>CM031981.1:8328152-8928152 GCA_018804465.1 Populus tomentosa
ATAAAAATCAATTTTCAAAATCCCAAATAATAAATTAAAAAAAAAACTCCAAAAAAAAAACCCAAAAACATTAAAATATCTTCATATGATGTTTTAAATATAATGAAACTAGGAGAGCCTTTCCCTGTAGACAAATTAATTGAGAGATGTATAATGGAACCTGATAAAATGACACGGCTCTAGCTATAACCACACACAAATGTTAGGCTTCCAATAAATTATCCACGACTCTTTGGACTTCATATATATGTAACATTTTATTTTCTTCGTCACAAATAAGTTTTTTTTATCCACACAAATAAATAGTTAATTTTTTTTTTATTTTTTATGACTCATTTATTTATTTTATGTGAAAAAACCATCTCAATCCAATATTTTAGACTATTAGATAAAATTTTAAGATATGATTTATATATATTATTTTTTAATACACATCTTTAAGTAGAAATTTTTTAGACTTGAAACTTTTATATGTTTATATTACTTTATGTTGAATTTTTAACAAATAAATAAAAGATAATAAGATTTAAACTCATGACCATTTGGTTATTAATGTTCAGTTGAATCTTTTTAAGTTTTCCTCGCTGATGGAATTGAAAAAGAACTATGTAAAAGAAATATATCAACTCAATAACTTAAATTATTGATTAAAATTTTAAAATATGATTTATATTCTTCTTTTAAAATTATACCAATATAAAATAAATATTGAAAAACCACGCACTGCCTAGTATTGGCTTTCCAGGAACTTATACGTGCGAAAGATATTACAGAAATTCTTGGAAAGTGCTTCCCCAAAAACATCTTTGATAGCATATATATATATATAGAACTTTTTTCATTTGAATATCGATCTCTAGTAATGACCTTCCTTCCACTTTCCTTCTACTCAAAGAGTAGAGCAACAAGTCAATGCTGAACTTGTTTCTAGAATTGGTGAGCTTTCGCTGTCCGGCACACAACTTTCTTTGTAATCATCTTTGCTGCATGAAATATTATTATATGTGTGAATTAGTAGACTTTTAGCACATCAAAGACTACTCATTCGTTAAGATTGAAGTCCCTACTAAATAAAAGGTCAAATTATTGGAAGTATTCTTGGTCGGCCAAATAGCTAGGGTTGGCCATTAATTTCATATACAGCAGCTTCTTCTTGTTTTCCATCTTTAATAATATCTAGACAAAGTAGCCATGGCTGAAATTTACAAAGTGTTTAATGGTAATATTTTTTTTAAGTGTTTTTCGTTTGAAAATATATTAAAATAATATTTTAAAAATTATTTTTGATATTAGCACTTTAAAATGATATCAAAACACTAAAAGTTTAATTGAAAATATTTTTTTTAAATTTTTTTAAATATTTTTAAAATGCAGAAACAATTTTTTTTTTTTTATGTCTATAATTTTTCAACGTGGCTTGCAATCGCATGGGAATTTCCGATAACATGTTTGAGTAAATATATCGGAAAATGTAATGTCAAGCATTTTCACTTCTCTCTCTCTCTTTTATTTTAACAAATATTGATCTAGTACTTGTAGTTTTAGAGGTAATTTTGTTTTTTGTTTAGTAGTAATCTAATTTAATCTCCCACATGTTGGGTTTATATCTCATTTGAATAAAAGGATTGCTATTATATCTTATGATTTGAAAAAGATTAACACTCTCTGACAATCATGAAAAAAAAAAGAGATCTTTCATTAATTGAGCTTAATATTACAATACATTCCTTCATTGGTTGATAATGACTTAAGATTTTTCCGCATTTGCAGCAACAATTCTATTTTAGAAAGTTTTAGATAAAAAAAAAGGTCAAAAAAATTGATTTGATATCCACAAATAAGGTAACAATAACTTGGAAGATCAACTATTGTTGATAGTTTTTTTGTGATAAAAATAGGATTATCAAAAATAAAAAAAAATTGAAAAAATAGAGTAGTCATCTAGAAATTAAAAGAGATTAAAAATTATATTTTGATTTCAGAGATTCAGGTAAGGAATTGATTATGTTTAAGGAAAGATAAACATCATTCTTATCGTATTATTTCAAATAAAATATTATATTTATTATGTGTTTTCTCAAAAAATATCATTCCTTTGTTTTTTTTTCCTCATATCATTATCCTAATTATTTTCTGAGTTTATTTGTGATTTGTCTTCATTTAATTATATTGCAAAATATGTAACATTGATCCCTAAGAATAGGAGCCTCATTGATTAGGTCATTTGAAAAGTTCAATATTCATCCCTAAAATATGAGACTCATCAATTAGACCATTCATTAAAAAGTAACATTCGTTCGCAAAAATAGAAGACTCATTGATTGCAATTTAATAAATTTCATCCGTAAAATAGGAGACTCGTTGATTAGATTATTCATGAAAAAATAATATTCATCCCAAAAATAAAAGAATCATCTATTAGATAATTCATGAAAAAATTGATGTTATTTTCTAAAAATAAAAGACTTATCAATTAGAACTAGAACGGAATGAAAACTCATTCAAGTTCATTAAGCATGAGATTATATGAAGAAAAGAAACAAAAGTAAAACAAGAATCCAAGACTATTTCTTTGTTGTAGGCTTTACGTGCATGAATCAAAAGAAGAAAAATCAAAACTCTCATCATCTATGATCAATAAAGCATGAGTTGGAACCCTAAAAGGTTGTTACTCTTCTTGGCAAGCAAGGTCAATACCAAAAATGCATCAAAATCTGGTCATGATACCAAAAGCTATAAATTTTTCATGCTCAAGTGTTGGAATCGCACGGGAAGGAAAACTAGAGCATTATGCACATGCATGGTCGACAATCTTCACAATATTCACGAGAGAAAAATCTCAAACTTTACAAACTTCAGCTTTTACTATTTAAAGCTAAGATACACTCAAGTATGTAGCAGATAAAAGAGGCATAAATAAAGGCATTTAACTCAAAAATGAAAGAGGAAGACCCACGTAAACGAGGTTGTTGTCGCCATCATTACCGATCGAGTGTCATTTCCACCATTGCTTTGAAGATTTTCTTCCAACAGACCTCAAGACCCTTTCCCTCACTTATTCTCAACTTAACTCTGTCTCTCTTTACTTCCTTTCTCCTTCTTCCTTTCCCAGTTTTGTGTTTTTCTTTTCTGTCTCAACTTGTTTCTTTTTAAACCTCCCTTCTTCTTCTTCTTCTTCATCATCTTTTCTTTCCCATAAGTTCTAGCCAGAGCCCATGATTTGGCTAGATCGAGACCCTTGAACATGGAAAGTAAGTCTTAACTTGCCCCTAACTATCCCTAGCTAGTACTAAGATTGGGGCTGGCAAAGTCGTTGTCCTAACTTGTGTGATGTATTTTTGTAGGGTGGTTTTGGCATGGTTAGGCATTGTTTTCAGGGCTAAAAGGTGTAGGTTTTTTGGGTTGGGTTTGCAGGTGGGATGTTAAAGGGTGCATTGATTGGTGCATTTTTTTTATTCCATCCATGATCGGGAGCAGGAAGAGAACATTTTTCTTTCTTTTCGAAACAATATCGTATTGATATTTTTTATTATTTTATTTCATGATTAATAAAATAATAATATCATTTTAAAATGTGATTTTGATTTAGATTTAAAACAGTTTTTTTAGCCTAAAATAATGCTCTTTTGTAATGTTACGTCTTTCAATTTTTCTACTCTCTCAAAGTTCATTTTTGGTCTTCTGATTTTCTATTTTTGCTTTTTATTGACATTAAATTTAATTTTTCTCTTTAATTCCTCCCTGATTGAATTAATAGAACCCCTAAATTTTTCACCTTTTTTGTTTTAGTTCTTGTTCTTTTAATTCTTCAATTACAACCATTCTCAACTTTTTTCTTCAATTTATTTTCAATTATACTCATGATTATACCCAAGTTATTCCTGAACTTTTTCCTTGTTTTATCTTAATTCTTGGCTTCTCATTTTTTCATTATTTGTCCAATTTTACCACTAAATATTATTTGTTTTCTTTCTTTTAATTATACACCTAATTTTGTGCTCAACAAGTTTGAGGTTTACAACTTAGCTGGATGGATTGACCAAAATTCAATAATTTTAGAGGACCTGATCAAACATTTTAATCCAATTAAAAATTAAGGTTTTTAGATTTTCGTGCTTCTTTGCTTCTACTTAGAGATGATGATGATGATAATAATGGTAATGGTGGTGATAAAGCAAGCTTAATTTATTTTCATCATCGATCCTACTATTTATAGCAAGGTCTAGCTCTACTATTTATTTTCATCATCTACTATTATTAAGAGTCTTTTATGTTTTATTATTTTTGGCAAAACAAAGGTTATATAGATTCCAAAAGAAGACAAAGTAAAGCATTAATCCATATGGAAATCTTGTTTCCAAAAGGATAAAGTTACATCCACTAGGTAAACTTGTCTTGACAAAAAGATAATTTTGATGTTCGATTTTTTCTTGGTTATTCCTCCTCAAGCAAAGCATATAAAGTTTATAGCAATAAAATTATTAATATAAATGAATGTGTTTAACATTTAAATCTTAATAATAAGATCCCTATAAAGACCAACAATAAAGGAATGGACAAAGACCAACAAAGCTCAAGCAATCAATAAAAGATGGCAAGTAACTCATTTGTACCCTTAAAGAAACTAAGATATATAAGCTCCCATCCTCTAGACTTAATTAGTGGTAATCATTTTAAAAGTACTAAGACTAGATCACCTCTTAGAAATAGAAGTGCTCATTATGTATTTGTTTCTCATATTGAGCTTGAATCATTTCTAGAAGCCAAAAAGAATAAAAATTGTATCTTAGCTATGCAAGATGAACAAAATCAATTCAAAAGAAATGATGTTTAGGAACTAGTTCCTAGACCTAGCAACCAATCTAGTATTGGAACTAAATGGGTGTTTAGGAACAAAGTTGATGAACATGGGACAACAATTCAAAACAAAGATAGATAAGTTGACAAAAGTTATAATCAAGAAAAAGATAGACATCACACCCCCCAGATTTTTTAGCCATCACAACAATGATAGAATTCTAGGCTAGAGCCCAATAGACAAAAGGTTGTCTACCACTGCAGGTGACCTATTGCTAGCTTTAAAAAAACCATAAGAATGAAGGACTCGTTGTCTACTCCTAATTAAGGCTAAAAGCCTGGGTTTGGCTTATCAATGCTTGACTTTGGTTTTTCTTTATTGTTTTTCAATTTTATTCTTGAAAATTAGGGTTTTTAAAATTATTTATTGATGTTTTTTTAATTTTATCCTTTAATATTTAATTTATTTGAAATTTAAATTCAACTTATTTTGATTTACTTGTTGTGGCATAATTACAGTCTCAAAAAATATCTTGACATTTGGTTGGTGTTCAATTTCATGAATATTTTGATTTGCTTGTTATAGGATAATTGTGGTCTCAAACAAATATCGTGATATTTAGTTGGTACTCAATTATATAAATGTCTATTTTTATTATCATATAATTAAGTAAAAAAAATAATAAATTACATAAAAAGTTATTAAACCAAAACAAGATAGTTTTTTTTCCTCGTTTTGGTCCTTTTATTTTTTTAGTTGCTTAGTTTTTTTTTCAATTTGATCCTTTTAAATTTAGTTAATTTAAGGTTAGGGTTAATGATGGGTTTCTCACAAGATTTAAAAAAGGTTTCTTGAATTAAATCAATAATCAATTTGACAAAACCAAATTCATTTTTTATTAATTAAACATAATTAAAATTGTGAGAACAAAAATTAACATTGGAATAGGTTCCTACACCTTTTTTCATAGGGTTACTGTAGCTGGGGCATGTTATTAGCACTTTTAGTCCTTATACTTTATTTAATTTATTTTTAATTTAAACCCTTTTTTGTTGAGGTTTTTACATTTTGGTCCAAGACTTTAGTTTATTTATGTTTTTTTCCTTGAGCTTGAGAGAGAAAAGAGAGTTGCTAGAAAATGGCAAAAAAAAAAAAAAAGATTGGTTGGTCTGATTCTATCCAAAACAATTGATAAAATTAGTGTCAAAGTGTCCTTTTAAAATGAGAAAAGTGTCATTGAGGTATTTTTAGGATTTCATATGACCTAAAAAAATAGATTAGGGTGGAGAGAGAAAGTTTTAGAGCGTATTTGGGAGTGTTATTGCGGTTATTTTTCAAAGTGTTTTTCACTCGGAAATGTATCCAAATAATATTTTTTTATTTTTTAAAAAATCATTATTCACATTAGCGCATTAAAATGATCTAAAACCATAAGAAAAAAATAATTTGAAGCAAAAAAAAAATTAAATTTTTTCAAAAGCGTTTTTGAAACATAAACACAAACACGGTCTTAACTCATTTGATTTTGTGTTTTTATGTCATTTTTGGTTTTCTTATGTTGACAATTTTTTTTTTAGGGTTCTAGAGGTATTTTTAGGTGAAATTGAGTTGAAATGAGTTTTTAGGCTAAAAAAATCCCACGATTTTCCAGGCAATTGTATGGTGGTCAAATTCTAAGCAGGCAGGTGACAAGTTTTCTGCAACTACAAGCGACTTGTCGCTTACTTTTTTTTTCATAAAAAGGATGATCCTTTAAAAAAGAAATAAAATAAAATGGCCTAGGTATATCGGCTTGCTCCAGATGTACCCTACTAACCTTTTTATTTTAAGACCTAGACGAACTAGGGTGATCAAGCTCATGCACTTAGTATGGTCTGCTTTTTTATTTCCTTTCACTTTTTATTGTTATTTTTTTAAAAAAATTTCCTTCAACATTTATTTGATTTAAGGTTAAAATTGATGATTTGTCTTAATTAACTTTGTGAAGGTTTTTTCAAAATGTTTTAAAAATGCTTGTTTTTTTTTTCAATTTCATCTTTAAACATTTGGTTGATTGAGAGTTGGTTTTTATAATTTATTTTAATTTATTTTTTATAGGGTTATTGCAATCTCAAGCAAACATCTTGTTGTTAGGTTGGTGCTTGATATAAGCATTTACTTTTGTTATCCTATTATTAGATAAAAAACACTTTAAAAAGTTGTTAAAAAACCTAGTGGAGCCTATTACCTAAATTATATATTTGACGAGTAAACTTGAGTTAACTTAAATCAATCAAATATGTTATTGTCTTATTAATATATATAAAATACATTTTAATTTTAATTTTAATTTTTTTAGTATTTTTTACCTCATGAAGCACACGTTAAACAACTTTATTTATATTTTCAACTATTAAGGTGATGAAACTTCTCGTGCGTGCTAAAAAGTAGACTATGATGTATCACAAACAACTTATCTAGCAAATACTAATTATATGAGTGTAAAAACATGCTCATTCGTGCAATATTCCTGGTAACATAAGAAAGTGATTGAAAATTTCTGTTTTATATATATATATATATATATTCCTTAGCTATGAGTAGCAACACCCAATATATACCTTTCTCCACATCAATTACCCTCCATCAACAATACGAATTATTATAATCCGCGTACGCTACCATGTGGTCCCCAAATCCCATTACAGAACAATGACGTCATCTTGATGACATCACCATGCATAGCCAAGAGTCGGCACGTGGCACGCTTGAGGCTCCTTCATTGTAACTCACCAGGAAGGTGTCTAGGAAGGAGAGCAGATCAAAAGAATTAAAAATAACCATATTTTTGTAATAGATATTTTCCCTTTATCATAAATATATAAATATATATATTGGAAGCATGCCCACCATATTTAATACGTGTCCCTCTCTATCAGCACCACTGTGTCCAGAGACTCGCCATTTCTGGGAGTAATGGACTATCCTCAGAACCCTAAACCTAGCTATAATTATTCTTATATCAATGAAGGTTTAGATCCGTGGACGACTGAGTTTCAGCCGTCGGATTATCTCATGCTTGATGATGGATTTGGTGAAGAGGATTCATCCTCGCAAAATATGGTATCATCGGAGCAAGTTGCCAGTGGTTCATCAACCGGATACAGTGGTGCAACATCAAGAAATAATAGCATGCAAGTGATGATATTGATGCCCATTTTAGATTATTCTACTGCTAATCCTTTAATTTTTTCTTAAGAAAAAACGAAAGATGCAAATAAAGATTAACTTTTATTTTGTTTCTTGAAGATCCAAGATGCTAATCTTTTCTACAACTTTTTATTTTTTTTGTATATCTGTACAGAAAATGCAAGAATGGAGTGAATAAAAACAAGACAGAAGAGGAGCATAGAGTTGCATTTAGAACAAAATCTGATCTGGAGATCATGGATGATGGATATAAATGGAGGAAGTATGGGAAGAAGTCAGTCAAGAACAGCCCAAATCCAAGGTAAGAAAGTAGAAATATAATTATTTTTTTTAATTATATATTTATAAATAGAGTTAATTCAGGAGATTTTCATAGCAAGCTATCTGGGATCTCATGTAAATGATCTTTATGGCTTTGATAAAGCAATTCTCAACTAGCTCACAACTGTCATACTAATTAATTTATAAGAACTATTTAATGCTCAAGGACCCATTTCTCTGAAGTTCTTGAATGATGGCCTTAGATTAGGTTGGCTGCACTAAGAACCTTTTTAATAATTTGAATAGGCACAACAACTTCTCTCTAATTAGCCTTATAGAACATTAGTTATCGTCTGCTTTGCAATTTGCACTTGGGATTCTCCGGCCACTGCCCACACAGTCACAGTCAGCACCACAGTTGAGAGACCAGAGATGGTGGCTAAAGAGCGAGCAATAGGGCATCATTCACGTGAAACCCATAAAAAGCAGCCCATGGTTTTATGCACTCGTGTCTTAGCTAGCTAAAAACATCATATAGAGCGCTCACCGATCACATCATACAGAGCGCCCGCGCACCTAGCTAGCTAAGAAGACATCAACATGCCTTTTATCCCCATCCCCCTATCTGCACAATATACACACACATATATATAGCCCGGGTGTCTGTGTTGTGTTGCTTGACTTTTCCATTTATTCGGCGATAAGACAGCCTTTGCAGCCAGCGCACTGAGAGTAATGAAGGGATATTGCCATGGCTCTACATGTATATATCTACTATATATATTCTATATGCATGTGGTCCAGGAGCTTGCTGGGAAACTTAATAAGGTCCTGCTTTCGGGGCTTTTCATTGATAAATAGTCTCTTATACAAGTGAATATTACCTGATTTCATAGCAATCTCTTGGTATTTTAGACTCTCCCATTAACTTAATCGATCTCTTGCATCCATTAGAGATGGAACCGCAAACAGCTCATTTGTTTTATGAATTAATAATCAGAGTAAAGTAAGATCAGTAGCTAGGGACTATTCTATATATATACTTCGATTCTTATAGACTTTCACTTGTGATTGTGTAAGAAAAATGACCCCCAGGAAAATGCCATGAGATTGGATGGATTTGATGCAATTATACACGCTTGAATACAAAAGCTAAGAATAGTGGTTCCAATATGAGATTATTGGAACCACACCACTCCAACAATTGATTTTTTGTGTTTAGTTTTGTAATTTTCTGAATTATAATGACTTGTCGTCTGTCAAGTTGTAATAACCATATATATATAGATAGATAGATAGATAGATAGATAGATATAGATATAGATATATATGTGAAAGCCCACTCATTATCCACAGGAATGGAGGTCTCCATCAATCGTTATGGTGCAGATACATTGGCATTGAGCGTACTTTATAACCTGTGAGTAGAGTGAAGAGTCTAGTTAGTCTCCCCTCGCACTTTAAGGCAGGAAAACATTGCAATGATTTATGTGGGCAGGCCCACGATCCCATTTCTTAAGATTTACAGCTGAAAACGCATTATCCGTATGATCTTGACCGCCACCCATACCTTCATGCATCTTCATTAATTTATAGATTTAGTGATTGTTTGGAAGAAAACAATTTAAAAGAATAGAAAGGGTTATGAAAAGACTGCACAGTCGTGCTTAGAAACAAATTAAAAGAATAGAAAGGATTATGAAAAGATTGCCAAGAGTAGATCTCCAGATATGAACATGGTTTTTATATATATATCTTTGTTATTTTAAGTTGATTTCTGTAATGAATTGTGCAGGAATTACTACAAATGCTCAAGTAGTGGATGCAATGTAAAGAAGAGAGTAGAACGAGATAGAGAAGACTCAAGATATGTGTTGACTTCATATGATGGAGTGCACAACCATGAAAGCCCTTGCATGGTCTATTACAATAACCAGATGCCTCTCATGGCGTCTAATGCTTGGACCTTGCAACCTTCTTCTCTCCACTCTTCTTCCTTTTCCTAGTTCAAAATATCTGTATCATTTTCTTCAGTTCAAATATTTTGGCTTTTTTTTTTTTTACTGTGATTCTCTCAGTATATATCATGAAAATATCAATGTTTATCGATGAATTTAACTATAAAAAATTCAGCCAATAAATATCATTATAATATATCAAAATTCCATATTCCGTCAGTGTTTTTGTTTTCATTTATTAATTTATAGGAGTGTTATTCAGCTATTAATCACCATGCATATTATATTATAGTGATTTTTTCCCCTATAATATAAGTGATTTGGGTGAGAATGATGCGTTAGCGGGCACACATAAATTTTTGGTTATGGTCTACTCCACAAGGCTGGGCTCAATGGTAAATTTTAACTGATAAGAAACAAAAGAAAAAAACAAACCCTAAAGAAGAAGTTCGAAAATTATAAATTCATCCTTGGAGAAATCAAGACCCAGTCCAATTAAAACCTAGCTCAACTACTTGAATACATTAAAAACAGCGAAAATTCTAGTGCAGCACAGCCCATAACCACCAAGTCAACAAGGTTTCAACGTTCTAAAAACCAATCAAGCCCATAATTCCAATACAACTTTTTTTAACGCCATAAAAAAATATTTAAATTGTAAATAATTATTGGATATCATTAATATAGATGATCCAGTGAGTGAAACTTAAAATATGCAGTCTTGATTCCTTACTTAATTCAAAATAAATTACTTAAAAGTTATTTTATTTTAACATGATTAATTTAATCAATCTAAAAATAACTTCATTAGACTCGGTTGATTAACAAATATTTTTTTAAAAAAATAGAAAAAAATAATAAAATCAACAATTTTTTTTATTTAATTTAAATTTAAAATTAAATTATATGAAAATATTTTTAACACGACTGAGTTGATTTATATAGCTGGTTAAAAACAACTTAGAAAATTAATAAAACAAAATCAAGGGTGAAACTAAATTGAGATAAAAAAATTGAAAAAAGGAAAATAAAGAAAAAAGAAAAGGAGGGCACGTATAACAGTAAAAGCAAGTGCATTTACCCCATTAGTTTGTTTTGGTAATCGTTCTAACATTCTCCTTTACCTCTGTTCAATCTCTCTAAATGACCCATCAATAAAAAAAAAAATTATTTATATAAATCTGGAAACTAAATGTCATGATTCACTCACTCAGACAAGAAACCCTATCTTTAAGAATGTAGGCTGGGGATAGAAGTTCACTATTGATTCCTACTTCTAGGTTACTTAATTGATCCTAATATAATATACTTTATATTATAACAACTCGAACCCTTGACTAACATGTTGAGATGGCCGAGTTGGTCTAAGGCGCCAGATTAAGGTTCTGGTCCGAAAGGGCGTGGGTTCAAATCCCACTCTCAACAGAAACATTTTGCCCTTTTCTTTTATGGATAAAACAACGCGTTAATCTTGCGCGTGATGCACTTCCCTAGTTTTCAACCCCAGGAACTAACTTTTCCAGACAAGTTTCAATTTTTTTTTTTCTTTTTTATTATTTATGGGAAAGATTCTGCGCACATATTGCAATCCTAATCGGTTAAGTTTTTACATAAAACCCCTCACATACATATAATGACTTTCAATGACGTTGGAAAAGCTAGATTAGGCTTCGTGAATAATTTTTAAATTTTACTTTTTTTTTAGATTTTAGTGTGATTAAAATATATTTCGTAAATAAAAATAAGGTTTTAGAGGTTTATATAATTTATTTTTTCTCAAAATTTTGAGTGAAAAATATTAAAATCTAATTTTTTAGTCTAAAAATTCAAACTTTAATTTTTCATAACTAGAAATAAATCTGACAACAAAAAATAATTGCAAGTAAATTAGGAATAATTATTTTTGATTCGGTTTAGTTTTTATAAAAAAAATAATTAAATCAATTTTTTTAAAAAAATACACTAAAACTAAACCAAAAATGATTCAAAGCAATTAAAAAAAAATAGCCAAGGCTCTAAATCTCATGCGCATGGACTTGGCTATACGGCCGAACACGCATGTGCCATCTTTTTAAGCGTAACAACGGGTGAGATGGATTCTCTAAGCTTTTTTGTTTTTTTTTATATCTTAAAATTAAATTCTATCTAGATAATTAATTATAATAATATTTAAAATTATTAAATTATTCCATGCTTTTTAATAATATTTTAGCTTTTTATCGTAATAGTTTTAAATTCTAATTTTTACTTTTTTATATAATTAAATATGAAACTAATGAGCACATGTTTAAAATAAATTGGCAGAATTATTTACTGAGAATAATATTATCAATTAATTTATGAAAATATTTATATAAATCTAGTTTCAATTTTTTTTAAGAGTTTTCTCGTGCATATTTAATGATAATTTATTTTATTTTACATGTTATTTTTTATATGATTTTATCAAATTCATTTTTATTTTTATTTTTTATACTACTGCGTCAAAGCTATTATGACATTTATTTTATTGAAATCCACTTTTTGTATGCCAAGTTTGTGTTTAAAAATGATTCTTTGTAGACACATTTTTGCAATGCAACTGCTTCATTATATATAAAACCTTCTATAGTAGGTATAATCTTCCATTCATACACTTTAGGTCCATCATTACTAATACTCAAAATATTAGCAAGTGTTTGACAATAAAATTCAATGGCTTTATCTTATAATCTACTAGCTATCCTTGGTTTCATACTAATTTGTATATTAACAAAAAAAAAACATTTTAATTAGCTTAGGATAAGAAGGTGTCTTCGTATAAAAAAGTATACTCCAACTTGTTTCTTCAAAAATAATATCAATCCCAAAAGCACATAAATCATTTCCTAGACTTCTTTCTATAGCAATTTATCTATTAGAAAAAGAGGTTAGAAACTTTTGAATGTTATCATCTTGATATAATTTGGATCTTTCACCTTTTTTATATACAATTTCACCTCTTTTTGTTGTTTTCTAGATGCCATGTCTCTTTCATATTCAAGAGACAACCCAAAAATATAATTGATTTGGTGGGATTTGGGGAAACAATAAGAGAAAATTGAGTTTAGGATTGTATTTGAGGTTTTCTAATTCTGTTTAATTTGATACACACACATGTCAATCGGTTGAAACCCAAGCTAAGAATTTCCTAAATTTCTCTTTTTGATCATTTTTTTGCACTTAAAATGGAACATTTCCATGAAAAAATTTTCTCCAAAAAGTAAAGAAATCAAAGGGTAAAAAATCTAAAATTTAGATAGTAGCTTCATTGTTAAACCTCTAGCTTAACAAGTCAGTCGGTTGATCTAGTTGTATAAATCAATTAATCGGTTCATACATGAACTATAATTTTATGAATTTTTTTCAAATATATTTTATGAATCACATGTACATGTTTATCCAACTTTTAAACTAAAAAAATATCTAATTAACATCTTTAAAAGTTTTATTCACATAATAGTTGTCAATTGCTTTTCAGCATTAACTAGTTGGTTGGTTGAACTGATCATTATATATCGGTTAACTGGTTTTTCTCAGACCTGAACACACATTATAAATTATAGCAGAACAAATATTTCTTGGTTTTCATGCTTAGATATACATTTTATCACTCAAATATGCCCAATTTATTTTCATTAATATATACACAAAAATAATAGCTCAAACATCGTTAGCATAAATAAAGCCTAAATCCATTCTTATTTCGCAAAAGCAATCCTTACTTGAAGGTTTTGTGAAAATATCAGCTAGTTGGTGTTATGTGCTCAAAAACTCAAGTAAAATATCTCCTTTCACAATGTGATCCCTTAGAAAATGATGTCTCACTTCGATATGTTTTGTACAAGAGTGTTGGATAAGGTTATTAGAAAGATTGATCACACTAGTGTTATTACACTTAATGGGTATATGATCAAATTCAAGTATATAATCCTCTAAAGTTTGTTTCATCCATAAAATTTAAGCACAACAACTATCTGCAATAATATATTTTGCTTTGGTTGTTGATATGGATATAAAGTTTTGTTTTTTACTAGCCCTGGATACTAGTTGAGGATTCTAGAAATGATATGTCCATTAGTACTTTTTTTATAAACTTTACATCTAGAAAAGTCCGCATCCAAATAGCTTATCAAACTTAACTTGTTTTCTTTCGGATACCACAACCCTAATTCTATAGTACCATACAAATAACAAAATATGTGTTTTACAATACTAACATGTGATTCTTTAGGGTAAGCTTGAAAGCATGCATATAGACATATATAAAACATAATACAAGGTTTACATGCAGTTAAGTATTAGAGTAAGCTAATCATATATTGATATTTGATTATGTCTATATTCTTACTATTTTCATCATATCTAAATTTGTTATTGTTTCCATGGTTGTGTGGGCTATTTTGACATGTTCCATCCTAAATCTTTTTAGAAGATCCTTGATATAGTTGCTTTGATTGATGAAGATGTCATTTTTTGTTTGTTTAAATTGTAATTTGAGGAAAAAATTCAACTCTCCCATCATACTCATTTCAAATTCATCTTGCATGCAATTAGCGAAATCCTTAAAAGTGATTTATTAATAGCACCAAATATGATATCATCAATATAATTTTGTACAATTAAGATATTTTTATCTTTTTTTTTTTTTTATGAAAATGATGGTGTCAATTTTACCAATATCAAAATCATTATCAATAAGAAAAGACTTGAATATATCATATCATGCCCTAATTGTTTATTTTAAACCATACAAGGCCTTTTTAAGTTTGAAAACATGATCAGGAAATTGAAAATTTTCAAAATCATGTGGTTACTCAACATACACTTCCTCTATGATATATCCATTTAAAAATACACTTTTAACATCCATTTAGAAAAACATGTGAAGTTAGCATGATAAATATAGGCTAAAAGCATTCTTATTAATTATAGTCTAGCTACCAGTGCAAATGTTTCTTTATAATTTATACTATTTTCTTGATTATAACATTTGGTAACTAGTCTAGCTTTGTTTCTAATTATTGTTCCATGTTCATCAACTTTGTTCCTAAACACCCATTTTGTTCCAATAATAGATTGATTATTAGGTCCAGGGACTAGTTCCCAAATATTATTTCTTTCAAATTGGTTTAGCTTATCTTGCATAGCTAAAATTCATTTTTCATCCTTTTTAACTTTTAGAAATGGTTTAGGTTCTATATGAGAAACAAAAGCAAAGTAAACATTAATGTTTCCAAATGAAGCTCTAGTCTTAGTTCCTTTGAAAGGAAATTAATTCATAAATGTGAGAGTTTGCATATCTTAGTTCATATAGAGGTACAAAGTTACATACCATATTTTGTTGTTTGCCTGGACCTTGTATATTCTTTTGTTGTTTGCCTCTATAGGGATCTTATCATTAACACTTAAATGATGAACACTTTCATTTATGTCATTTAGAATCTCAATAATTTTTTTATTTTGAGTTTCCTTAAAGATAACATGAATAGATTCCTCAAGATAAGTTGTTCTATTATTATAAAATTCTATATGCTTTGCTAGACGAGGAATAATAAAGAAAAATTCCTACATTGGATTTTGAATCAAATTTATCTAAATTATCTTTAATGTTGAGAACAAAGCATTTTGAGCAAAAAACATTAAAATATAAGATGTTGGGTTTCCTTTATCTCCAAAGCTCATAAGGAGTTTTTCTCAACACTAATCTTAAAGTAACATGATTTAAAACATAGTAAGAAGTGTTTACGGATTCCTTCAAAAAATATTTAGGTTTATCAAATTCATTTAACATAGTTCTTGTCATTTCTTGAAGAGACCGGTTTTTTCTTTTTACAACCCTATTTTGTTGGAGAGTTCTAAAAGTTGAAAAATTATAGTGATATCTTTTTTCTTCACACAAAATTTCAAACAAATTACTTAGAAATTCACTACCATCATCACTTTTTATATTTATTATGGAAAAATCTTTTTTATACTCAACTTTTTTTTTGAAAATTTTACAAATTTATAAATAGTCATCTTTAGATTTCAAAAATAAAACCCATGTATACCTTGTAAAGTCATCAACAATTACAAAAATATATATATCAATTACCACTAATACTTCTAGTTCTAGTTGGTCCAAAAAGATCTATATGTTGTAATTCTAAAGATTCTTTGGTTGAAATGTGATTTTTGCGCTTAAAAAATATTTTGACTTGTTTACCTATTTGATGAGTATCACATAACTTTTTCTTTTTAAATACTATATTTGCAAGACCCTTAACCAATTCATTTTTAACTAGCTTAGAAAGGATGTTCATGCCAATATGACCTAGTCTTCCATGTTAAACCTAGGTTAACTCAAGTTTTTTTAATTGATTTTTTTTAATTTTATCTTTTAACATTTGTTTGATTGAGAATTGAGTTTCATAATTTATTTTAATTTGTTTTTTATTGGGTTATCCTAGTCTCATAATCTTAGTTGCGAGTTTGGTAAGTTAACCCAAGTTGACTTAGTTTATTTTTTTTTATCATTTTTAATTAGTTTTTTTTTCAATTTCATCATTCAATATTGAGTTTATTGAAAATTAAGCTTCATAATTTATTTTAATTTACTTTCTACGAGGTTATTATGGTCTCATGACCTGCATGAAGATTGATAAGTTAACCTGAATTAATTCAATATATTGTTGTTTTAATATTTATAAAAAATACCATTTTGAATATTTATTTTAAGTTAAACTATATTTTTATTAGTTGTTTGGGTTATCTTTAGATTTGTCAAGTCAATTAAGTTATATCAGGTAAATTTTCACATGGTTGAAAATTTTTTCTACTAAAAAAAATACTAGTAATGCCTAGATATTTTTTTATATTAAAAAAATTAAATCTAATTCATAATATAACACGAGCTAATAATTTAGTTTAAAAATTATTTCAAAACCAATCTATTGTCTCGAATAATTACAAGAATATAAGAAAATATAAAAGAATTGAGAATGGGTTATTCAATTTATTATGATACAAGAACTTCAAGTACAAGATTTTATAGCTCATTTAGACAATTCCTAAAAGATGGATTGCAAATGAGGGGATTTTAGAAAACCAATCCACATATAGAATAATTATAAAAATATAAATCAATATAAAACATCGAGAATGAGACACCTATCAAAAAACAATTAAGGGTTTTTTTTTTTCCTTAAATGAAACTCACACTCAACTATCTAATTCAATTGATACCGATTTATGAGAGTGCTTTTGTCGGCCAGCACAATTTCCATTTGCTTAAGACCCGTGTTCAACAAATGGCTTTGCCTGATTTTTTTTGGGGGCTAAATTGGAAATAATTTTAGTTTTATGATCTAGTTGAGGATCACGTAATAGTTGCGGGCCAAATATATCATTTTCCTCTTTTTTTTTTTTTTTTTTTAATCTTCTGATTGATCAGTTTTTTATAGTTCGCCTTACCACCATGCGAAAAGCTTAATTAGCTTCAATTTAAACTGAGAGATTCACTTCTTCCTTTATTCTATAGCGAATTTGAAGAGAAACCCACTTCTTAATTCTGTCTTTCTTGAAAGCCATCTGAGAATTTGTTGCTGGATCTGTTACTATTATTGGGTTTTGTGAAGATTCATTTTTAACATAGCTTTTTTATTTTTGTTCCCTCCAGTTTTGGGTGGTTTCTAAACGAGGAAAACATGAGCTTAGATCATTTTTAGGTTGCTTGTAATGTACTGATATGGACTTGAATTCAGGGGTACCCTTTTGGAGAATTTGTTGTTCTTTGTCGAGATTGAGTGTCTTTCATAGTACTTATTTTGCTGGTCTAGTTTTGAAGGAGTGATTTACTCTTGTTTTGGAGAAGAAAAACCATTACTACTATGTTTTGGAGGCACCGTGAGAGAGAAAACAAGGACCAAAATGGTGGACCACCTTGTGGTCAGGTTCGAGTTCTTGTTGTTGGTGACTCAGGTAATTTTCTTTTTATTAATTTGCACTCTCTATTGTTTAGTTTATTGAATTTGCAATGCGTGGTTTATTGGTAATTTTATGTAAGGGGATATTGGTGAATTATGCTTCTGCTATAGCCTTGTTTAGATAGAACCTGGATAGTATTAGAGGGTTTCTTGAAAGAATAGAAGTGAATGTCTCTGGTGGACTTTGAGTACTAACACATGCAATTTCTGCTGGAATCCATTGGAATCAGATGGTCTGGATTGTATATCTGTAATCTTGCCAATATGGCTAATTGATGGTCTAAATACTCCATTGTGGACCAAAAAAAGATGGGTGATGTGCGTTGGGCTGACTATCCTTTGCATGGCATGTAGTTGATGATGATTCAATAGTTACAATGTGTCATTCTTAGTGTGAGATCTAAAGAGCTTGGAGGGAGATATTGTTTCTGTTATAGATTCGGAGTTGAGGGTAGTCTTTTGCACTTTAAGACTGATTTAGGCCTTCAAATCTCTCCAGGGTTTTTGCTTCAACTCTGATCACCAAGATGATTCCTTTAGGCATTGCTTTAATAGTAAAGTGAAATATCAGCTGCAATTATCAACATCTTCTACAAACATGATGTGCAAGTTTAATCCCCAGGAATACTGACTAGTTATTATTTTAATTTACTTTAAACCTATAGGGCTGGAGATTATATTTCAGATTGAGGCTGGAAGAAGGAAAGAAAACTGGAGCTTGATCAATATTTATGAATTTCTGTAGTTATCTCTGTAGCAGTTTTATTCACAGAAAACTAGTCTTTGTGACTTGGGAAATCAGCTCTGGATTTTGTTCAAATAAGGGACAATAGAACAACTACCTTTGTGGTTGTTGGTGTTTTGGTGCGGCAGGGATAGAGGAGCTGTGTAGAGCATGCTATGCAGATGGCATGAACATTTCAGACTCCTCGAAGTTTATATTTTTGGGCCTAGTAAATCTCTCTTTAAGGCAGAATTTTAATTGGATGATATAATGTTAAACAGTTGAGGCTCTTCTAGGATTATTTGGCATGTGTGGGGCTCAATATTTGTTCTTAGCCATTGATAATAAATAGTAATAGGTTAAAACAGTTGCCCGCATATTGGTTCTCAAAATAAAAGAATGTAAACTCAAGTGTGCCTGCTTCTGTTCAACTCACACATTGATTGTGACTTGTTGGAGGACATGTGATTTGCTTGCATGATTTGTGGGTTGCTTGTAAGAAGTGGAAGTCATTTTCTCCTCTATGATCCTTACTATATTCCTCCTCTTTGGAAGCTGAGATCAAATCCATTTTTTATTTTTATCTTTGTAGGTGTGGGTAAAACCTCACTTGTTCATCTTATTGTCAAAGGCTCCTCCTCCGCTCGCCCTCCTCAAACAATTGGATGTACAGTTGGTGTGAAGGTATGGTTTAATATGGCTTTGTTAGTTGACAATAACTTTGTAGTATATTGTTTGGAGTTCAAAATTTTTCACTAAGTTCTTACCATCACTTCTTTACAGCACATTTCTTATGGTAATTCCAGTAGCTCATCAAGCAGTATTAAAGGTGATTCTGAGAGAGATTTCTTCGTTGAACTCTGGGACGTGTCAGGTCATGACCGATACAAAGATTGCCGGTCTCTATTCTATTCTCAAATTAATGGTGAGTGCTGTTTTTTCTTCATGGCTAACTGTATTTGCTAAACTTGGTCATTTTCTATATGCATATTTAGCTATAACCAGCATTTGTTGGCTATGCATACATCAGTTGAAAACATTGACATCTCTTTGTAGGCATGAATGCTCTGTTTAGCTACAATTACACTGTAGATTTTCATTGAGAAAAGAGTTTGATAATATGCTGTCTCCTTGGAACCTTCTTGTAAGCATCCTTATTTGTTGATATCATTTGGATAAGGCTTTGGTTTTTAATCAGGCATTTACTATTTTTGTGCCAGTCTTATAGGAAGCAAGTTTGTGTTTACATCCTAATTCAATTATTAAATTTCATTAACGATGCACTTGAAGGTGCAGTACAGTAGATTTAGAAAATGGTATAGAGATTTGTTTCTACATCTTACTTATCTGATAAATTGGGTTCTTTAGAGGCAATTCTGCTAAGTACATGTGGAAATGATATTCCATAAAGCTTGTTATGATAGTTACTACATCATTTTCATTTCAGCACCTCTTATCCAAAAATATTCAGACAGTTCTTTTCTGAATATTCCTTGTCATAACCATCGCAGCCCTTCCCCTTGTGTGACTTGCAAGACGTGCTGTCTTTGGCTTCTACATATGATTCTTGCTTTAATTTCTCCAGGGGTTATTTTTGTTCATGATCTCTCCCAGAGAAGGACCAAAACAAGCTTGCAGAAATGGGCATCTGAGATTGCTGCAACTGGAACATTTTCAGCTCCTCTAAGTTCTGGAGGTCCTGGTGGTCTTCCTGTCCCTTATATTGTTATCGGTAACAAATCTGATGTTGCTGCCAAAGAGGGTACAAGGGGAAGCAGTGGCAACCTTGTTGATGCAGCACGACAGTGGGTTGAGAAGCAGGGTCTACTTCCTTCCAGTGAGGAAATTCCGTTGACAGAAAGTTTTCCTGGAAACGGAGGTCTTATTGCAGTAAGCATTTCACCTTAAGCTCCCTCATGTAAAGATTTATTTAATGCAAATTGGGGTCAGTGTTTCTGTGTGTGAATTAATATTTCTAAGTAGTAAATGTGGAAATTGTAAAATATCTATTGCAAGAACACAGCTATCCCTATCCTATTCTTCTTATATTTGCTCCTTCTATTCTTCTGTGTCTCTCTTTCCCTGCACAGAAGAACTTTGCTCTTTTATAGGATATCGCCTGTCTATCAACTTGTCCGCTATGGAGAGACTTGACTAGTCTGCGTCCTTTTCTTTTATCTTTTATCATTGAATCCCCTAGCTTTCTTTCTCTTCTTCCACATTCACACATGCACACTCACATGCAAATGGGCACATTATATGCAACTAAATGGTTTGTATGATAGGACATTCAAGAAACATGATCACAAATCGGGAAAAAACATATTATTATGTATTGGGACTTTTGGCATTGCATGTCTAAGATAAGTGGCAAGTTGGTGTAGCCTCTCTTGTATTGTGCAATGGCCATGCAGTTCTGGTTGTTAGTTTTCTCACTGGTTGGCATTTGGTGAGCTATGCCAAAATCAGTGATTTAGTTGTTTATGCATTGGTAGGGAGATTTTGGACTTATAAAGTGATATGGTGCACAGAGTGATGTTTTTGTAGTTGGCTGTGTAAATGTTTCAGGGAGTAGAATTTTAGGTGTAATATTTTCTATGCTAGATTCCTGTAGCTGGAATTTTATGGCTTTCACCTCCTTTTTTATTGTCTTATTCTTTCCTTTTTCTTAGTTGGAAAGTGTACTTTGAAAATATTTTCCTTGAACTTTTGAGTAGAAGAGTACTAATCCGAGTGGTGAGTCTATCTAAGATTGTTTTTTTCTATCTTGAAACTATCAGTAGTCAAAGTAATAGCTGGGCAAAATTTAGGTAGTTGGTCTGATCAAATGACTTTTCCTTGGTTAACAGCTGATACATCTAACAGAGGATGTATTAATAAATGTGACAGGATTTTGAATAAGAACTATCTCGAATATGTTGTGCATGTTAGCCAAAATCATGGTCAATCAACTTAATCCTGTCCTCTCCTTGTCTGATTTGAACTCTTCATAATGGTGGCTTTGTTAACATGGGCAGGCTGCCAAAGAAGCAAGGTATGACAAAGAAGCTGTGGTAAAATTTTTTCGAACAGTAAGTATTTGGCTCTTGTATCTTCATCTTTTAGTGTGTCTGTGTATGTATTTATTCATTATTCATGTTGGACACTTTCCAACTTCTTTTGGATCACTTTGTTTCAGTTGATCAGGAGAAGATATTTTTCAGACGAACTACCTGCACCAAGTCCATGGTCTGCTTATCCAGTTCAGAGATCTGTCAAACGTTTAGATGAAAATACAAGTGACGAGGATCCATTTTACAAGACTACAAGGTACCCTATACTAATGATATTACTGTATGTTGCAAGATATTCATGTCAGCTATATCCGAGTGCCACAAAAATGTTTTATAAATTTAGATGAAAGCTGCATTTCACATTATAAAGGGCATCTCAAACATAGAATTCCCTTGTCACCAAGATGCCCGAGTTGTTGATTTTGTTCAATGCAGAAAATCTGTGTTGTGCTTGCGTTGGGAATGTTTTTTCCTAATATCCCAATATCATGCTTATTATGTACTTTTCTTTTCTGATATTTCATGCCACCCATGATTTAATTTGATCTTTTCTTGGGGGTGCTGGGGGACTGAGTTTTGCTGGCTTACATTATATGTTCTGCTTATGAATGAGAGAAGAGAACTGTTGGAATGGTTACTGGTTGTCCTTTGTGGCTTGGTGAATGGTGATACAATTTAGAAGTTTGGTTTTGCTGTTACTATGTTCAGCTTCTTTTTATCATGTCATAATGTAGTTCATCTACTCGATTTTCTTCTTTTTAACGTGATGTGTGTTCCATTTGGGGATATGACCAGTCTTCTGCTATTGCAGCTTAGCAGGCGATCCTTACAAATACAATACGCTCCCTCCCCTGCCAGCTCAACGAAATCTTACACCACCTCCAACACTTTACCCACAGCAGCCGGTTTCAGTTACAGAGAGTTACAGCATTCCAAGATTTACCCTGACTGGCTCTCAAGAAATAAGCAACACTGCAAGATTGAAGCGAATGGATATTAATGTTTGATGATCTTCGGCTCTGGATTTGCTGTGCAAAGAATGCACTTTCCCTTGGTGCTGAGCTCTATTTGTTAATATGGAATTCCTCTTGTTTTGCTTGTAAACCGTTAAATTGATTCTTTTTTCATGGCCTACACCGCTGTAAGTTTTTGGGTTACTGTTTGGTCACAATTTACATGTATATTGATTGATTAGTCAACCTGAAGCAGTGGCAATTAATCTCCACGGAGGTCGGAACTCTTCTTTTTTGTCTCTGTAGTGGTTTTTGAGGAGGAAAATATACTCTTAAAACTGTTTGTAGCCTAGTGCTTCAAAAAAATTCTTTGTTTAAACAAATTGGCTCTCAATCTGTAACCCCCTACCTCTCCCAAAAGGGAAACTTATTGCTGCATAAGCATTGTTTTATGTTGTGATGAAATAGACATAATGAAAGTAATACAAAATCATTCTTGTCTATCAACAAAACTCACGGAAGGATGAACAATAAAAAAACTATCATATAGTTAATCTCATGTTCTAATTATTTGTCTGCAGGACATACTCCTTTGAAAATCGACAATGGAGGGGAGTTTCTCAGGCCATAGAGTACAGCATTGATCTTATCATCAGTCCTTGCTACCTCAGCCACAGATTTTGGCATCCCAACTATGCCATCCATAAACGGAGACCAGGTTCCATATCTGCTAATTTCTGGTTCGCGTTTTACTTTTGTTTCCAGCTGCGGCACCTTCCCTGGGATGTTCTTTGTGCTGTTTTTGCTCTTCCTGCCCCATGTTTTAGCCATGTTACCAACTTCCATATATGAAGACCCAGTTGTGTTGCAGCTAACATCTGGTTCGATTATTTTTGTTTTTGTTGCCGGCTGTGGCACCTTCAATGAAATGTTCCTCGTGCTGTTTTTGCTTTGCTTGCTCATTGTAGTTCTAGCCATGTTATCAACACCTGACCTGACATATGCTTAATTGCTCATTGCAGGTAATTTCATATGTAGAAGTGAAACGTAAAACTCCGGCTCCATCTTATACATATACATATACATATACATATATATCCCTTGCCTTTTCCTATTCTATGATCAAGAAAAATGATCTTTTTTCAGTTTTTTTTCATTTGTGAGAAAAAACATTTACAAGTATGAATTTAAGAACTGTAATTAAATAAAGCCAGTTCCTAATTTAGTATTGTTCATGAGTTAGTTGTTAGCCAAAAGAAAACTGAAAAAAGAACATCTTTCTTGATCATAGAATAGGAAAAGGCAAGGGATAGATATATAAGTGAAGCAATTATCAGATTCTATAAGATTTAACGAAAGAAAGCTGATATACAGTAGTATGTTTTGCAGAAGTACCTGGGCAGGGGTGTTTTTTTTCCTCTCCATTCCTTTCCTTCTTGTTCTTGGGTTCTCCAAGAAGACGGAGGGAAGGGTTTAGTCATTGAAGGAAAACAAATGCTCGCTGAGGTACGCTTTTATTTTATGTTCACGCACGCAGATTTATATAACTCATGCAGTTAATGGAAAAATAAATATGAGTGAATAATTAATAAATTAACTATTAATAATATTAGTTTGGGTGATTGTGCTGCTTCCTTTTCAAATAAAGGATTAGATTAGGAAATAAAAATCAAGATTTACATGCAATTGAAACCTATTCCATCAGCATATTTTTATACTGACATGGAAGATTTTTTAAGTATGTTTTACTGAATTAAACCTATCCCATAATTTAATTTATTATATAATTCAAAACTCAGGATCAATAAAAGCATGAGGATACAAGAACTTATGCCATCAACCAATGAAGATTATATTTTTTTTTCACTGGGACAATATATCTCTTAGAAAAACCAAGCACGAAAAGGAAACAAAAAACTTGCCAAAAAGGCATGTCAAGAGGCAAAACCATGTCTAGGTCATCATGAATATTACTCTCCCGGTCATTCGTATTAGATATATAAGATATTCTTCACCTTCTCCGTTGCTGCTTCTTGATACAGGAGGTTTTAAGAAAAAAAAAATTTCTTAGTTATTTTTATTAATTTAAGAAATTAGATATTATACGTAATAATCTTTTTTTTTTTTAGTTTGTATATGAACTTTATTACTCTTTCTTTATTTTTGGGTTTTCTAGTTTTTTAAGTTGTGTAGAAGAGGATGATGTGGTTTTTTTTTTTTTTTTTTTTTGTGAAAGGGAGATGTTATAGAAAACATGTATAGAAATTAAATCATTGATTGACAATGATAAAATTTCATAGACAAGTTGAAAAATTATCCATCAATTAGAGAAGATGTAGAAAAAAACAAAACTAGAGAATTGTTAAGAGAATGATCATGAATCCATAACTAAATTTGAGAACCTGTTTTAAAGGCATGAGTGGAGGAGACAAGTACTTGATCAGGGTGAGTATCATAAAGATTTTATTGATCCGCTTATGATGAGATATATATGGATTGATACTTTTCACCAATTCATGATGTTTATTTGGATCATAATTATGTTAATAATGGTAAATCAAATTGGCTAGAAAGTAACATACCGGGATATAGTATAATGTTAGGTCATCATGATGGCGTATGATTTGTTCAGTTTAGGTGAGATATAAAGTATTAAATATCCCTAAAAAATAGTCATACGAACAATTTTTTAGATCAAAAGGTAGGGAATAATGAACAGTACATCGTTTGATTTGTCTCTTTTTTTTACTATTCAAAATAACGCTGTTTTGGACTTTTAGGGTTTTAATTTAGGGGTTTGATCAAAGTTCAATTTGGTCCTCTGACTTTTAAAATTTTTCAATTGCACCTTTAATTAACCATAAACTTTTAATTTTATGTAATTTTGCTCCTGCTAAACTTCATTGTTAGCTCCAGATTTCAATATCTTTTTTATTTTGATCATTGGTCCTGGATTTATGCAAATTGACCATGAAACTTTCAATTCTCTTCAATTTCACTTTTGATTTAAATCAATTGAGACCCTAGAGTTCAACGTCTTTTTCAAAAAAATTATTAGCTGTGAATTTCTTAAATTTAACCCCTAATTGATTCTAAAACTTTGATTTTTTTGCAATTTCACCCATCATTTGAACCAATTGAATTTGTAAAAATTAAGTTTGGTTCTCCAAAATTCCTATCTTTTAAATTTAGCTAAAATTGGGCACTCAAATTTAATTTTTCACCAATCAAGTTTCTAATAAAATTAATTTGACCCATTTAAAGTATAATTAAGTCTTTGCACTTAATTAAATTCTTTAATTGAACCTAAATTAATTTTTAAACATAATTAAATTTTAATTTGACCTATGATTAAATTAAATTGGTCTATTAAAAATCTAATTATGTCCATAGGCTTAATTTTTATGCAGATTTGTCCAATAATGATTTAATTTAACCTTGAATCTGTACTGTCCCTTCAGTCTTGGATATAACGGAGTATAATTAGGCTTCCAATTCCATTGCAACTTGATTTTTCTGTATATTTAGAATCGTGCTCAACCTATTTTTGTTTTAAAATGCCAGTTTTATTGCTATCATTATTTATTATATATTTTAAAAGGAAAAAAAGGGTAAAATTTTGAGGAATAACTCAAAAAACAATTATAACATTTGACTTGGATAAAAGTTTTTGATATTAATTCCTATAAATGTAAGATTTCTTAGATTTAGGATTTTAAATGAAAACTTTGACATTAATCCTTAAAAACATGATACTTCATCGATTATTTTTATTTTTGAATTTTGATTGAGCCTTAAGATTAAGATAAAAAAAATTAAGACATGAAATTTGGATAAAACTAATTCTTTCTTAAATAATAAACCCTTGAAAACAAAACAAACTAAGCCCTAAAAAAACTTATAGTTTTTCTTCATTTATTCACCATCTTACCAAGCATAAACATACATCTAATCCATAACTTTTCATATTCATTATCAAAGAAATACACAAAATTTGGATTCAAACATAACTAAATCCTATTGAACTTAAAATGTTTATTTTTTCATGCACCATCATCTGAAAAGAAAAACACATTTCTAAACCCAAATTCTTCATTTTCTTGAATAAAAAAAACATGCTAAATCTTTATCACACTAAACCCTAAACACACAAACTTTAGGTTTCTCTTCATGTATTATTTTCTAAGAAGATAAAAAACACATATTTAACCCTTAATTTTTTATTTTTTTTTATATTTTGGAATAAAAAGCATTTAAAATATAGATTAAACACAATTAAACCCTAAAAACACAAACTTTAAGTTTCTGTTCATTCATTTATTTTCTAAGAAAATTAAAACACATATTTAACCCTTTAATTTTTCATATTTTGTGATAAAAAATATATAAAATCTAGATCAAACCCAACTAAAAAAAAAAAAACATAAACTTTAAGTTTCCATTCATGCATTATTTTCTAAAAGGAACCAAAACACATAGTTAGCCCCTGTTTTTTTATTTCATATGTTGTGAAAAAAAGTATAAAATAAAGATTAAACCTAACTAAAACTTATTAACACAAACTTTAAGTTTTCTTTTATGCATTATTTTCTAGGAAAGAACTAAAAAACATATAAGTAACCATTTTTAGAAAAAACCTAAGGAATGAAAAAGAGGGAAAATGGGCTAGGACTAACCTTAATGTTGGTTATAGACGAGTGGGGAGATGCTATGGTGGTCCTTGGTAGTAGTGACAGTGGCTAGTTGGGGTGTTTTTGGATGTTTTCTCCTTTTAGCTTTAGGTAGCCTTTTCTCTTCAATTGTAGCTTATTTCCCTCATTTTCTTTTTTTTTTTTGTTCCTTTATCCTTTCTGAAATTCTCTGGTTAAAAAAAAAACTAGTTTTTATGACCTCAAAAACCCAACTATTTCTTTTTTACCTTATTCGGTTTTTTATGTGATTAGGTTTGTTTCTCTCTTCTTCTTTCTTTCTTTCTTTCCCATCATCCCCTAACTCATTACTCTCAGCTCAGATTCTCTTTTCCTTTCGCTCACTCTCTGATTTGATATTTTCTCTCTCTAGACTAACTCCCCCTCTTTTTTCTTCCATGCCCCTCCATTTTTTTTCAGTGAAACACACCACTTCACTAATGCTTCTTTTTTCTTTTCTTTTTTCATTTTTTAGTTTGGTCCTTGCCCATTTTATTTTTTTATTTTTGGTAAATTTCAACTTTTTTCCTAAAATCTATTTTAATTTAGCCCTTGATTGCATTCAAAATAGTCTCTCAATATTGGCTCCTTTTAAACCTTTGTCGTTGGTTTTTAAAATTTCAATTTTTAACAAATTTCACCCATTTTCTCTCAATTTCTTCACAATTTCATCCTTGATTATATCAAAAATAGCCCTTCGATTATAATGTCTTTTTCAATTTGGTAATTAAGTTTCTAATTTGTGCATTTTCAGTCAATTTTGCCTTTAATCTCTATTTTTCTCTTCAATTATACCTTTCATTAAATTAACAGAATCCCTAAATTTTAGTGTCCTTTCTATTTTGGTTCTTGGTCCTTTAATTCTTTTATTTTTGATCAATTTTGCTCTAAATTTTAATTTTTCTTTTCAATTAAGCCTTAGATTTAGGTACTTCTTAATTTATTCTAATATTATGGCATTTTATCTTGTCACAGTTGGAATTTAAATTACCGACATGGTTTTGGTTTATGGACTTCTGTAATTAAAACCATATTCCTCCCAACTTGAAAACCAATGACACTGGAAATACGTTCTCCTTTGACACTGGAAATATGTTTTTGGCTTTCTTATATTAATTTATCTATGATTTAATAAACTCAGGTGATGAGTAATCTAGCCTGTTTCATTAATAAAAATAATTAAAAGATTAAAGCCTCCTTTACCGAGAACTGCCCACCTTCGCTCATGTTTCATATGTGCTCTCCAATAATTAACCTTTTATCATTACCTCCTGGTTACTAATCAGTATCTTTTCAGGTCATGCAAATCACCCTGCCGTTTTAGGATCTCTTGCCTTGTGAACTGCAGTTTCTATGGCCTTGAGTTTACATTAAGAGACAACTTTCATTGCAGGAGATGCTAAATCTTTGATTGACACCATTCTCCCAAGCTCTTTCAATGATACTTCAGCTGATTTAATCCTCCAAGAAGACGTTGCTGCTGTTTCAGGAGGTCCGCGAAAAATCATTCTTTATTTTGTCAAAAGATGTTGTGTTATCCATGCCAAGTTTAGCTGAACTATGAAAAAATTCAATGGTGTTTTGATTTATTTGTATTGTTATGAGATGAATTTTTTTTGTTGATTAATGTGGGTATTTATTTGGACCAGCTTGTATATATCTCGATTAATTTTTTGAGCCTTGAAGTTAACAATTATATAAGTTTCTAGTGGTGTTGAGGGAACTCGAACTTGTAATTATTGGAGAATAAAACTAAAACTTGACCAGTTGAGCTATCTTTCAGGATTGAGATGATTATATTTTTGGTTAGGTTGTTGGTGTCATAAGAAATGCAAGTTGGATGTTTATACAGTATCCATCTAATTAGTTTTTTGTGCCCAGTTTATTTTAATTTTCAACTTGATTTTCCGCCCTTTGCCAATGACTTGTATTTTCTCTTGACTAACGACTTTAATGGCAGGAGAATATCATCAAATATTTTTTATTACTGTTAATTAAAAGCTTGTATAACACGGCGTGGAAGCATCTAAACTTTGCTCACATGTTGCAAGACATTGACATTTCTTTAAAATTATCTTTTTTCCCAGCTAATATATTCATTCCTTTGCTTTCTCTCGTTTAAAGAAAATTCTCTATAATTGATGACTTTATCACATTCGATGCATTCCTAATTATGTGTTTTTTAGACGTAGAAGTGATTGTTTGTTCTATGTGAAGTCTTGTGAGATATATATATATATATATATATATAAAATTCACTCGTTGAACTTTTATTCTAATATCCTCATGATAAAAATTGAATCCCAAATTACTCAACTTATTTTTTCACTGATTCAATCAAGCACTGATGGAAGACTCCAATATTTGCTTGCGCGTTTGGGAGTCGGTGTGCTATATCTTTCAGGAGTAACTTGAAAGTTAATGCTTCTGTCACGTCCTTAACCGAACATTTCCTCAAATCAGCTAATACCTGTCTTTAGCTTGTATCATTTTCACTTCAGAATTTGCAAAAATTTAGGAAAAATAGAAGTGCGTTAAATAATATAGTTGTTCAGATTTCCCACGATTTGTCTTAAAACAAGACTTTCCCAGATTTGGAACGTTTTTAGGTCATTAGTTCGGCTAATTAACATACAGATTGGAACGTTTTTAGGTCATTAGTTCAGAGTTCAATGAAATTACGTGCAGGTGGGCTGCCCATTTCTGCATCCATAAGCTTTAGGGAGGTTGGATAGGGAGAAACTTCAAAAAAAGGTACGATACTTTAGTCAGTTGTTGATTCTTTTTCCATTTTTAATAATGCACTAGATGTTACTTGACCTAGTTGAATACGTCCCTCCTTTAATGTCATTTCGCAAACCTGTTAGTTTAATATATAAACCAGTTTTAAAACCCGCTGCCGGTAGGATTTCAATTTAATTTCAAAAAGAATAAAAGAATGTGTCAATATTATAGATGCGTATCATCATTTTTTTAATAAATCAGAAATGTAAAAATTTGGTTTATGCTTAATAAGAGAAATATATATATATATATATATATATATATATATATATATATATATATATATAAACACAATACCAAATAATTAATAAATACAAATTGAAACATCGAATGAATTTTTTTTTTAATATATTATGATGACTTTTATCAATAAATTTTTTATAATATAATTAATTAAACCAACTAATAGGATAGGATGAAGTTAGGTCTATAACTTGATATATTTTTCTTCTATAAAGCACTCAAACAACGCCTAAACATCCATAAAGATTTTTTGTCCGAACACCTGTCTAGTTAATTAAGATCCATATCTAATTATTTTCAATGGTTTTTTATGCATGTAAAACATTATCTATTTTTTATTTAATATATATATATATATATTTATTTATTTGTTTGTTTGTTTATTCTTGAATATTGAAAAGAAACAATTTTCTACCATCATATGTGATAATGTTTGTTTTTTTCCTTCGATGGTGAATGTATCCTCTGATCAACTCACATATGAACGGAGATTAAATTCCTCTCTAAAAGATCTTAAGGACGGTGTCCCACATCAGCCTCATGAAATAAAATAAATTTAATAATTCTCAAGCTAAGATTGTCATGTTATCTTCTACCATGCTCTTAATTAAATCTAAATTATTGATTCAAATTAAATGGATATGATTTATTTTAAGTTAAAAATGACAACAATGTAACTACTTAATATTTTATTTGTTTGTCTAATGCAAAACATTTAATTCAAATAAAAAAGGAAACAAAAACTTAATTCCTTATTATTTTATCTTTATTTTTTAATCCAATTCATTAAATTCTAAACTGATGACATAATTTAAAACATGACTCATTGAATATGATTTAGTCATTGGAAAATTTTGGAAACTACTTAACTTATTGTTATAATATTTATTACCTAATCCAAATCATTGAATTCAAAACTAAAATGAGATTTGAAATTTAATCCTAATTGAGAAAGTTAGCATGCGCGTTTAATCACAACAAATGTCTGGATGGCTAGAAGAAAAGTCCAAAATAAATACTATATATGTGCACTCAGTGCATCAGGACTCTATCAATGATAGCTTGTGGGACACTTTCAATGGCATCACTAGGGCTTCTTGAAATCTTCTTAGCAATTGTTGCCCTGGCCATCTTTTGCGGTTTCGGCAACAAAAAAAAGAGGCTGCCGAGGAACTGGCCGGTTGTAGGAATGCTGCCAGATTCTATCCGGAACCTTCACCGGCCATATGAAAGGATCGCAGAGGTTATACAGCTAAGTGGGGGCAGTTTTATATACAAAAGCCTCTGGTTTTTTAGCCCTAACGTCTTGAACACTGTGGATCCAGCCAACATACATTACATAATGAGCTCAAACTTCTCAAACTTTCCGAAGGGGTCTATGTTCTCTAGAATATTTGATATTCTTGGAGATGGTATTTTCAATGCTGATTCACACTTGTGGAAGAATCAGAGGAAACTTGCTCACATGTTGATTAATGACCAGCAGTTTCAGAGGTTCTTGGTGACGAGTAGCTGGAACAAGGTGGAGAAAGGGCTCATTCCAGTCCTTGAGCATGTGGCTGAGCAAGGCTCAGTGGTAGACTTACAAGATGTGTTCCAAAGGTTTACATTTGATATCACTTCCATACTGGTAACGGGGTATGACCCAGGATGCCTCTCCATTGAATTCCCTCAAGTTGAATTCTCAAAGGCAATGGATGATGCTGAAGAAGCAATATTTTATAGGCATCTCTGGCCAGAAATATTTTTGAAGCTACAAAGGTGGCTAGGGTTTGGACAAGAGCAGAAACTGAAAGAAGCTTGGCAAACGCTGGATCATATGGTAGCAGAATATATATCAAGGAAAAGGGAAAAACTCAGGAAGAAAACCACAACGATAGAAGATGAAGATGGTGTTGACTTGTTAACGTCATACATGAGTCATCCTGAAATCATGGGATTAAAAACAGACGACAAATTTCTAAGAGACACCATTGTAAATTTCTTTCTAGCAGGGAGAGACACCACTAGCTCTGCTCTTACTTGGTTTTTCTGGCTTGTTTCTCAGAATCCTCAAGTAGAAAGCAAGATTAGAGAAGAGTTAAAATCAACCATGCCAGCAGAAGAAAGGGAGAATTGGAGGCTATTTAGCACACAAGAGCTAAGCAATCTAGTTTATCTCCATGGGGCACTGTGTGAAACGTTAAGGCTTTATCCACCTGTCCCATTCCAGCATAAGGAACCTCTAAAGTCAGATGTCCTTCCATCGGGGCACCGTGTCGGTCCGAACATGATGGTGCTGTTTTCCGTGTATGTGATGGGAAGGATGACATCAATATGGGGACCGGATTGCTTAGAATTTAAGCCAGAAAGGTGGATCTCTGAAAGTGGAAAGATCAAACATGAACCCTCATACAAGTTTTTAGCTTTCAATGCTGGTCCAAGAACTTGTTTGGGGAGAGGTGTTGCTTTCACTCAAATGAAGGCAGTAGCAGCTGCTATAATCCACAACTACCAAGTTCACGTGGTGGAAGGCCACCCTGTAGCTCCTAGTAGCTCCATCATTCTTCATATGAAGCATGGCTTAAAGGTCAGTCTTTCAAGGAAATGGATCTGAAATCTGAATAGGTAGTTTTCCGTGATTGGAGTTGTGTTTAAATTCCTGTGGCTATTGTGTTTAATTATGCATGCCCGATTCTGGACTTTGATTCCAGAGTTTGTGCCTGCAAGTGTAAGCTTATTTCTTGCTCCTCCGCGAATTATTGTATTTGATGGGCTTATGTTTTCAATATGTTATTAAAATATTCATCATGGCAATGAAATAATTTTATGAGAACTGAATAACTCTTCCACGCTTACTTATGTAACGTTAATAAACTTCTTCAACTATGCGATTTTGAAATATTAATGTCTCTAGTTAACCTAACTGGTAGATATATATGCGCACTTGATTTTCTTTGGTGCTAAATATGTGAAAATTGGATGAAACACTGAGCAATAATTATTAAAGATTTAAAAATAGGGATGATAATTGGTATTCATGGGTTGAATTTTTTTATATTCATATTTTATCCATTAGTAAAAATTTAAGATATTCATAAACTATCTATTAGGTCTTTGGTATCCATATGAGTATTCATTGTTGGATTATTATTCAATATTCAATAAAAAATAATATATATATATATATTAAATAATAAAATTATAAATATTATACATATATTTGTGTTTTATGTCAATATTAAGATAGTATTTATCATATTATATTGAAACAAATTCTAAATGTTATGCAAATACATTTATATAATATAAATATTTATTTTGAGTCAGATTTGGACTGGTTTCATGTTGAGTTCCGAATTGGATTTGACAATATTAATACATTATCCATTACTCATCAATTAAGATAACTATACAAAAAGTACCAACTCATTCAGGTTGATTCAGGGTAGTATATATTCATCTAATTCATATTAAATTGTCATCCATATTTAGAAAGTGTTATAGGTTGGCTAATCTGGACCATGTTGATTAAGTGTGTATTTAGTAATGTGGTGCTTGATGCTTTTTTAATTGAAAATATATCAAAATAATTTTTTTTTTACATCAGCATATCAAAATAAAAAAAAACACCTAAAAAAATCAAATTGTAGCAGTTGGTCTAAAATAAAATGAGAGTTTTGGCAATACTTTGCTTTCTAGTGAAACACATTATTTTTTGAAAGAAACTACCTTGCTAGTTTTGGATTAAAGCAAAGTAGTTGCTCTTTCAAACCAAATTAAAGCAAAGTACAAAAATCAACAAATTCCTACCCTTAAGACCCAAAAGAAAAATATCGCATTCCCAAATCTAAAGCATTTAGTCCTATGTAAGAATTTGTTTTTGTATTTATTCAAGAAAATTAGAGGTTTTCGTTGATATGGTTAGGTCGAGTTTTAGCTCATAATTATATCCAATCTAATTTCTAATATTTTACAAATTCAAAACCTGAATCATTCAATTTTTTTTATCCAAGTGGGTTGGATATATTAGGTTACGTTAAGTTTTTTTGGTGATTACATATATCTATGAGTAAACTTATATTGCTAATTTTCATGGGTTGAGCTTAATTAAAACTAATATTTTGACTTAATAAATCAACAATCAAATAATTTCAAACACACACTAAACCAAAGATTTTACCATCATTAACATTAGCATTTGTTAATAAGAATTGAATGTTGGATAATTTGATTTCTCAATAACAATGAAAGGGTTATGCTTGTTAAAGAATAATATAAATCATATATTGGAACCTTACCTAACAGCTTAAGCTATTGGATTGTGTTGGTTCTTTGACATGATATCAGAGCCTTGATGACCTAGTGGTGATGAGTTTGAATCTCACCATCCCCATTTATTTGGAAAAATTAAGCACAAGGTAAAGTGAGCCTATGCAAGTTTCAAGCCCAAAGGGCTTTCACTTAAGGGAGTGTATTAAATAATAATATAAATCATATCATGGGATCTCATCTAACAACTTAAGCTATTAGGTTGAGATGGTTCTTTGACATGGTATCAGAGCCTTGATAACCAGGCGGTAACGAGTTCGAATCTCACAATCCCTATTTATTTGATAAAAATTAAGCACAAAATAATATGAACATGTGCAAGTTTTAAGCCCAAAGGGCTTTCACTTGAAGGGATGTGTTAGAGAATAATATAAATCCTATATTGGAACCTTACCTAACAGCTTGAGCTATTGGATTGAGTTGGTTTTTTGACAATGCTAGAGTAACATAACATGAGTGTCTTGTTTTTTTAGGAGAGAAGAATGTATATTAAATATAATAAGAGTATTGACATTTGGGATGTATTATGTTTTGCATTAATTCTCTATGAAAATATCATCTTTTTTGTTGGTGTAGAAACAGTGGAAAAAGAAAGAAACATTTTGGATTCAATATAGTAGAGGCTATAGACAAACCTGGTTGCAAAAGCTTAGATCCTCTGAATAAGCTACCTTGAATTTGTAGCCTTCAACCTTTGCACTCTCTCATGCTTGTTTGCCTATAACTTGCAATCAAACATTAAACAATGTTAAAAAAAAAATATAGCAACATATAGATTCAAAAGAGAAACAATAAAGGGATTAGGTGTTGTGTTAAAATAAACAAATTGAAAGAGAGATAGAGAGAGGAGAGAGGAGAGAGAGAGTTTACAATTAGGGTTTTGATTTTTTTTTAGGTTTGATTGACAGGGATATAATGGAGATTTGTTGAAATCAAGTTGGGACATTTGGTTATAAGAATAAGATGAAAGGATTGGTAGCTTTAGTTTGTTAAAACAATTACTTAAGGAGATTGTTGCTTAGGTTTAATACATACAGGCTGAGAGACAAATGACAGAATGATGAGAGAAAAAAATGAAGAGAGAGAAACAGTATTTATACGAAGTAGGCTGCATAGGATATATGGGTTAGGTTGGGTTAACCAGGTTTAAAAATTTCTTACTCGCCACCTGACTGTAATATTTATTTATGAGGTTTTTTTACCAATTACCATTTATAATATTCACATTATTTGATTTTAACAAGTTGGGTCTCGTTAGATAATGCAAATATTACATATAAGTTGGTCTTTTTAAACACCCATGAGTAAAATACTACATGTCTAAATAAGTGAAAACCTTTAACAAATCAGGCTTTCTTAATTTCATTTGATTTTCTTCGACTATGTAAACCTAGTTGATGCTCTAAAGCCTTATTGCCTCAAAGAAAATTGAAAGAAAGGCTCAACTGCCAAATTCAGAGCCAACAACTTTTAATTAGGTGTTAATACCATTTAGGGGTGTTAAGAAAAACTAGCTCATATTTAATATTTATATCATGTCAAAGTTAGATAATGTGAATATTACAGATAATAGTGAGTAAAAAAACCTAAGAAATAAATATCAAGAATTGAGATTTTTAAAACCTGATCAACCCGACCTAACTCGTATAACATATACAGCTCATTTATTATTAACACGACCAAAAGATTGATGTCTTCTCCCAAGTGTAGGAGTGTCGAAGTAATAAATAACCTGACAAGACCGGGGTCGAATCATAGAGAGGTTAATTGTATAAATTATAGACAACAATAATACAACAACAACAACAACAACAATAATAATAGTAATAATAATAATAATAATAAAGAAGATGAAGAAGAAGTTGATGAGAACTTTGAGATGGAAGATTAATATAAGGATTAAACAATGATAAAAACAAATGTCAAGGTTAGAGGATCCACTAATGGTATTTCAAACAAGTATAGTATAAACTCTTATTACTTATTGGAAACCACACATAAATGAGGTTCCAATCAGATTATAAATTGTTAACATGATTACATTCGTTATCTTATTCAAATAATGTTAATACTTGTAAATATTGTCAGGCATTCATGATTATAACTTATGTTAACAACAAATCAAGTTCCTTTCATAGCTCAGGAGTCGATTATACCTTATAATATGGGCTATGAAAGTGCCAAGTATTTGTTGTACCAAGTGTTATACTTATTCTTACACCATTAGCATACCGTTTTCACCTTGACATAATTAACTTAGCTAAACATAATGAAAGAAAGAAACATAAATGAGAAAGAAGTTAACTAAGTAAAGGAAAGGAAATGAAATGCATAAACTTGATATTAATGAAAGCAAAATATAAGTAATACAAAGAGAGAAAGCAAGAGCATAATCTTGATCTGGAAACCAAAATGCTTAAATGCATGGCAAATGCCTCCTTTTATAGGCCAAAATTTAAAACTATTGATTTGATGACTAATTGTTAAGTGGGTGGCCAACTCTTGACTTGGTGAAAATCCTTATCTTCTTGTCTGAATAAAACGTCATTGCTAGCATCAAAACTAGATCCACCTATACTATGAAAGTTATAGAAAATTGTCTTATCTTTCTAGGAAAAAAAATTTGAGGTCATTTGAACTTCTAGAACTCGAGATATAAGCTGAACACTGAATAGTATATGGGTTGCAGGACAGATTCGGACTTCTCCGTTGTTGCTATAATTTGGATTTGAAAATAATCTTTTTAGATCTTGGTCTCCACATGAAAGTTGTAGGCCTATGTCTTACCTAATCTGTGTAAATATTTGAGGTCATTTGGACATTTAGAACTCGAGATATAACTAAATTACCGAATAGTATTTTAGTTTGAACTACACTAACATCTCTTTTCTAAGTTTCACCCTCTCTTTATCTTCACAATTTCAGTAGTTGAATTCATCAATCAATCCTTTGATTTATGTGATAGGCTTGTATTTAAGATGAACATTTACCATATATTAAGGTATTTTATAGTATTAAACTTGTTATTATAAAGCATGCTTTAGTTAAGGAGTTATTGATACTTCAAATGCAAAATGATGATATAAAACCTTGATAAAAATACACTTTTAAGTACTAATCAATTATAAATACTCATTTTCTTTCTCTCTCTTTAATTTTCTCTCTTGCATCATTTTCTCATCTCTCTCTCAACTTATGCACCCTAAACCTAAGTGATAACCTTCTTCGACCACCATTTTAACAAACTAAAGACAACAATCCCCTTTTCATCATACCCTTGTCAATCGAACCTTTAAAAATAAAAAATCAAAACCCCAGCTATAAACTTTCTCACTATGAATTTTTTATTTTAACACAACAAGTGATCCCTTTATAACACAAATTCACCTATGTCAAGAATAAATTTTTTACCCTAGAAAAAAAATATCTTAACCATAAAAAAATATTTCATACAAAATATTTAAAAAAAATAAAAAAGAAAAAAAATTAGAAAACAAAAATACAATTAGGGATGAAATTGTGAAGAAATTGAGAGAAAATGGTTGAAATTGGATAAGAACTAAAAATTACAAAGTCAGTGACTAAATTTGAAAAGAAACCAATATTGAGGGACTATTTGAATGCAATCATGGATGAAATTGAGAAGAAAATAAAATAAAAGAGTTCAAATTGGATAAAGACTTAAAATTAGAATGCCAATGATTGAATTGGAAAAGGCACTAATATTAAGGGATCATTTTAATGTGATGAAATTGAAAATTAAAATTGAGAAAAAAAAAGGTTAAACTAGTGAAAAATAAAATAAAATAATGACAAGGATTAAAATGGAAATGTAGCAAACTTGTGAGACTTAATTAAAAAATAAAACTTTCACTAATTACAAATGGTGTTGTTTTGAGTTTGTGTATGTGTAAGAAACAATGTTGTTTTGGTGCATGAATACATAGCAATCTCCCTTCATGTTCATGGCAACCGTGCAATATTTTGTTTTTTCATGGGTTTTAGTTGAATTTTGTCATTTTTTCCTCTCTCCCATGTATTATAGAAATGTCAAACAACAAATCATTCTCCTTCGCTACATATGTACTAAATTCTCAGCCAGAAAAAAAAAAAAAAAAAAAAAAAACTATGACTATAAAACTGCAACAAACAAAGAGGCCAATCCAACCATGCTTGGCCAACTTGTACAACCATGGTGGATGCTTGAGATTTAATTAAGAGAACCAATGGAGATGATCATTTCATCAAGAAAGGTTCTAGGAGTTTCATCATTGCCTTTAAATAAGGAGGTAAAGTAAGAAATAAAAAGAGCCAAACTTAGAGAGATGAAATGTTAAGATAAAGAGAATAAATAAAAGGGTTTTAAACTAAAAACAAGGTGCTATAAGCCAATATGTAGGACATGATAAAGAAAAAGAAGAAGATGAAGAAGAAGAGGAGGAGGAGAGGAAAAAAAAACCAAAATAGAGAGGGAGAGAGAAGAAGTAGTTAGTTTTTCACGCCATAAATGAGTTTGGATTGAACTAGCTAGTAGTAGAGGGGAGAGGAGGAGAGGAGGAGTAAAAAAAAAAGAAAAAAAAAACAAGAAGAAGACACCAAATAGATAGAGAAAAAAAAGTTAGAATTGACCACTCTCCTTTCTAGTTTTCTTTTTCCCGTTAGTTTTTGCAAGTTACTATTCACACATGAAAATAATACATATTACACTATTCCTGCATGGTCACTATTCACCTATGCATTTTTATTTTATTTTTAGTCTATTTTATTTTTAATTGCTTCATGTTGATGTAAACTTCATTTAGTAAAACTGTGCATTCACTTTTTTACGCTCAATATGACAAGTTCTTTGTCGAAGTTAAAGTCAAGTTTCTGATAAAGCTTAGCTTTTAATACTAAGGTTGACATGTCTTTTAATTTTCAGGGATCAATATAGAACTAACAAAACATCTTTTAAACTTAAAACGACTTTAATAATATGTCAACAAGTGTTTTACCATGTTTGCATTAGGTTTTGAAACTTCAATTTTAACGTATCTCTTAGTTTTATGGATTGATAAGTTTGGAAAATAATTAGGATGGTACAAGATACATAAAAAGATTTTGAAAAGAAGCATATTACTAAGGTAGTTTTTCCATGAAAAAGATATAGTAAAGGTGATTTTTATCTTTTTTTATGCATATCCCATCTCTTACTTAGATTTTTTGAACTAATTTATATTTTATGATTTTTAATTTCCTTCAAAACATATGACTAGAGATGATTCATTACTCTCAAGCATAACCAAGATTAATGATAAAAAATTTATTTTTGGAGACAACTAAAAACAAAAACTCATTTAAGTTTATACTGACCAAATGAAGCTTATAATCATCCTAGGTTTTATTAACATTAAAATGAGATGATCAAGCTGGTAATAAAAATACTTGAAAGGACATTAATTTAATTTTTATTTTTTTTGTTTTTATAATAATAAAAAAATTAGTTAATGCATTTTTTTTTATTGAAGATTGGAATGTAAATGCCATTACTATAGAAATTAAAATGATTATATGAAGGACTTGCTGTAGAAATATCATCGCAGTGGATAGATGTAGATAATTTGAGGAATCTGCTCTAAAGAATTATTCTAACATATAGTTGAAGATGATTTTTTTTTTCAATATAAAGTTAGTGGTTTCTACTAAAATGCTATACATATTTTAAAATAAAGTTCAATAATACAATTATTTTCCTGATTGACTGTTATTTGTATCAATTAATGAGATAAAATCAATTCCTACATAGAACATGATTTGAGAATTTAGGAGAGTTTTGTTTTATCTTTTAAATTATTGAAATCACCATCTATTGCTTAAAAATCATCTAAAATTGTTGATGTTGTCTATTATCTTTGCAAATAACAAGTAATTTCTCTTAATATATTAAAGTACTAATTTATTGTACTTTGTTAAGTAATTATTGAAATTACTATTTTTTTCATAATAAAACAAATTGAGATGGTAGGAGACAATAGATCTCCCTAACAAATACCTGGCCATAGATTAATAATTAAATTCATATGGTTCATCATTACTTAGCAAGTTCTCAGACATCTTTCAACGCATCTGAAGGATGAGGCATTCTCCACACCTCATCAAACACTTTGCTCATATGGAGTTTAAATGTCATCTCACAATAATTATCATTTTATTTATTTTTCAACCCATATATATAAGATCTCATGATATCCTAAATATTATCCAAAGAAAATTACTTAAAACACCATATGTTTTGAGCATGGTAATAATTTTGCTTTATATTTTAAGAAAATTATGTTTTATATCCTAGGTCAATGCCAATTTAAATTTTTAATGAAAACATAAAAATATCCATCTCTTGTTTTTTTTAATCCAAATTTCTATCAATCCAAAAATATCCATCTCTTGAAAACATAAAAATATTTTAAGTGCGCCTTAGGGCCATCAACCATCTTAGGTAGTGTGTTTTCTAACCATATCTCCTATTAAGAGCGCTTTAGAGCCCCCAACCATCTTAGGTAGTGTGTTTTCTGACCCTGCCTCTCCTTTTAAGTGCGCCTTAGGGTCATCAACCACCTTAGGTAGTGCGTTTTCTAACCATACCTCTTTCTGAGTGCGCCTTAGAGCCTTCAACCATTTAAGGTAGTGTGTTTTCCAACCCTACCTCCTTTTGAGTTGCGCCTTAGGGCCATCAACCATCTTAGGTAGTGCGTTTTCCAACCCTGCCTCTTTTTTAGTGCGTCTTAGGGCCATCAACCACCTTAGGTAGTGCGTTTTCTAACCATACCTCTTTCTGAGTGCGCCTTAGAGCCTTCAACCACTTTAGGTAATGTGTTTTCCAACCCTATCTCCTTTTAAGTGCGCCTTAGGGCCATCAACCACCTTAGGTAGTGCTTTTTCCAACCTTACATCCTTACCTCCTTTCGAGTGCATCTTCGAGACCTCACCTTTTAGGTAATGCGTTTTCCAACCCTGCGTCCTTTAGAGTGCGCCTTGGAGCACTCAGCTCTTAGGTAGTGTGTTTTTCTAACCCTACCTTCCTTCTGAGTGTGCCTTTGAGCCCTCAACCACCTTGGGTAATGTGTTTACAAACCCTACCTCATTATGAGTGCGCCTTAGAGCCCTCAACCACCTTAGGTAGTGTGTTTTCAACCCTGCCTCTTTTTTAATGCGCCTTAGGGCCATCAACCATCTTAGGTAGTGTGTTTTCTAACCATACCTCTTTTGGAGTGCGCCTTAGAGCCTTCGACCACTTTAGATAGTGTGTTTTCTAACCTTACCTCATGTTGAGTGTGGCTTTGAGCCCTCACCTTTTAGGTAGTGCGTTTTCTAACCCTGCCTCCTTTTAAGTGCGCCTTAGGGCCATCACCCTTTAAGTAGTGTGTTTTCTAACCCTACCTCTTTTTTAGTGCGCCTTAGGGCCATCAACCATCTTAGGTAGTGTGTTTTCTAACCATACCTCTTTTGGAGTGCGCCTTAGAGCCTTCGACCACTTTAGATAGTGTGTTTTCTAACCTTACCTCCTGTTGAGCGTGGCTTCGAGCCCTCACCTTTTAGGTAGTGCGTTTTCTAACCCTGCCTCCTTTTAAGTGCGCCTTAGGGCCATCACCCTTTAAGTAGTGTGTTTTCTAACCCTACCTCTTTTTTAGTGCGCCTTCGAGCCCTCACCGCTTTAGGTAGTGCGTTTTCTAACCTTACCTCCTTTTGAGAGCTCCTTTGAGCCCCCAACCATCTTAGGTAGTGTGTTTTCTGACCCTGCCTCTCCTTTTAAGTGCGCCTTAGGGCTATTAACCACCTTAGGTAGTGTGTTTTCCAACCCTGCCTCTTTTTGAGTGCGCTTTAGAGCCTTTGACCACTTTAGGTAGTGGGTTTTCTAACCCTACCTTCTTTTGAATGCTCCTTCGAGCCCTCACCTTTTTAGGTAGTGCGTTTTTCAACCTTGCCTCTTTTTGAGAGCTCCTTCGAGCCCTCACCTCTTGTGTAGTGTGCTTTCTAGCCCTATTTGCCTTCTTTAGAGTGCGCCTTGGAGCACTCACCTCTTAGGTAGTGTGTTTTTCGAACCCTACCTCCTTTCGAGTGCGCTCTTCAGCCCTCGTTCCCCATCGAGTCCTATCATGTCATCCCTTTCAGACATTTTACCTTTTCGCCCGGGTAGGTCACCCATCACAATCAGACTTCGTCGAAAACTTTTTTCATCTTCCATTTGGGCTGGTTGCCCATAACAATGAAACCATTTTGAGAAGTCCTTGCATTTCTCCCCACCTTTAAAATTCTTCCATTTGGGCCGGTTGCCCATAACAATAAAACCATTTTGAGAAATCCTTGCATTTCTCCCCACTTTCAAACTTTTTCACTTGGGCCGATTGCCCATAACAATAAAACCATTTTGAGAAATCTTTGCATTTCTCACCACCTCCAAAATTTTTCACCATCTTGAGAAATCTTCGCATTTCTCTACCACTTTGAAAAATCTTTGCATTTTTCATGACTTTCCACCTGGGCAGGTTGCCCATTACAACAAAACCACTTTGAAAAATCTTTGCATTTTTCACCACCTTGAGAAATCTTCGCATTTCTCATCATTTTGAGAAATCTTCGCATTTCTCACCACTTTGAAAAATCTTTGCATTTTTCATCTCTTTGAAAAAATCTCTGTATTTTTCAAAACCTTTCATCTGGGCCGGTTGCCCATTACAACAAAACCACTTTGAAAAATCTTTGCATCTTTCACCACTTTGAGAAATCGTCGCATTTCTCACCACTTTGAAAAATCTTTGTATTTTTTCATCACTCTGAAAAATCTTTGCATTTTTCATCATTTTGAGAAATCTTTGCATTTCTCACCACCTTGAAAACTCCTTTTGTTTTCCATCTTGGGCCGGTTGCCCATTACAACAAAACCACTTTGAAAAATCTCTGTATTTTTCACCACTTTAAAACATCTTCGTGTTTTTCACCCTGGTAGGTCACCCATGACAATTCGACCATTTCAAAATCTTTGAACTTTCAAAAAAAAAATAAAAAAAAAAATCTTCCTTTTTCTTCTTTACAACGCTTACTATCTAAAGTCTCCTACGAGACTTTCTATCATAAGCATTGTAAAGAGGGGGGCAACTGTCATAACCCAATTTTGGGTTATTCCCCAAATTTCACTTTTTTTCAAAATAAAAAATCAAAAAAATAAAATAAAGACTGGCAATGTGGAGAAAGCCGATAAAAAAAGACTGCAAAAATAGGCAAAAATCAAAGGTCAAATTAAATGCATATTCGAAGATCAAATTAAATGATTATTGGATGAATTTGCATAAAAATTAAGTCCAATGACATAATTAAATTTTTAATGGGCCAATTTGATTTAATCATGGGCCAAATTAAATTTTAATTATGTTTAAGAATTAATTTAGGTTCAATTGAAGGATTTAATTAAGTGCAAGGACTTAATTATACTTTAAATGGGTCAAATTAATTTGGGGGCTTAATTGGTAAAAAATTAAGTTTGGGAGCCTAATTTGGACTTAATTGAAAAGATTGAAATTTTAAGACCAAATTTAATTTTTACCAAGTGAATTGATTGAAAAATTGAGGGACCAATTTGAAAGCCCGAAAAATATTTGCCTATAAATACCAGCTTTTAACACACAAATAAGGGGGGGTCATTTTGTAAGGGGATAATTTTGACAACATCAGAAAAAAAATACAAAAAACCTAAACCTAAACCCATCTTTTTTCAAGAGGAGCCGCCCGCCCCCCCCCCCACGTTTTTTGTTTTCCTCTCCGAGCAGCCGCCACCCTCTTTGGCCTGTGATTTTTGCTCCTGAAACAGCCCCTTTGCCTTGACAAAGCAAACCAAACAGCTCCCCTTTTGATTTATTTTTTCTCCTCCCAACTCAGCCCTCATTTTTCTCTAGCGTAGGGACCACAACAACCTCTTCTCCTTCTCAGTTACAGGAACAAAAGGCAAACCAGAGCAGCCCTTGACAGCCGTGCACCCCACTCTCTGAAAATCAGCTGGACCGTCAGCCACAACTCCTCTCTCCCTCCCCGGACGATCTGACTTCCAGCATCTTCTCCGGCAACCGACACTCTCTTCTTCATCCTCGGCGACCAGCCACAACAGTGCTGCCATCACTGGAGACCCAGCAGCACAGACCTCAGCCGGTTCCCCCTCTGGCCATTTCCTTCTTCAGTCGCTGATCTCCTTGCCACTCTCAGCCCCTCGTCTGATCTCCCTCAGCCCTCTCGGTTGTAGCCAAACGCCAGCAGCCCCATCTTCCTCTCCTTGGACCAACAACCCGACAGACCCAGCTGTCTCTCCCTTAACCTTTCCACAGCCGGTGACAGAGAAGTAATACCAGAACCACAGACCGGCCTTCCACTATAACCGACCAGTAGCAGCCCGACACAGCGGCGCCGACAGATTCCCGATCTGTCCGCCTCCAGCCAGCAGCCTCTGCTCTCGTCTTCAACCATCCAAACGGCCATAAGCAGTGGTGGCGTTGGACCCCAAAAGAAGAAAGGAAGAGCAGAAAGCCGAGAAGAAGAAAGAATACCACGGTTCACAGATCTAAAAAGAAACAAATCCGAGAACAGATCTGGACTAAAACAGACATGCTTTGTTGCGTTTTTGTTTGTTATTGCAGGTCACCGCTGGCGAGAAATGGAAGGGGAGAAGAGGCTGAGCCAGACCCTGCTATTTCCAGTTGCTTGCGGCGGCGCGTGAACCCACGTGCCGCCAGTGACGGTGGCGCGTGGGAAGACGCGCCGCCACTGTACAACAATCACAGAAGATGCCCAAGATTCCCCAGCACTGTTCCTGAAGCTATTTTTGTAATTTACAAATGTTGCTGTGTATATTTGGCCACCGTTGTGTTTTGATTTATTTGATTGTTTTTTTTGTTATGTTGTAAATATGTAATTATGGGTGAGTCAACATAATAAAAAGAGATGTGTGTGTGTGTTTTTTTTTTATTATTTATTTATTATATTGAATAAAAATAAAAAAGGACAAAAAGAAGTAAGTGTTTAATTTTACATGCACAATTTTACATGCACAAATATCTAAGGATAGGTAAAGTCATGTTGTATTTTTCATGAAAATATAAGAACATGTTTTTACATATATTCTGGGAATTAATAACTGATTTATCAAAGCCTTAGAATCGGGCTAAAATTTTATTTTTAAAATTACATCAAGCTCACGAAGCTTGAACGTGGTGTGCGTATTTTGTTGGTAAATTTTTTATGATAAAATTGCAGGATTAAAGAAGGATTTAATATTTTGATCGGATCAAAGGTGTAGAAGTATAAACTTGTACGAAAGTTGTATTTCTAAAATCCAATGAAAAGACAAAATTTTTAAAACTTCTTTAACACATCAAGTCCGCGAAGCAGCTTACCTCAGGTAGGGTGTGTTAGGGGTGCTAATACCTTCCCTAACCACAATCAGTCCCTTACCCGGGAATCTCTGACAAGACCAGTAAATCCGGTTTCCTAGTAACCCCAATAAATACTAGGTGGCGACTCCTAACGAATCAATTCAAGCAATGCAACAACGAGACATAAATCGCCAGCCGATTGCCGCGCGCGGGAATTTTTCGACGTGTGACAATGTACAATCTTGTACTTATATATAAATAAAAGATCTTTCCATCTCTAATAGTGTGGTGGTTTCACTAACATTTTCATGGTATCAGAGCCTTCAATAAATTATCTTTTGATATGTTTCATGCTATTTTCTCATGGCCAAGACTTTCTCTTTTAATACCATGGTCCATATGGTTTCCAGCGACAAATTACTTGCTTCAGAAGAGCCAACTCACTCCTTTTGTTTACTGTCAAATTAAACCTTCTTAGTTTCATTAATGGATCTTTGCCAAAACCTACCACAACCATTAAAGGATCTTTGTCAAGAACAAATTTGAAATTCCTGAAATTGAAAGCTAAAGACCAATAAATTGTGAGTTTCATTCTCCCTTCCCTCTCTGAAGAAGCCATAGCTGTCATAATAAGCTTTACTATCTTCTATAATGTTTGGTTGGCTCTTGAGCGTGTCTTCAACCATGGATTGAAGACTCATGAAATACATCTCAAAGATGAGTTGCAACTGATGAAGAAAGGATCTCGAATAGTTACTATATTCTCCTAAGACTTCAAAACCCATTATGATAAGTTGTTGGCCATTGGATGTCATGTGGATGAAACTGAAAAATCCCATTGATTTCTCTATGTCCTTGGCACTGAGTTTTCAGGTTTCTCCTCCATGCAGTTGGCGTTTTTCTCGCTGCCTCCTATCCATGATCTAGTTTCATTGGATGAGATTTATGACATTTTCCAAAAATCATTAGAATCTAACTCTTTATGTTCTGCAACTTTTATAGCAACATGTAACTCATCAAGTTATGGACATCAATCCTAAAAATATCGCCCTCGCAGTGGTTCTCATGGCATATCAGGACATTATCTCAGTAGTAATTAACAACAGTCATCACTCTACTCTTTCTAGTTGTAATTGACTTCCCTACAATTTACAAAAACTAGTGTCATACTACTAATATGTACAAGAATCACTATAGTAGGTCATATCCTTCCACACACCTGGATGAAGCTTTCCAAAGTTCTTGTTCCTGAATTGATGGTTTTTCCTTTTCTGATTGGTATTTTGATACTAGTGCCTCTGCTCAGATGACACCAAATGCGATATCCCTGAACTCTTCTGAATAATATGGTGGTAAATACAATGTTGTTAAAATAAGGCCTCCCTAATTATCACCCGCAATGGCTCTTCTTATTTTTTCTAATTTGCCTTCACTTGATGTTTTAGTCATTCCTTGTCTCACCTAAAATTCATTATCCATCAGCAAGCAAATTTTTTATTTCCTTTTATAAGTTATTTTTATTGATTCTTCCTTTGTTGTTCAGAATCGTATCACATGAAAGATGGTGGCAACTAAAAAACATGGTGGCGGCCTCTATGTAATAGAGCTTGGCAATACTTCTTTTATTTATATCCTCGATAAATATGCCCTTAAGGCATCCTGTGATTTGTGACATACATGTCTTAGGCATGTCCATCATTATGTTATCTCTCTATTAAATAAAAAAAACGATAGCTTCATTTTACATCCATACAAAGTGACAATGATGATGAGTTTTGTAGCTTACAATTTCAGTCTCATCTTCGCTCTCCAAGAATTCACCATCAAATGCCATGCCCTTATACGTAAGCATCGTCACACCATTGAAATGGGTTTTGCTCTCTTATTTCATCCATGTTTCCCCTCTTGTTATTGGGTTGACGCCTATAATACTATGACTTATATCATTAACCGGTTGCCTATACCATTTCTTGGCGACATTTTTCCTTTCAAAATACTATATGGTAAGGCTTCTCAGTTTATCACTTTTCATCCTTTCGTTTGTCGAGTATTTCCTTGCTTGTGTGCCTATGCTCCCTATAAATTTTCTCAATGTAGCATTCTATTTTTATTTTTTTTGGATATAGTCCTTCATATAATGGTTTTTTTAGTTTGGATCCAACTACCATAAAAATTTATACTACTCACCATGCTCGCTTTGATGAAAACAATTTTTCTCTGTTTACCAACTCTCTAATTTAACCCATCACTATACTAGACTATTCCACCTTTCATTCACCCACGCAGGTTAACTCTTTTTCCTTGCCTATTGCCTTTTTCCCATTCAACATCCTGCCTCTTTCTATTGTCCAAGCAACATCCACTCCCTATTGTTTCTGTGTTGATCAGTTTGCTAGGCCTATGTAGGTTTCCTATATTGAATCCACGACTGTCACTCTTTCCACCCATCTAATGGTCACCCGTGCCAAAACAGGTGTCTTTAGGCCACGCAATCTTGCCTATCTCAGTCACCATATTTTTTGTCTCATTCATGCCTTGATATCCTCCTCAACACCTCGTGGTTTCAAGTCTGCTACTAAGAATTTTGTCTGGCTTGTTGCTATGGATGATAAGATTAAAGTACTCCATAACAACCACACTTGGGATTTGGTGCCACAACCTCAGAACACCAATGCTAGGGGATCCTAGATTTTCAAAACTAGATATCACTTTGATGGCTCTATGAAATGTCTTAATGGTATTCTTATCATAAAGGGATATACTCGGCTCCCTGGCCTTGATTACACTGATACTTTCAGTCTAGTAGTCAAGGCAACTACTATTCGTGTTGTTCTTTCTCTCGCAATTAGGTTGGCCACTCCGCCAACTTGATGTCATGAATTTCTTTTTTAATGGTGTTTTGCAAGAAAATGTCTACACAAATCAGCCCTCCAATTATATTAATCCTCATTTCCTTAAACATGTTGCGCTCAAGAAAGCTCTATATGGTTCGAAATAGACCCCTCGTGCCTAGTTTCAACGTTTTAGCTCCTTTTTAATTAAGCTTGGGTTCTCTAGTAGCCATGCCAATATAACAACCCGTACTTTTACCATGCAATAATACTTTAGACCATTGACATTACACGTAAAAATTTGAATAATTATTTTCTTACTTTCTGTATGAAACTAGGTAACTCAGTGACTTTTAGAATATATCGTCCTCAAAGTAGTTTACTTGTGGCATACACAACAATTTAAAATAAAGCATATTAAACATTTGCTACATCTCAACTGCTAAGCATATATGGTAAAAAAATTTCATTTCATAGATTTTCCTTTAAGAACATTAATCTTATGACAATTCCCAACATTATACATTTCTCATCAATCTTAGATAAATTTCATCACATTATCGTTTTTACATTATGGTAATTATTTCATTCATAACTTAATTTAACTCAAGACTATATGAATTATTCCTTTCATTTTTAAAATTGATTGGTCGCACACAAACACTTTCATATAGCATTCCTTTTTATATCTACTTTATTTCATAACTCATTTCACTTCATGGGATATATTATGTTTATATTAACATTATTATTTTGTAACACATGGAATTTACCCTACAATTTATTCCCTCAACACATACAAATCATATAATATTTTTCCTTTCCCGACCACCTTTGATTAATATCATAATTCATTGTGTAATCACGTCTAATTCACATCTTTATTAATTTATATCACCCCCATTTTTTTCTACCATTTTTAACCAACACTATAATGTCGTTTGATTATTTTTTTTCAATCATATAATTTATTTCATTCAAATAATAATGTGAATTCCTCTAAACACCTAATTAACTCTCGCAATTGTTCCTTTCAACTATATTAATCTTGTATACTCATCTGTGTTGCATTACTCTTCAACTCAATTATCCTGCATACCTGTTTGAAGCATATTTTTAAAGCATATTTCAATATTCTGCAAAAATAAATATTTTAAATGTCTATTTATGACACATTTCATTTATTTCCTCTTATATTATTTTCATGTTCATTTCAATTAAACATGTCATTTATGGCAGCCCAAATCTCAAATCATCGACTTGACAACTTAGTCAAACTTATATCTGTATCATCTGTTATTTTTACTAACAGATAGCTGGCCAATTTATTCATCAATACCTTTATATGATAACTATAACATTTTGGATATAAATTTCATGCAACCACCATTTTTCAATAATTTAACATACATTCTATTGAAATTACGGTAGAATTTCTCTTATACTTGAAAAATAATTTTTTGAACTCGCCTATTCAAACAGGGTATTATTGTCATTAACTAGGAAATTATTTACTAAACTCGTCCATTCAACATAGCGTATTCCTATTAACTAGAAAATTAACCAGGAAATAATTTTCTGAACTCACTCATTCAAACATGACATTATTTTCATTAACCCAGAAATAATTCTCTCAACTCGCTCATTCAACAGGGTATTATTCTCATTAACCAAGAAATAAATTTTTGAACTTGCCTTTTCAACATGGCATTAAATTACCTTTTTTTCATAACTTTATACTAAAATTACAATCTACAAAAATTACTTCTACAATAATTTAAAATAAGTTGTTAAGTCACAATATTATCAATTCATCGGTTAAAATCCCAAACATTTGTTATCTTATCATTCGCATTGTTAATATTTTCAGATATTTGTTATCGCCATCGTGGTCAAACATAACTCTCACATGATTACTTTCATAGTAATTACTAATAATTTATATATAGAGTTCCATCGTTGTGGTTAACAAAAATTATAACCATCTTAATACCATTTCATCCATCATATTTTATAACATATTACATTTTTTTTCCCATGTAATTTATAACAACCATTCGTATCAACTTCTATCTTGAAGGCCTAAGCTTTAAATAATAATAATAACAATAATAAACAATACAACTTGCATTCCATTGTAAATCTACATTTATAAACCATGTATGGATAAATAATTAAAATGCAAGAAAAGGTCAATCCCCTTACCTTTACTCCTGTTATCAAACTCCCAAAGAGTCACGTTCCAATTCTGTATGCCTACAACTCCCAATTAATAATAACCATTAGTGTTTACACCACTAATTAATTTAATTGTACATAATATTTTACAATCACATAAGTTATTTTTAATTCCATTTAATGTATTTTGTCATTATTGCAAATATCCATCTGCGCGCTTGATTTTCTATGGTGCTAAATATGTGAAAAATTGGATGAAGCACTGATCAATAATCATTAATGATATAGAAAGTGGGATGGCAGGACGAAGCTTAACGACTTTGATTAAGACAGGTCATCATAAAGGATATGATTTTTTTTTTTGGTTAATAATCGAAATATAAAGAATGTAATTTAATGAACGACTTTGATTAAGACAGGTCACCAAAAAGGATGTGATTTAATGAACGACTTTGATTAAGATAGGTCACCAAAAAGGATGTGATTTAGGGAACGACTATGATTTTTCTTTTCTTGAAAAAAAAATATATCTTTTGTTTTTTTTAAACACTTCAGAAAAATTTAACTGGTATTAATACGATGATTTTGTGCAATTAATTTTATCCAATTAATTGAAATTCTAAAATACTTGGTAAATTTTGAAAAAAAATAAAATTCACAAAGAGCTAATTTGCTGATACTCTAAAGCCATATTGCCTTGAAAAAAATGAAAAGAAAGGCCCAACGGCCAAATTTGGAGGCATCCGGTTCTCCCTAGCAAAGGTATTCATAGTAGCCATCTCTCACCATGAAGATGTCTTTTCATGTTTCTAAATAACTCTTCCTTTCCTTTCTCTCTACCTCTTCAAATTATAATTATAATTATAAAACAACTAAAACACTTAGAGAATTCGATCACTTAAAGTAACCCAAGTTTTCTATTCCATTTTTGTTATTAATTTTGTTTTTCAGTTAGAGCCTTTTATATCCAAATTCATGACCTATTTATCAAAATTTGTCAAGGATAAACAAACTTTTTTTTAAAAAAACTAAACTATATATATAAAAAAAACCTCATTACTAATATAAAATTCAAGGGAAAAGTTCATTTTAACCCTCACACTTTTATTTTTGATCAAAAATTTATTTTTTAATTTTTTTGGTCATTAAATTAGAGAGATGAGAGAAAAAATCATCTCAAAACAACAACGAGGAGAGAGATGATAGTCATTTTCTTCACTTTCCAATGATAAAATATTTTTTCTTAGTATTAACAAGTTTTTTTCAACAAGAAGAGTTTAATTGGTGTAGATTTAACTATAAACATGCCTAAAAATGGAGGTATGTTTTCATTTTGAATTTTTATTGAGTTGATTTTTATTTTTTACGTTATTTTAGGGTATGTGAATAATTTAAAGAGATATTTTTATAGTGTTTACTAGATTATTATTTTTTTCATCAAAATGGATTGATAAATGAATTTCAACCCAAAAAACATGATCTTTGATTTTTGGCTATCATAATTGTGGTCGAATTCTAGATTGGATAATAGCAGGTAACAGTTACCCTCCTATTTTATTTATTTATTTATTTCAAATAATTAGTGAAATTTGAAATGTGCACATTATAATTAAACACTTAATCTTCACCCTTGTATGTTTCTTACAGATTATAAGAGCTTCATTAGTTTTGGTAACTCTGATTTTTATTTTCATGCATACAATTATATATATATATATATATACATATATATATATATATATATAAAAAGAGGTATTCGTGTTATAATATGGAATAAAACTCATTGCACTCTATATTACTATAATATAATGATTTTTTTTCCCTTCATAAACGGAGAAAATGCAAATTAAAAAGCAAAATGATATTTTTATAAAATCCATTTGGTATTATCAAATTGATAGGAATTACATCAATCATTCCCTTTTTTAGAATTAATTTCTCTTAAAAATAAAAAATAGCCTATTGTCCAAGAGTTTCTTGTTCTTTTTAATTAAAAGTAAAATAATTATTCAAGAAAACACCTTGTTCTTTGGAAGATCTAATGAATCCCAAAAAGACGAGAAAATAGGATTTTGTGTACTTAAAATTCAACCGGCGAGAGATTTGGGAGGTCTAAAAATATATTTATAATTTAAGGGGGGGGAAGACATTAATCAACTTTGAGGCCTGTTTATGTAGTTGGGCTACATACCAACTTGAATTTTTGGGCTTTGAGCCCTTTTGATTTTAATCCCCGTTTACGCCAGAATGTTTAAAATGCAACAGCACGAGAGAGAAGGGCAAGTTACTATTGGAAGAGGCAAGAACGCGTTCAAAGGGACCAAGAAGCCATTGACGTTCTCCCCCCTGCCCACAAATACAGAAATATAGATTCACTTTTCAACCCCAAATTGATCATCCCAAACTCACTCACTCACTCTCTCTAAAGGAAAAACCTGAAAAGAATAGTCTAAGGTAATCTTTGAAAACTATTTTAGTTCATCTAATCTGGATTCGATTCCTTGACATCATCATCAAACAGCTTTCTGAGTCTGAAATCTTAGAAAACCGGTTGTCTTTAGGGTTCATGATGAAGTTCGAAAAATATTGAGCTTCGAAATAAGAAATCTGTTCCTCTTGTTCTTTTTGTTTATTTGGCTGTGCTTGGTTTATTTGTGTCACAGTATGTCTGGAGAAGAGGAAGAGAATGCGGCCGAGCTCAAAATCGGAGATGGTCATAATCTATCTTTGTGTTTTGATATCAATTTTTTTATTTGCAATTTAAAAATTTGTAATGATGGTTTTCTTTTTCTTTTTAGATTTTTTGAAGGCCAAGTGCTTAATGAATTGTGAGGTTGCTTTAATTCTTGAGCATAAGTATGAGCAGCTTCAACAGATGTCTGATGATCCTATGAATCAAGTATCCCAGTAAGTTATATTGCTACTTTCTTGGTATATTACCGCGCTATGCAACGCTTTCAAGTTTTCCTTGTGATAAGGGATTATATTTGCTTGAATAGCTTTTAACTTGTTTTGAGGTGAGCATAAATTTGCAAACTGACTTCCTAAGTTGAATGGCATGAGTTGATTTCAGAGGGAGATGATGCAAGAATCATGGAAAGTTTCTTCTTTCTTTTGTTTGATTTAGCTAAATGAGCAAATCTCTTTCCAATCTCTTCCTTTTTTGTTGAGTTTATCTAATTCATCTTAATGACTGTGAGAAGCTTATGTTCATGTAGCTGCTAATCCCAGATTTCCTCTTTCCTCAATTATGATGAGTCGGTTGTTTATTTTGATATACATGCTTAGTCTAAATTGTGAATGTAGGAACTAGGAGGTCAATGATGCAATGTTTTGTGGTAACCTCATTGTAAAAATTAAATACTACCAGTGCAGTTTGCCCCTGCTGGGAAAAAGAAAGATAAATAAATAAATAAATCCAAGATCTGCCCCCGGTGGTTTCTCAAGCAAGGATGAAAACTGTCAAGATTTTGCATGCTCTGAAACTACCTTTTCTATTAGTAAATGTGTTTATGTATTGTTGTATACAAGTTTACGTGATGTCTGTATTTACATTGCAGAGTATTTGAGAAATCACTGCAGTATGTGAAGCGCTTTAGCCGCTACAAAAATCCTGATGCTGTGAGACAAGTTCGAGAGTATCCTTGAACTTTAAAGAAATGATGATATTAGCATGTTGTATAAGACTTAAATAACATCCAATACTTATGTTTTTTATAAAGTTGAGGGTTTCCTTTTGCTTGTCCTGTTGTGTTTGGTTGCCATGGATTTAAGTTTCTATGATTGAACTTGATTTTATTGAGTGGCTGGTCAAAGGAGCATGGCAATTGATTTTCATCAATAAAAGATGGGGTGGATTTGTTAGTTCGAGGATGATGCATGTATTGGTTTATAGTTTGTTCAAATTTCTAGTATCTTGCAGCGGTGTGTGTAAACTTAACCAATTTTCAGAATTCTTAGCCGATACCAGTTGGCTGAATTCGAGGTAAATTACACAATTACTTGTGATTTGAAATTTTCAAGTTTCCCCTTGGTAAAAGAATCATTAGATATTATACTTTTTGGTGCAGCTTTGTGTTCTTGGCAACCTTTGTCCTGAAACAGTGGAGGAAGCTATTGCCATGGTACCTTCTATCAAGGTTAGTTGTCCTTCTATTTAAGAGTACTTCTATATAGATCAACATGCAGTTATAATGATATTAATAGTGGAGACAAACAAAATAAATTGATGCATGTTACCAATCCGGGATCCCTCTGCCCTCCTCCCATTTACATAATGAACAAAAATCAACCAAAAACTCATGTTATGTTTAATCATCTTGTCGGGTTTTTATTGGTTTTCAGCCTTTTCTTACAGTATCACAAGGCACTACTTGAGAAAGGAATTGACAAGTGTTGTGTTGATTATAATATGTGATTCTCATCATTCAAAGCATGTTTGTCCTCCAAATGCCTTTGTAATGTGCACATAAAGGCCAGGCTCCAAATGATGACACGATTGAGAAAATGTTGAATGAACTGTAATTGATTAAGAAAATTGATTTTAATGTTAATTAACCAAATGTCTGTGTTCTGTAGACCAAAGGCCGAGCTCATGATGATGAAGCAATCGAAAAAATGCTGAATGACCTGTCATTGATCAAGAAATTCGAATAGTGGCCAGTATATCCTCATCCATTTCAAATTTGGATGTCTGTCATCTGAATGTTCAAGATTTTTAATTATTATTAGAAAGAGGATAATTTAAGCTATTGATGGCTATCAAAATTGTTCAAGATATTATATGCATCAAATCCTTATGGCTGTGTGGTGTTGCTCGGGATGTGATACTGCTCTAACATGACAGTACTTGTATTAGATATCAACTTCATGATGCTCAAATATTATAGTTTTGTTTGATTCTGCCCGTTTATTAATGGTTATATGATGAAAGACGAACTGAACATATAATTCACAAACTGTTGCGTATTTTAAGTTAGCTATTTGGTTTTGATGGAAGAAATCGACTTTTTTCCTGCAAAAAAAAACAAAAGGGCGTTTAGAGCTTGGAGTTTTCTGGTCTCTTTCAATTTCCTAAACCAAGACTGGAGAAGTTTTGTGAGAGGTTATTCGCTCCGAATTTGTACTCCAGCTAAAAGGAAATTGATCGGAGGCAGGCATGATGCTAGCTTCTCTAAAATATATTTGGTATTGCGGTAATTATTGTATGTTTGATATTGTAGTTTAAAAAAAATTATTTTATAAAAAGTATTTTGAGTTAAAATTGATTTAAGAAAATAAATATTTGATTAAAAATACTTTTAAAATTGAAGTTATAAAATAATTTTAAAAAATATATATATTAATATTGATAGTTTTTAATTTAAATATTATGGATTTAACTATTGTTATTATATCATGAAATAAATCATATTTTATATATAAAAAAATTACTTTAACAAAAAACTATCTACAATTTCATTACGTACAAAATTTATCTGACAAGAATTATAAAATGAGATAAAATATTATCAAGAATAAAATTAAGATTACAATACGAGTATCTTTAATTCACCTTAAACTAACTTAATAAAAAACAAAAAAAAAATTGATATTCATGTTCATGTAAATAGTATAAATAAAATCAATTAATTGCACTAATTTAAATAAATAAAAAAACATATTCAACGAATAATGAAAACATGCTCCATTGTTCACTAAACAGTGAATCCATACCTTTATTGTTTTCAAAAAAAAAAAATTATTTAGTAGTGAACAGTGAAAGCATGCTTCACTATTCACTAAACAGTAGCATGAATCAGGTTTTAGCCGTGCAGAAAACATCTAAGCGCTGCTTTCTTTTTTCTCGCATTTCAAAGCAACAGCATATGGGATCCAATAAATAATAACACGTGTTTATTAATTACCAAACGGCTTGATGCATGAAATCACAAGAAACGTGGACACTACCACGTTGCTAACTCTGAAGTTCACCTGTGGACGCGTTTGCGTTTCATAGATTTTCAAAACTCCCCTCCTTTGCGAAGGAGCATGCAGACACGTTCATTTCAACTCGAAAACTTCAATAATAATTTTATTAATAAATGGATAGATTTTCAAAAACAAATTGCTGAATCTAGGAGGAGAGAAACATGAATGAGATTTCGACCTTAACACCTTGAACGCGAGGATATGCCAAAAGCACCGAAACAAGAGTTACCGGAGCTTCAACAACCACCTTGACAGGACGTAGCAATGTCCAGTCTTCAATCTCTGCATCCAAGCTCTTTCCGGCCTTTCTTTACAAGCACTCCCGTCTTTCTACACATCAACCGTTTAATTCTACAGAAACCGAGAACAAAATGCACCAGACAGGGATAAATCACTAATGCTAATCAAGCGCACCCAGAAGAGGGGGGAAAGAGTGTATCTTGGATTTCTACTCTTCAATCCAGCAGTATTGTAACACTTCATGAGAAATAACCAGGGAGGATTGACTCGTGCAGGGCTTTCTCAAATTGTACCAAAACAGCTTCCTCTGCCACAATCCAGCCACTGGTTGTGGATTTTTCTCGATCAAATGAATTGGAACAACTCTGAAAAAATAAATGTAGAACGTAAGGATTTAACACTCAATCAGCCAAAAGACTGCACGGGAATCTCAATGGTATACGAGCAAGCGTTCTATATGACATGTAATTAATGCGGCAATAAGCATGGGTTAATAGCCCTACATATTTACAAGTGCGTTATGATGTGTCAATAGACAAGCGCGTTATTACTTATTTCTTTCTAGTTTAAGATTTTTTGAGTTTCACTAGTTTCCAGGTCTGCTCTAAGCCTCAAACAAATTCTTTTGAAAGTAAGAAACAAAAAAAAAAATTCAAGATCTATAAAACTTGATTGTTATAAAACTCCATTTATTAAATCAACCTTGAAGTTTTCTAACCTGATTCTTTAACTAGCACATCTTTAAAATTAAATAGTGAAAGTTGTCACGACATAGCCAGTCGACTTAAAAAGTCCCAAGATAAACTCAAACAACCAGTAAAAAATATGGTTTAGCTTTAAAAAGATATAATTTTTTTTTAATATTAAAACAGCAACATGTTGAATTGACTTAGGCTTCATAACTTAACACATCAAACCCACGATCCGAGTTTAAAAACTTAAAAAAAAAAAAAAAAAACAGTTTTTAAATAAACAATAACAACAAAAAAAAAAAAACACTCATAAAATTGAGCACAATCCAGGCACAAATTAAATATCAGGAAGTTTGTTTCAGATTATAATAACCTTATAGAAAGCAGACTTATATAATTTATGAAGACATTCAAAATAAAACAACTATTAAAGGATAAAATTATGGAAAGAAGGACAAAAAAAAGGGGAGAAACAGGAAGAAAAAAAAAAGAGAAATATATATATATAAAAAAAAAAAAACTCCTTCACTGTTCATGATGAAGAGATGAGTTGACACCCAATTCTTTTAGATGCATTAAGTAATTATTACTTAACTATTTAGATTCTTATTACTGGTATAAAGGATGATTTTATTAGGACTTCTATTTCCATCAACCCTAGTTTAGGTTATAAGTGTTTCTCGGTGATATTATATGCTAAGGTTTGATGTTGAAAGTCGAATTAGGGTTGATATTTTTCAATTGTTTGGTTCTATATACGTTAAACCCTCCTCTATAGGATTTACATTCATACTCCATCCCTCTTCTGTAAGAGGAGGCCTTACATGCGTGTCCTGCCTCTCGACTTGCCTGCTTACTAAGGCATTGCTTATGAACACATTATTGTATATTTGTTTATTCGTACTTGTCCTAAGACATGCACATTGACACATGACAAACTTGATACCTGCATGGCTTCTCGCTCATATTGTTTTTTACACACCACATATAGCACACTTACTTGTACAAAGGATGATTGATCATCATGATTGTTTCGAACTAAATCCTATCTTTACAACCAAGTCTTCCCCTCCTCAATTCTAGCGTACCCTGTTGAACCATATCCTCCAGGATGTAGTTCGTCTAATGGCTTATACTTTGGACCATTACAAAGATAATGAAGGCTCCGTTTGGCAGTGTGGTCTCTCCATATATATTTTTTTTAGCTTCAAATTAAAAATTTTAGTGTTTTCAAATAAGACAAACAGAACCGAAGTTAATCTATCTGAGAAAAAAACTATAACCTGGAATAAAGGATAGTGAAAAACTCACCTTGGAGCAAGTATAGATGACAAGGGTCATCCAGTTCCAATTCTCTAGTACATTTTTTTGACAATCATCAGCCCCGTCTAGTAGAAAAGATATTAATTGGGGCATAAGTTGCATCTCAAAGTGCCTGAAACCACCACACAACTTGCAGTTGCCAGGGTCTCCCAGCTCTGCTGTGGCGAGAAGTGGCTTTCCACCATACGAGTGCCTGAGTAAACAACCGAAGAACAATTACAAGGAGATGGGGAAGATTAGAACTGAGATGTAAAATGTGCTGTGGGATCAAGAAATGGTAATTGATAACCCACAAGGAAAAGATTTACAGGAAAGAAAACAAATTTCTAATATCCATGTAAAACTGTAGAAGGCTTATTTGCTGCCTGTATTTCCAGCTCATAGTGGAAGACTCCAAATCATCAAGTAGGTGCCAAAAATAAGCATGACAAGCTAGAAATTTCTAATATTTTGACCAGATCATGGTGAAAAGGGGATGTCTCCGTCAGCATAACAGGAATAAAGGTGCACCAAAAGACCCAAATTAATGAAAAATTCAAGGGATCTCCATCGGATCAACTCCACCACAGTATTAATAAATCTTTTAAAGATACAAACAATTGATGCCTCACATGAGAAGGAGCCTGATTCCAGGAGTGATGCTAAAAATGGCGATGGCTATCCCTAATATAGGGTAGTGATGAAATTGGAGAAAAGAGAACCTAATATCTGTTCAACATTTTTTTCGATAAAGTAAGAAACCCCTTGTTTATATCTAAAGTGTCTAAACTTCATGTCACAAACTGTTAAAGGCAACATTGTTCGGATGTCTTCCCTGAGTTTTGCTTGTTCAAGAAGCCCAAAGCTCCTTAAGTGATAACAAGCTATAACCCGAGACTATACAATCATCAATCGTGACAGTGGTACTCAAAAATAACTAATGTGGCAAGTTATCACTGTCTGCTAATCAAAATATAACTTCCAAGAATCAATACCTGAAGCATTGATCCGGGTTTGCATCCAGCTGTTTCTTGAACTTGAGGTATGTCCTGTCAGCACTTAAAGCTTTATCATATTCATACACTTCCTGTTCCCCTGCATCTCCCATTTCATCATCATTGTAATTGCAATTTTGTTCCTCCTTAACAGAAAGTTCAGAGTAAGTTGAACATATGGAAGAAACAATGTCCTTTGAGGATGGTTCTTGGGTATACATATAAAAGCAAGGAACCACTGCAATTACCAAACAAAAATGAACCAAGGAGAAACTTAGTAAACAAAGTGTCATTACTTAAGGGGGGAATATAAAAGCAAAAGTTAGACAAGAAGTCGCCAAATATTGAAAAGAAGCATATGCTTAACAGACTCTTGGCATGAGGAAGAAAGAAAAGATGTAAGTACCCTTATCAACCATGGCAATCACTCTCTTGTCAGACCCATTCCAAACAAAGTTACCTTGGTTAGAATGAATGAGGCTGATGCAAGGTTATGAATCTACAATTAACATATTATAATCACGCAACACGCCTACGGGTTTTTTATGACATGTCAAGACTAATCTCATAAAAAAAAAACTTTACCAGGCGTTTCCATGTCTACTCCTGTCCTTGCCACCAAAGTGGAATTCTTTACAACAGACTCGGATCGTCGGTTCCCATCTTTTTTCTTGGAGTGAGAAGCCAATGTTCCAGCCTCAGAAAGCGCTTTACTCAAAGCTTCAAGATCAATGTCTTCATCACTATCATCATCCAGCCAGTTAGTTTTTGAAACTGACACTGGTGGAGTTGAAGGGACCACTTCTTCTGTACTCACAGATGACTCGCTCTCACTGTCCACTTTCTGAACACGAAGAGCTCGCCAGCTGCAAACAACAGAATTAAACAAATAGTACTAATAACTACCACATCAAATCAGACAACATTGTAGATAGGGGAAAAAATCAAATGATTAACAGAATACTGAAACTGAAAATACCTAAGAGGGGTGTTCCCACAATTTGGTATTATACAACCAAACACTAAAATAGTTCGATCTTCAATGTTTAAGGTTCCACTAGAGATTGGAGCGTAAACCTAGAGAGAGTACAAAACTTTTTTAACAAAAATAATTCTCCAGAAAAGACGCATCAATTCACTTTCAAAAATATATACAAAGACAAACCTGGGCAACAAGACAGAGCTTACTTCCACAAGCACCACAAATAAGCAAATTGAGTGCTAAGTTCTCGGCAGGAAAAGGCCAATCCTGTTTAGTAAGAGAAAGAATGCTCACAATTCATTCAATCAAAAAAAAAAAATATAGCAAAGTAAGATAAAGTGAAGGGGATGTTTTGAAGAAAAAGAAAAAAGACTTACAGGGAGTCCACCGATTTTGGAAGTGTAAAAATCAGATGGTTCACGATTATCATCAGCCCATGGTCCAGGCATGCCTAGCAGTACTCCACCACCACCACCCATCACTCTCTTTTACTTTTCTTTAACTCTTCCTCCGTTACTAAAGAAACGACCTAAATTTGGCCATGAAACTAGCGAAGTTTACTTCGAGGCTTCTGCTTTCTTAGAACGGCGGTTGCTGCTGGTTTCCATACCAGAACAACTTAACACTGCTACCAACGCACCGTTTTATTTTTAAGCACTGTTTTTTTTTTATTCTTTTTTTCTTTATTTATTTATTTTTGCTCTTTATTCAGATCCTATTAAATTAAAAGACTTGATTTTCTTTTTATGAATTGTATACTAATTATTAATTAATTAAAAAAATTAAAAGAATTAAAATAGCAAGATTATTCACCTCCTCACAAATCATAGGTCATTATAATAGTATTTTGGGTTTTTTTTATTAAATTCATTAAAAATTAAATTTTATAATTTATTTTGATTTAATTTTTATAAGGATATTTCGATTTTTTAACCTGAATTTTTAGGTTTAGTTGGTTAATTCGGGTTGATTTGAGTTATTTTTTTAATTTCATCCTTCAATATTAAGATGATTAGGAATTGAGTTTTATATTTTAATATCTTTTAAAAAATATATATGTTATCTTGAAATATTTTTTTAATCAAATTATATTTTTATCAATCATTTAAATTAATTTTAAACTTGTTAAGTTGACATGTTTATAATAGATTAGCCTCTATAAAATATAAATTTTTTTACTAAGAAAAATATTAACAATGCTTGAATACTTCTTAAAATAAATAAAAAATAAATATATATAGTACGGCTCAATGATTGATTCTTTTCTATATTATCTAGAAAAAAAAAAATTATAATGATGCATCTTATATTAATTTTTTAAAAAACAAATTCTTGTTTCTTTTTATTTTCAAAGGGAAACTCAATATGCAGCACCTCTTGTTATCAAATTTCAATTCATTCATTCTAGGATTCAGACATGAAAATTCGAAGTAAAAACCTTTGTACGTACAAGAATGAAAAAAAAAAAAAAAACGCGTGTCAAAGGGTGAGTGAACTTTTTTTTTTTTTTTTTTGGCAAATCTCACTAACATGCAAGAAAATTGATCTTTTTCATGTCCAATAATTTTTTTACATTATAATTATAATTATAAATTATATAAAAAAATAAAACATATGGGTGTTTCACTGTTGATTTTTAACAATGTGCTCTTCTTTTTTATATATAAGTTTTGACATTTTCAATCCCATTCTTTCATGTTGTATTTTTTTTATATATATATATATTCCTTCCATTTTTCATTATCTCACATTGTACAGAATTTTTTAACATCATGAAATTGATTGGACATAAATTTGGCAAAATCAATTAAAATAACAATTAAAAAAGAATGATTAACTTTGAATGAGAAAAAGGCTTCATTACTATTTTGTCATTGAAAACTTCCGTTTAATCTCTAAAGTTTTTGTTTTTTTTTCATTTGATTCTTATTATTTTTATAATTAATTTTTTAGTTCCCAAATATTGAATGACGAGAAAAAAAATCATCAAAAAAAATATTTTTAAAAAAAAAAAAACTCTTGGATGACCACTTTTATGCCACTAGAAAGGCTTATTTATATTTTAATGAGTTTGTCTTCTCGAGAGGAATTAAATGAGGTGATGTTTTCCCATAAACATAGCAGAAAAGGTAGATTGAGTTTTGTTTATATTTTTATTCAATTGATCTTTAATTTTTTCAGTAATTTTAAGGTGTTTTGAGGTTAAAAATTAGTTTATCGATATTGTTATTGTTTTAAGGTAAAAAAAAAAAATTAATACTAATTTTCGAAACATTTTTTACCGAACAAGTCACTAGCTACAATAAATGACCAGTCACTTGATTTAAAAAAAAAATAATAAAACACATCATCTACCCTTAAAAAATAGTTAGGCGCAAACCTCTAGCCTGCCAGGTCAACATGGATTGACCTTTCTCTCTCATTTTCTTTCATTGTGTTTTCCTATTTGACCAATATGCTCTCTTTTGATTTTTAAACTATTTAGCTCAATTTTTTTAAATAGTGATTAATCTTTTTAAATATATTTTTTTTAATTTCATAATGTTTTGAAGAGATTATTATAATATATTTATATTTTTATATATATATTTTATATAAAAGAGTTGTATTTAAACAAAAATTGTTTGTTATTAACAATGAAAATTAGCCTCTAGCATAAAATAAATAAAAATGAGTAAAATAGAATAGATAACTAGTGTGAAACATTTACATTTATCTTTTAATTTTACTAGAATGATCAGCTTCTCACTTTAATGACTTTTTAATCATTCAAAAAAGGCATGGCAAAATTCACATTTACTATTGAAATCCACAATAAAAACTTTAGTCCTTATAAATTTATTTATTTTAATGATTTTGCACTAAACTTGTTTCCTTGTTTTTGTCTGCTATTTTCTAGATATAAGCCTTTTCATCTCCTTTTCTAATTTTATTCTATATTGGTAATAAATAGTAGGATTGTAAATGGAGATTACAAGTTAATTCAACTTAAACTAAGTTAATCTAATATATTTTAATTTTAATATTTTATAAAAAATATCATGAAAATATTTTTTAATCAAATTATATTTTTAATGATTGTCTGAGTTATCTTTGATTCTGTCATGCTAATTAGTTAATATAAGTTAATTCTTTTATAGTTTAATTTTTTTTCCCTTAAAAAAAATTAATGTGACCGTAACATAACATTAATAAAGACAATTTATAACATGGTCAAACCAGAAGCAGAAACTTGGATCACAAGATTTCCCATTTCAATTTTGAACCAAGACTGCCTTTCTATTGATCTTATATACAAAGGTCGAGTTCCGGGCACAAAACAGGCCGCCTCACTTCCTAGGATCTTTACAAGATAAAATTAGTTTAACAAAGTGTGATGTTCAATCTTTTAGTGTATAGTTGTCAATTCCATCTCTTGGAATTCTTCAACCCTTTTGACTTTTGTTTGGCAGCTTGAAAGGCCTTCATTTTTTGTTTCTTTCGAGCTTCCTTCTCAGCCTGTAATAAAAGACGACAAAACTATGGCTCAAATGACCGCCATTGTTTACTTTGCAGTGGGAGTAAACAAGAGGATAGAACTCACCTTTGACATCTTGGATTTGGCCTTTACTTTGGGAGCCTTGTCCTCAAGCTCTGCCTCACGTTCAAGCTCTTTCTCCCTTGCGTCAAGGTTTTTCTCTAGATAATACTGTGGATCACAAAAATTGAGCCACAAAACCATTAGCATCCAAAGTTTAAGATTAAAATAAACCCCAGACTTCTACTTGCGCCGCCTTAGTAAGAAACTTTGGTTTCTTAATCTCCAATATATCAAGATCCGAGTAAAAATAAATGAGGCCTAATCACCAAAGTTCCATAATAAAAACTTTGAACTCGCTAGCTAATCAGACATTCATATGAATATTCGTTGTGGTTAGAGACAATTTCAACATGAAACTGGCTTGAAAATAAATCGACCCAGTTTTAGAAGTCAATCTTGTGACCTTGCTACCATTACTATAGGTAAATAGCACGCCCAAAGATGTATAGTTGTGGATGAGGGAAGAGAGAGAAGTAAACGGACTTACATTGTAATCGCCTGCATAATCCTGTAACTTGTCGTCTTTGACTTCCACTACTCTATTAACTATTTGCTTTATGAAGTACCGGTCATGAGAAACTGTAATGACTGTGCCACTGTATTCTGATATGGCCTCCTGATGTCATAAACAGGCATAAATTGACTGCAATATCTAAAGCAAAATAAAATGTAGAAGGAATGGAAAGAAATTAAGGAAAAGACCAAACCTCAAGCATCTCTTTTGAAGGTATATCCAAGTGATTAGTTGGTTCGTCCAAAACTAGTAAAGTTGAAGGTTTTACCATGAATTTGCAAAATGCTAAACGTGCCTGAACGAAACAGAAAAACAACACTCAAAACTTCAAGCTTCATTAAAAGAAAAAATAATAGAAAATGTAAGAGATCAAAATTAAAAGAATTAGTATAGAAAATCATGGCTGGTATAATCTGTGTTCCAGTGATACAAAGTTGTAGAAATGAACCAGCTCAACCAATAACAAGAAGCTAGTTGTCATGTCATTTACCAAAAGCCTATTCATCACAAAAAGCATATAATTAAGGTGATGGGTTCCTTACTGAATTTATCTATGCTATATATAGAAGTGCAAATATGTTTACACCTTAATGAGTTTAAAATATTTTCAATCTGGGATATCAACAGCTTGTAATTTTTGTGATTTTATCAGTTGAGTACTCTACTTCTAATGAGTTTAGCATTCATAAGTCCATGAGAGAATGAAAACTTAAAATAAAAGCATAAGGACCAACTAAATTCTAGGAAGACCAACAGAATTACAAGTTTTGATTACATTTAATCAAGACTAACCTCTAAAATGATATATTTAATGGTTTATTAGCATATCAAAAACTATGATGATTGTATTTGGTCATGAAATTAGACTGATTTCTTACTAATGATACCACCATAATGATAATTTCACTTCTTTTCATGATAAATAATATTTTCAGGTTTAACACAAGGGCATGTTAGCTAGTTATTAAATAAATATTGAGGTGATGCAATGCTGCATGCAAGTAATGCAAAAATAAACATGAAATCTAAAAAAAATGTGCAAGAAATACTTTGAAAGATCAAACGCGGCTTTCAATACCTAAAGTTATTCATCAAAAGGAAAAGGAAGATCAAACATGACAGGTGAGGATTGGTGACGATGCACAGGGAGCCAGGAAATATCATATTAGGCAGATCCAATGGATACAATAATATCCGAAGTAGGAGTACAGTATTGTAGAAAATGATGTAATTAGGAAGTGTATTTATGTGTATAGAAGAGGTGGCCTTCACCCATAAGAAAGTTCTTACAGTGAACCAATAGTGTGATAGAAAGAAACCAGAGTATGATTTATGTCACAGTGACATGTGATTGAGATTTGAGCATTCATGAGCATGGACAGGAAAAGGTGAACCTTCTTTAGCAAACCCTGATGTAAACCCACCAAGCCAAATCTCAACTCATTCATGAAACCATGATTAATTTAAAATTCTTCTGCAGATCCCTCAACAGTCCTAATCATCATGTCCAACAAAAATAACCACTAATGATTGTGAAGAGGAGACCTCCTTGTTTCTCTCATGGTACACTCCTCTTCTCGCCGAGCTTCATTCTTCTTGGTCCATAATTTTATATGTATCAAGAGCCTCATCCTATGTAGGAGTGGTGTGCAGCTTATGATATGCATTATAGCTAGATGAATATAGCCTAACTTCATCTTCTTATTATGTGAGGAAGGAAATTATATTGTGCTTGCACTGACTTGTTGAACTCAGGAGCGCATAATGAGAAGCATCAGCAATGATACATAGCATTGAAACAAAGCCAAGTATCCATCTCATTAAAAAGGAATAGAAAAATATATTGACCATGAGACAGATTGAAGGAAGTATTATTTGTTTTCTCATCCAATTTTTCAGTAGATAGTGTATGTTAAACCTGTCTAGTATCATGAGCTCCATGCAAAATAATATGTACTAAAGAATGGAAGCAATTTTCAATAAATGATTCAAAATGCAAAAGAAATTTCTTTACATGCTATTTAGAATCAATTATATTAATTGAGTTCAATTGAATTCACATGTTTGGAAGAAATAGAATTCAATTCATTTTGTTTCCTATATTACGCTCATCACCTTCATCTTATTTCTTCAAAGGTCTCTAAAACAAGAGATGGGTAGATAGGTATTTTGGAAAGCTAGTTTTAACATTAATTTCTTCTTTTTAATGTAGTAAATCCTGTTGACATCGGATTTACCTTTTTACCATGTTTAGAGATTGGATTCCATTTAGAATTCAATCTTGACACTAAAAAATTTAAAATGATTTCAAACATAAGATTTCATTAAAACCTCTCAAATGAATTAAATTCGGCGGATTCCAAACACAAGGTAAAAGAAACAATTGCGCATAGAGAGTGCAAATATATGAGATTTAAGGTTTAATAGGAGAATCCCAGTTTAGTTTACCTTCTCACCACCACTCAAAAGTGAAACCTTTCTATCAAGCATGTCAGCTTTGAAGTTACAACGACCAAGGAGTCCCTTTATATCATCAAGTCTCCAGTCCTCCGCAACTTCTTCCACTGTTTGAATTACTGTTTTATCTAAATCAAGTGCCTCAGCCTACAAAGAGAACAGACTATACTCAGTTGATCTGTCTAACAATTAAAATTAGCAAGAAACCATGAAGGAGTCACTGGATTAAAGGGAAATGGCATCTGATTGATTAGGAAAGCACACCTGGTTCTGCTCAAAATAGTTCGGTAGTACATTATGTTCCCCGATCATAATTTGGCCTCCTGTTGGCTTCTCTAAACCCATGATCAGTTTCAGTAAAGTACTCTTACCACATCCATTTGGACCAATAATAGCAATTTTCTCGCCTCTTTCTATCATAAGATTTGTCTTATTAAAAAGCACCTGGTACAAAAGCAAGCTATAACTATCAATAATATATCTAGAAGATCAAGGTGAAATAGAGAACTCAATATTTCAAACATCATCTTCCCTGTAAAGTAGCTCACCTTATCCTCAAAACCAAATTCCAAATTATTAATGGCAACAACAGATCTTCCACTTCTCCCGCGCTCTGGGAACCTGATCTTCATCTGTTTGTGTTGAAATGGCTTCTCTATTTGATCCTCTTCTTGAAGTCTCTCCAGTTTCTATAATGATGAAAAGTAAACGTTTTGGAAAAGTTAAGTGAACACTGAAGCAACCAGGAAAAAATAAAGGAGCCAGGCTGTAGAGGAGGACCTCACCTGGTGGGGAAAAAAACAATCTAGATATGAAGGCAGGAAAAAAGAACAAGGGCAGCATCAATTTTTCTTACTAGGTTACCAGTCAATCTACTACCATAAAATGATCTAATCATAGAGATAATAACAAGAAAATAATTAAAAACACAACGAAATTTCACGTTGTGAGTTTGGTAGCATAGAAACTGCCCACTACACATGTAGTGGGCTAACTTAAAAAGGGAAGAAGACATCTCAATCTAAGAAACTAAAGAATCCTGATTACATATGATTTTCTGAACTCCATTGTCTTTGATTTCAAACAGGATGCAGATATGAAAGGTTCACATTTTTAGTAAAATTAGTATGAGACCTATCTCTGAATATTTTTCTCCACAACTGCGTTGTGATGTTAACAACGTAATTTCAACATTTAGATGAATGTAAGAAATGTATCGGAGTTGTTCTAATAGATGGGAAATATATTAATATACCAAAGCATAGACTGAATCTTTCTATACAGTAGCTCATTAGACAACAAGAAGATGCTTGAATAATAACCAAGAAAAAAATATTTCAAAGTGAAATTCGATCAAAAAAAGATGGAGCTTTTTAATTCTCACTGTACCTTCTCAGCAGAAGAAGCACGGCCAGAGTTTGCTCCTGAACCTAACCTACTTATCAATTCTCTTGTGTGCTCAATTTCCTTTTGTTGCTTCTCCCAAGCAGCAAGCTGAGCTTCAACCCATTCTGCTTTTGATATGATGTATTGAGAATAATTCCCCTCAAATGTCCTTGACACGCCCATATCAGTCTCCACAATTTTCGTACATAATTGATCAAGAAAGGCTCTGTCATGAGATATGATGACCATGGGCACATCTTGCTTCTGGAGATAGCCTTCAAGCCACTCAATCGTGTCAAGGTCAAGGTGGTTTGTGGGTTCATCCAAAAGCAACAAATCTGGGTCCTGCAAATGTACACTTGAAAATTTAAGTCGACTATAGACCATTTGTTCCAAAGATCGCAAAACATATTTAGATGTAAACGAGCAACCATTGTTTGTCGCTTCAAAACTCAATGTAAGTTACTTTACACCATAAAGTGATGGCAATAAAACCAAAAAAGTAGCCCGGTTCTCAGTCATGACCAAGCTGCATCCACTACTCATCACTTCTTCCAAAAGAATACGCACATATTAAACACTAACAATGATTGAGGTGAAGCAGGAAAAAAAAGCTCTACAAATTCAGAAATTTTCAAATAAAAAAGAAACAGTTTCACCAACACTAATGCCAATCTATTTTCTGGAAGCAAACAATACATCACCACGCCATTTTCTTGGCAATAAATCAAATTCAAGCAATGGTGCCATACTTGAACCTTCTACACAAAATCAACTCACACTTATCATTCAAAACTATACACCAACGTGTTATAAAAGAGAAAACAAAACAACATTATACCTGAAGCAAAATCTTCCCAAGCGACATCCTCATCTGCCACCCACCACTAAAAGAAGCCACCAATCTATCTGAGTCCTCAGGCGAAAACCCGAGCTCAGGCATCAACTTACTAATCTTTGCATCAACTTCATCCAAGTCCACAGCTTGTGCTCTTCTCTGCAACAAATCAAACTCATCCAATAACCTCCCCATTAACTCCAAATCCTCCACAGCTCCCTCAATAGCCTTTTGCACCTTTTCCAGCCTCTCAGCAATCTCCATTTCCTCTTTAAAAGCACTCATAAACTCCTCCTTCACGGTCCTACTCATAGAAACCTCGAACTCTTGACTTAAAAACGCAATCTTCATATTCGCTTTGGCTTTAATCACATTCCCTGAATCAGGCTCCTCTTGTCCAGTTATAATTCTCAACTGGGTCGTTTTCCCTGCTCCATTTACACCAACTAATCCAACTTTCTCACCTTTTTTCACCTCCCAAGTCACGTCTTTCAAAACAGTAACTCCTTTATAACTCTTGCTTATGTTTTCTAGCTTAATACCTGAAGATATCCCTGAAGCCCCACCGTTTGACTGCTTGTTTGAGCGTTTCTTGTCGAACTCAGCATCCGAATTGCTCGAAAACAATGATTCAATGTCAGTTTTGGAGTCAGCACCAGATGTTTCCACCGTGGCAGTAGATAAGCGTGCTTTGGTTTTATAATTCGATCTTCTGATAGGGAATTTGAAGGGATTAGTGTTGTATTTAGTGGATAAGAGAGACGGGTTTGGTTTAAAAAGAGTGGATTTTTGTCGAGGATTGAAAAAGGTTGAGCCGGTGAAGAAGGTAGAGTGGAGTTTGGTGGACAAGTCCATGACTGGTTAATGAGAAAAGGGAGGTGAAATAATGATGGGTTCGGGCGGGAGAGTGTTTCTCAGGGCAGTGAGAATCTGTGGAGGGGAGGGGAGGGGAGAGAAACACTCAGCCCATGAAGAAAGAGATACTGTTGTGTGTTGGAGAGGCTTTTCAACTTTTTATTCATTTTAATTGCAAAGGAGATAATTTTAGTGTCTGTAAGAATTTTCTTTTTTCTTTTTTTCTTAATTCTCTTCAATTATTATTATTATTCAATTTTGTTTCTGACAAATTCAAGCCTTAAAAATGCATTTCTCTGTTTTTTTTTTTCTCCAAGCAAACTTTTGTGGCTGTGGAAACAGATAACAAAAACTCTTAAGTTCTGTGGAGCTAATTCTCCTGACCCAATATTGAGCATTCTATTTTACCCAGTCAGCTACTGACACCTGTGTCTTTTTCTTATGATTAGGCGCCAACCACGTGCTCAAGTTACGAACGAACTGCCTGGACAGACAGAATCATTTTTCTTTTTTTAATTTGTCCTTTTTTAATTAAAAAAAAGCTAGACAAATCCAGCTGGCTACTTTATTTCCTAGCCTTTCTTAGTTCTGGTGGGCTGAGTGTTACCTCCAATGTGGGCTTTTTTTGCTGTATTATATATTCGAGTTCCGGAAGAATTTTGATCTCTAGTTTATTTTACTGATTTTTAGATTGTTTTAGATTATGTATAGGTTTTTCAAGATATTAAAAGTGTTTTTGGGTAAAAAAAAATATTAGAAATAATTTTTTTTGGACGTAAAACACCTAGAATCTTATAGCTATTTTATAAGAAAATATTTAGGGGTGAAGACAGGTCATCTACCCTAAAAAAAAATAATTAAATAAGCCTGATGTATAGGCTGCTTCAAGTCCACGCCCTGAGCCTTTTGTTTAGAGGCCCAAACACCTTAGGCCCACATGCCCAAGCCTTTTTGCCCCTTCTATTCCTTTTTTTATTAGTTTTTTTTTATATATATATCCTTTACAGTTGAATCTTTATTGATTTTTCTTGCCTAATATTTTTTGGAATAATTATATTGAGACTCCTGTAATTTGATTATTTTTTTGATTTGTCTCTATATTTTTTAAAATTATACTTTACAGTTTACACCCTCAAAATTACACTTTATATCCTCTAGTTTTGACGGAAAAAATTCAACAAAATTTAATGACCAAATCCATCATCCCTCGTTTTATAATGGGGAAAAACCTACATTTACCTCTCCTGCAAAAATGCTTGTTTCTCCCCATTACCCGCGGTGGCCTTGCGGTGTTGCCTTGAACCAGATCTCCTATCTCTTCCACGCCTAGAATTTTTACCTGAGCTCCTCCCTGCTGAACTATCACGATCCAAAGGTGGGGGATGTCGGATAACAGGAACAACCGGAGGCGGCAAGTGGTCCAATAGATCTTTGCTTGAAAATCTACTCTCTTCAAATCTAAACCCATGGTAACCAAGTGCCCTTGCACCGCCTTGAAAAACCCCATCTATTATTTCTTCACCATTGATTATTCAACCAGTTCATGGCCCTCTCGTTAGGTTGGATACAATGTTTTTCTCAGCTACCATGGAGTAGCAACCACTGGACACGCCCATTTGTTTGAAAATCAAATATACTATAGCTGTCATGGTTTGGTTAGAGAAAGAGTAAATAATTGTGAAGAAGGTTTTGGTTTTTGAATGCATAATAATAAGTTTTCTATTGAATCAAAGAACATTTGCTTATCAATGCCCTTTGATTGGGGTTTTTTTTTCACCTTTGTGGAGAGAGAGAGAAACGAGTTTGAGAGGAAGTCATGAAAAGTAATTTATTTTTTAAATTTATTTATAAATGAATTATTTTTTTATATTTAATAGAATCATAAAAATTAAATTGAATTAAAAATATTTTTTAATATTTAATTATACTATAAAAAATAAGTTGAAAAATAGTTTATTAATATTTTTTTTCAAGTTTATTAAAATAATAAGAAATAAATCTTACAAATTAAAAAGTTAAATCAAAATAAAATTGAAAAAAATCTAATTTCATAAATTATCTCAAATAAAATAAATAAAAATTAAAATAATAGAAATCAAATCTAACAAATAAAAAAATTAAAAGATGATGAAATCAAAATAATTATAATTATAATTTCATAAACTATTCCAAATAAAATAAATAACAATAAAAAAAATAAGAACCAAATTTAATAGGTAAAAAATTTCAATTAAAAAAATAATAAGAAAAAAGTAAATGAAAATCATTAAAATAAGGATCAAAGTTAATATAAAAATCAAATTAAATCAAGTTTTAAGGGATGGAATTGAAAAAAAATTCAAACAAAATATATAAAAATCAAAAGTTTGAGGGTCAAATTTAATATAATCAGCAAATAATATAATATTTCTAAATTTTTCACAACTTCTGAAAAATATTTACTGCCCAAAATAGAAGGAAAACACTTTCATGAAAATCAAGTCAAATTTTTCATTGACTAGAAAGTGTTTTCTGTTAACTAATTTTTATAATAGTAAATAAACATAGGAAACCACTTTCCAAGCAAGCAAACACGAGTGTCCTGTTTTTTTTTTATATTTTTTATTGTTTTTTATTAGGCAATGTAATTGTTTTGGTTTAATATTTGTAGATGTATCGCGATCTCAAACCAATATCTCTACATTTAATTGGTTTTTTTATTTTACAGATATCTATTTTAAATAAAAAAAATCATTTAAAAAAATTATTGCGCTTTTAAAATGTAAATCATATTTCAGTAGCATAAAAAACATAATATTATTGTGCTTTTAAAATGTAACATTTATTAAGAATTTATTTAAGAGTATAGTTATGGTTTTTTTAAAAACTGTTTTTTGTGTTAAAATATATTAAAATAATTTTTTTATTTTTTTAAATTATTTTATAAATCAGCACATTAAAATAAACTAAAATATATTCAAAAAATTAATTTTTAACAAAATAAATTTAAATTTTTTTTATACAATATAATTTACATTGTGTTGTCAAACAATGATTAAATATTATTTTTTTAATGGGATAAGGTGACAAGCTATTACTAGAAACTTGGAAAATAGAATAGTGCTACACAACCCCAAAAAAAAAAGAAACACACAAAGAAAGAGAAAGAGAAAAAAAGAAGAAATGATACGCCATCGCAGGCAAACCTAACCACCAACCGCGTTAAGGAGGATGTGTTCTTTTCCTTAGAAAACACCTAGCAAATGCAGGAGTGCAAAAGCGTGTCCAAACCCAGTGGCATATCCAGTAATAAAAACAAGAACAGAAACCCATTTTAGTCAACAAAAATAACAAAAATACGTGTCCTATATATGGGATAAGATGACTAGCAAGTACTGCAAAAAATCAGGCTGTCATTTTGCTGTCCATCTCCTTCTTTCTCTAGTTTCTTCACACTGTTCTTTCTTTGATTCTCTATACAAACTAAGCCCCTCTTCTCTGCTCTAACTTTCAGCACTGAAACTAGCCCCTCTCTCTCTTGTGCTATCATATACCCATTCATTCTTATAGTACTTCATTAATTCTTAGAAGCTTTCATGGAGGATCGTAAGGATCAGGTACTACTACTACAAGTCACTGTTTCTTTTCTTTTCATCAGTCTTATCGTTGGTTTAGTTTTTTTCTGCTGTCAATGAACTACAAGAACCTTCAAGTTTCATTATTTAGTTTTAATGTGTAGCTATTAGATAGTTTCTCGCATGGTTTAGCAAGTGTAATTACCCCCTTTTTTCCGTTTTCAGATCTGCGTTTTTGTCGTTTTTGGTCTCAAATTGAGTTCTTATTTTGGTGGCCTTTTTGAAACATTCAAACAAGTAATCATTCACTTTTTTCAAAGCTGGGAACCAAGAAACAGTCAAAGGTCACTTTATGTTGCTTTTGTTTCCAACTGGTTTTTTTAACGTATTGGAATGCTGGAGTTGTTGTTGTTAACGATTCTTTCTATGTATAAGCAAACATAACTCAAACGTGTTTCATATTTTCCATGAAGAAAAATGCTCCATGGCTATCAGTACCACAGTTTGGGGACTGGGACCAGAAGGGTGAATTGCCAGACTACTCCCTTGATTTCTCAAAAATAAGGGAAATGAGGAAGCAGAACAAGAAGGATGTGTCAAGAGCCAGTATTGGCAATGAAGAAGAGCTAATCAATCCAACAGCAACCGCTGCAAAACCTGCTCAAACTCAAGATCATCACCACCACCACCATTACCATGAGGGCCACCATCCCTCCTCCACAGTAAGATTCTTTCTTTAGCTTTATTTGGAACAACTTTACTGAACATGATGTAGCAAGTACAGTGATATCGTGGTCGTTGTGAAATAGAGAGAGTAACATGATAAATAATACTTGGATGATAGTGGCCTGCATGTGGTGGGATGGTGGAGAAAATTGTTTGGAATTGTTGGTTGTGCTCTTAAACATGGTGGGTCAATATAGCAACTTGGTAATATAGAGTCCATTGATAAAAAGCTTACTCCACTTGGCGATGGCATCATCCTCCCATTAGTCCATCTAACATGACAAATAAAGAAGAGAGAGAGTTAGAGGGAGAAGAAAAATCTTGCCTGGTTGGCAACAGTACATGGGACGGCTGACTAGGTTGATTAACTGGATATGAATGTTATATGATTAGAATGTAGAGCGGTTCAAACACGTCTTCCTTTGTGGTTTTCAAAGCTATTGTGATTTTTCAACATAATTTATTTCGAAGTGAATAGGTATGTTGTGTTACCTCTTGATTATCAAAAGAATAATTAACACATTGATTTTCTCACATCTTCTTAGAACTTCAAACAGATCAGTACCTTTCTCGATAAAAACTTAGATCATAAGAAGAGGGAAGAACTCGAAAGAAATCATGTACGGCTATTGAGCAGCTGGATTGTTAAATAATTGTTTCATGTGATTCTAGATGCTTATTGTCTGATCGGATGCAGGTTTTAGAATTAAAAGCAAGCTTTTAAATAAATTATATGACTTAAAAAAATCTGTAAGGTACTTTTCATCTGTTGCCATTATAGATATGTGTGCCCACAGACAGAAGTGAGGATTATCCTGGACATACCTAGACTGCACGCAATTGCGAGTGGTGCACATGTATTGATAGTTTTCGGTTCCGTTTAACTTGTTTTTTTTATAAAAATTGATTTTTTTATAACAGATTAATTTTTTTTAGTGTTTTAAGATTAATGTTAAAACAAATTTTGAAAAAAAAAAAATTATTTTAATACATTTCCAAATAATATTCATTTTGAAAAACATTAAACAAAATCCTAACCAGCCCATCTGTGAATTTTCAAAACAATTTGAGAAACATAATGTTTCTGCTGGTATATCTCTTGCAACATGACAGATGTTGTTATCCAGGAAGTGTTCAGTTGATACATCAATAGAAATACTGTTCTTGGGATTGTTGAAACTGCAACCACTTGAATTAATACTTTGGATTTTTCCTTATCTTTAATTCGGATTAGGACTTACTTTCACTATTGCTTTCCCTTGCAGACAAGGAGGAGCATTTTTAGCTACTTCAACTGCTGTGTGAAGGCCTGAGGCAAGAGGACAAATTATTTGTGCCGGGTCGCATGTGACGATGATGTATTTGGGGGACCATTTCGTGTTTAGCCTTTTTCGTGGTTTTAGTTTTTCTTTTGGTATCCTTTTTGTTCTTCATCCCGTTACCTCCATATTATATAAAAATAAAACATATGATGCCTTTGTAAAGTGGTGGTGATTGATATTTCTTTGCTCCAATGCATCTTCTCTTCTCTCTGATCAATGGTTGGTTACTAGATTAGCTAGAAAAACACTTCTTTTTTCCCACAAAAGGAAGAACTTGAAGTTTTGCACTGAATGAAATCATGGGGCTGACTCGGTGATTATGGTGCTGATGCATGGACACTTGTGGCCTTGTTGGTTATGGGAGGTGTTCTATGAGGATGGCCTCTGGAAAATGAGAGCCGTGAATGTTTGTGGCAGATCATCAGCTTTATTAAGCCAGCACTGCCTGGAAGTGAACTGCACCGGAGTTCCAGCTCCGGCAGGTTTCGGCTGTGGGGTAAGCTTTAACTTCTATATACAGAGGTTTACTTAGTGATCCGATCTTTGGACATGGTAGGGTTTTTTTTAAGCCCGAGAGCCATACATTTGTGCTATGAAGTGGGTTTGTGGGGAAGCAATTGACAGGCATCAAGGGCCATGATTCTACAGTGGAGACTGGAGCAATCTTCGCTGTTAGCAACAAAGAAAAGAACTCTTGGATCGAAACCTCTCCTTTCTTTTTTACCTGTCCATTTCAAGGAAAATTTAAAGGAGTGGACTCACTTGCCCGTCTCTTGACGTGATTAAGACCTCCTAAATGGAAGTTTTATGGACTATATTAATCTACTGGGTGGGTAATTTTATTTTAGACTCGCCTTTTTCTACTCACGGGGTCGATGCCCATTTTCACGCCTGCTGTCATTATTACAAATTAAATAAAAAAGAGAGATTCACGATGGATTTCCCCAGTATAGTGATTTGTGTTTTTTATTTCTTTAGTTTTTAAGCTATTTTTTTTTTATCAGTTGGATCCTTGTAAATTGAAATCAATGGGATTTTGTGCTCGTAATTTATTTTGAATAGGTTCCTATCCGGTTCTCTAGCAATCAAAATGTTTAGCATTGGATTAATGTTTGATTTGCCAAGATAGGATTTGGTTTTGTTGGTTAACAAAAATCGAGTTTTTAGGGATCAATTTTGACAATAAAACAAACATGCATCCAATTGCTTTGCTGGCGCGTTTCTCAAAAAAATACCTTAAGATTTTTTCAATTTATTTTTCGGTCTTCAAGCTTTTTCATTAAGCGTTTTAGTCCAAAATTTTATATATATATATTAATCCGTAAATTTGGAAGAGGGGAGAGAGAGTCGCTTAAAAAACAGTGAAGGAGAAAAAAAAAGTTCAATTTGCAACATTATGGCAATAATTTTTTTATTTATTGGTGTCAATAAGTTTATCTTCCTGAAATGAGTTTAATGACTGTGGTGTTTTTCTATAAACATGCCGGGAAAAAAAATTAATCAAGTTCATTTAGTATTTTCAATTTGATTGATTTTCATTTATTGGGGTGACTTTAGGATATTTTGGGATTATGAATATGTTTATCAAGGTTTTTAAAGTGTTTTAAAAATATTTTTAAGATGAAAACGAGTTGAAAAATAAGTTTTCAAGGTCCAAAAACTTGGACCCTGATTTCCAACCACCTTTGCAATAGTAAAAATCTAGAGTTCAAGACGATGCATTTATTTTTTTATGAAAGAAAGGATCACACAAAAAAATAAAAATAAACCAAGCACATAGACCTTAGTTCTTAGGCCGAGGTGTGCATGGGCTTTGGGTTGCTTACTAGGCATGTGGCTTGGCCCACTAGGCTCAATATCTCTTGATTTTTTTGTAAAAAAATAATAATAATAAATATAAAATTTAATTAATATTCTCCTTTTATTTTAAAACAAAAATGTTAATCATTTGATTTCAAAATAAATTTAATATTCTCCCTCATTAAGTAAAAAAAAAAAGATTTTAAAAAACATGTAAGGATTATAATCCAGGTTATGGATTTGATATGTTAATTACCCAGGTCTATTTAAAATATCGTTGCCCCGATATTTTTTTTTTAAAAAAATATTAGGTCAATGTTATTTTTAATTATTGTTTTTGGCAAATAAGGTTTTGGCTATGTCTAATGAGTTAGTTGTGTTACACATAAGAACTTAAGCTGACCTAAAATGTTGTCGTGTTAATATTTGTAAGAAAATTAAAACATCTAGAATTCATTTTAATCAGACCATGTTTTGTCAGGGTTGACTGGGTCGCGATTGAACCTATAAAATCAACTCAGTTATATTAGGTGAACTCCCATGCAATTTGATTTGAAACCCGAGCCAAGTAAAGATCTAGATCGAGAGGCCTCTGGGTAAATCCATTGAGTCGAGCAAGGTTCAATAACATTGTCAAAGAATTCCCCAGGACAAAGCATGAATGGTATATATATTATTTTTAGATTTTTTAACACATTCATGTCAAAGTTATCAAAATATTTTTGTTTTAGTCAAAACTTGCTTTTATGCTTATGTTAAGATATTGTTCAAAACCAAATATTCTAAAAAAACAAATAGCTGAAAAAAATAGAGCATGTTAATAAGATAAAGAGTTTTTAGTATATGTTTGGAAGTATAGTAATAGTTACTTTTTAAAATATTTTTTGTATAAAAATGCATCAAAATAATATATTTTTTATTTTTTAAAAATTATTTTTAACATCAATATATCAAAATAATTTGAAAACATAAAAAAAAATTTAAGCCAAATTTTTTTTCAAAATTTCATGGAACACAATTCATTATTATTATTTTAAAATGACCAAGATTTTTTGATGTTTGTTTTGATTACTTTTTTATTTTTATTGAATAAATGATATAAAAAGTCAGAAAAATTCTCTTCTTCTTTTTCTAAGAGATAAGAGATATTAATAAATTTAATTTGTTTGAATGAAGTTAGTACTCTTCTGATCTATAAAAAATATCGTCATATAAACAAATAAAAAAGCTTTTTTATGTACTATCTTTTTTAAATTTTTATTAATATTAAATATATGATAATTAATTTTTTTTGTTAATATTTTTATCCAGCCCACTTCAAGGCATGGATCAACTAGTTTTTCTTTATAAATTATTCTTTACTTGAAAAACTATCAAGTTGGTAGATATTTTTAGATTATTTTAATTTGCTAATAATAATAATAATTATTATATAATAATAATAATTATTATTATTATTATTTTAAAAAAACATCATGCATAAAAATTTCAAACAAAAACTAAGTTGTCCAAGCTGAAATATCAGCGTAGCTATGATAGAAGATGAAATATTGTCATTTATAAGCTTTGATAAGGATAAGGTCTCGCAGACATAGTTATCAAACCCAGCTCGGGGCTTGACTCGGTCAAAAGGCCGGGTCCCGGATTTCATGGGTCAACCCGAAAAAATTAAAAAAATATATTTAAAATTTTAATATTTTATATGAAAAAAAAATCCATGTGAATATAGACTATATAAATTATAAATAATGAAGTTTAAAAGAATATTTAAAAAAGTTTTGTATTCCACATTGAAAAAACATAACTTTTTTCTTATGAACATAGAGTATATATACTAAAGGGTTTCAAATTTCATATTAAAAAAATAATTTTTTTTAAAATCTCACATTAAAAAAATAACTTCGAGAACATAATATATATATTAAAGGGCTTCAAATCTTACATTAAAAAGATACTCTATTACCCTTTTAAGTAGAAGTATTTAAACCACATTGAAAAAATATAAATTTTTTCTTGTGAACATATAGTGTATATACAAAAAAAACTTTAAATTTCACATTGAAAAAATAACTTTTTTATTGGAAACATATAATATATATACTAAAGAGTTTCAAATCTCACATTTAAAAAACATAACTTTTTTTTTTTATGAACATAAAATATATATACAAAAGAGCTTCAAATCCCGTATTGAAAAAATAATTTATATATATTAATGAGTTTCAAATCCCATGTTAAAAAAATATTATAATATCATTTTAAGTTGAAATATTTGAATCAAAATTTTTTTTATTTCCATTGACAAAACATAACTTTTTTCTTGTAAACATATAAAGTATATATACAAAAAAACTTCAAATCTCACATTGAAAAAATATTTTTTTTATAAAAAAAAAGTATATATATAAAAAAATTTCAAACCTCACATTAAAAAAATAAAATATTTTTCTAATATTTATATAATGAACTTTTAAAAATATTAATATCAAACTAAAAAAATAAAAAATATATATAAGAGAAAAACCACATGAAAGAAAAAAATAATCAAACATTATCCAAGTTCGTCTAGGTCATGAGTCAACCCACATGGTTGATCAGGTTTTACCGGATTATTGCTCCGACTGTTCTTTTAACAAACTCGAACCAGTCCAGCCACAGAGTTAATTTGCCGAACCGGGTTTAATAAATGTGCTCACAGGCAAATAGATCAGAAGATTGCATGGGCAACAAAGCTCAAACCTTATCGCGGCACCTGTTTGATTAGTAGGAACTAGGAAGTCTTGAATACATATGCTGCCATGACATTCAACAAGTTTTTGCGACCAAGGTTTCCAGAAGTTCCATGAATTCGTCTGATTAGTTCTCTAAAGAAAGTTCACGAGAGATAATTCTTTCCCTCAAGATTTCTCCAAATTATCTCAACTAGTTTTCTTTGCTATGTTCAATCTCATTAGAGGTAGCATACAACACCATTATAGACTAAGTCACGAGAAACAACACAAAACCCTCGTCAAAACGGATTAATTACAAATATCATGCTGTCTGCTAGCTTTTTTTTACCCAATTACCTTACTAATGCAGAGAATTCGATGCTCTTTCACACAACTGCTTTCATATTGCAGAAAATTCGATGGAGAACTGCTTTCATATTGCAGAAAATTCAATGGAGAACTATTGCAAATCTTGGTGTTGATGGTCACACCTTTTTGATAATCTGCACGACATCTTCATCCTCCAGTTCATGTTCCTGAAATGCAAAAAATCATGAAAAAATATTAAACAGCACATAAACATTAAGTGAAAAAATCTAACAGAATGGAGATGAATGAGAGGGGATCAAAAGTAAAAATAAAATAAAACCAAGTATGCTGAATCACGTTTCAGAATAAACCTTGCCAACCCTTTGCGGTTTGTGTTTCGCGCTTGACCCCCATACCAGAGCACTATATCATTCACCAAAAGTAAATTTTCATGAACAGGGGTCAATTGGAAAAAAAATAACAGAAAAAAATAAAATTAAAGAGAAGATAAGATGGATTCATCAGATATGTGAACCTGTCCTTTTCTGTTATGTATGCAAATGAAAAGGTATAAACTAATCAAACCCCATTTATAAATCGATTTTTACCAACAATATCTGCAAAGGATGTAATCGAATGAGGAAAGGGCCACCGGCAACTGACTCCTGGGGGGGGGGGGGTGACTGGGATAAATGACACTAGAGCACTATCCATGACACTCAAATGCTTCGATGTAGACATGCCAGCTAGCAGTTTTATTTTTATTTCATGCATGTCCAATACGACTATCATGATTTGATACACAGTAATAAGTCCCAACCATAACAAGGCCATATGAATGAAACTGCTTCTTGTATGCAAAAAGCTGGTGCTTTGAATTTTTCACAAACTACAACTTTTGAGATAACAGAAATTCAAGAGACACTCACTACTTGAATTGTTTCAACATGTCCTTGTGAATTCGTTCACAGAAGTCCTCAACTGTCCGCTTCTTCGATGACAATATCACAGGATCCTCATAGTCTGGATTCATCCCTTTTGGCTTTGTATATATGCGAGTTAAATTTAGATACTCCCACACTTTATCCAGCAAACCATCAAGGTTCCATTCCAGGTGAGCACTATAGTGTATAAAAAAAAACATAAATTATACAAAATTACCAACAAAAATAACAAACAATATGGACAGGAATTGTTTGACATGCAAAATGTGCAAATCAATAAAATAAGCATAAGGTCACCTAATGTTACCAACATAAATCAGAGATAATGCACACGCAGGATATGAAGTCAAAGACCAGTGTGTAAGCTACATTGCATGCTATACATAATAGTTCAGACCTTGCAGCACTTGCATTCAAGATAACAAGTCATAAGAAAGAAAGAAAATCTTTATCTTCGTTAATTTTAGAGCTTACCGGTTTTGAAAATTTTCAATCAAAACAAACTGCATGATGACCAGTTAAAACTAAATGGATTGTAGCCAGATATCCAATAAATTACAAGAGCAAAAAAGACACCAGCAGTTTAGATCAGCCTCTATGTACACAAAAAGCGAGAGAGGGAGGGGGGATGAAGTTGCTCAATGAACACATGTAGATGAAGCAATGGCAACAGACACGACCAATCAACCAAGCCAAGCAACAATGGCTAGAGAAAGTTCATTCTCAGATTACACTTCCCAACACATCTATATTGATGTGCTTGGGATCTCAATAGAAAAATCATGCCAGGGTTGAAAAATCCAGATAATTGAAAACAGATTCATGAGACTGATTTTCTTCACATGTGAAATTAAACAAAAATTGGTATGGTAAGAGTTGGACCATATTTTTAACCATAATAAGAAAATTCAAGCCAATAAAAAGTCACCTGACAGGGCAGTAGTGAGGAAGTTTGTCCAAAATCTCCAGCTCTTCAAGTGTAATCTGATCGATTTTGTTCACCACATAGATGCAAGGCATGTATATTCTACTCCCCTCAATGACATCTATGAGGTCATCAGCAGTTGCATCATACCTCAGAGTAATATCAGCATTGTGCATCCTGTATTCACTGCATATTGCCTTCACAGTATCAAGATCAAGGTGTGTGTTGGCAACTGTTGATGTAAAATTAATTCCACCCTTATCTTTCTTTCTGAATGTCAGATTAGGCGGTTCCTTATTTAACCTGTTTCCAGAAAACATAGTGAATGATATATAGAATAACTAAACACTAAGAGTAGAATAAAAGGAGAACGTGTAAGCCATGCCTACAAATATTGTATGTTTGCAATGTTGAAAGGTTGAATTTTGTGGAATAAATATGTAAAAAGACAAGTCAAGTCATGAGGTATAAGCATCAAAATAAACACATGGAACAACACAACAAAAGCTTCAAAATATTATATCAAGAAATGTGAGACCCTTCCTCAATACACACACACACACAGAATAAAGTAGAAACTCAAATAAAGTATCTATCAAGGAGGTACCAAGCATCTCAAAATGCTTTTAGAGCAAACATGCTAGGATATGGAAATATCAAAACATTCTGTTAGTAGGCTGAATGCTACAGAGCAAACAGAACAGCTACAATTAGATGAACTTAATCAATTTTCATGTGTTTCCAATCCACAAGACTAAAATATTATTCTAATGGTTCTGGGAACATTGTTAGCATTCAAAAAGAAGTTTCAAAAAATTGGTGCTTGATCAATGGTTATTCCTGATACTAAATTAGATCTCCTTGTTCTTTCTTTCCAAATGGTAAATGATTTAAGAGGCATGCACAAGCTCTCCAAATGTTTTCAGGAGAAATATACAAAGAAGAAAAATAAAGAGATCCAAGTAACATTTCATACAGTTGCACCAACAAAACATTGGCAGACAAATTAAATAAGGACCATAAAATTTAAACTACCTAGTCATTACCTTATGCCAAATCCTTCAAGCTCTTTCTCTATCAGACGCTTGTGAGTTATTGGCTTTATTGCATCGAGGACAATTAAGATACAGTTGCATGTCCTAGCAGTACTGATCACCTGAATCAAATTGACAGCACTATTGAATATAAAGATATAAATGGGTAAACATATAAATAATGCATGTGAGCCAAATGTGACCGCAATGCTAAAGGAATCATTCACAGAAGGTAACCAAAGAATGACATACTGTGAGCATTCATATGTAACTTCTATATCATCAGTATTTTGATAGCCCTAATTAAGTAAATGTTCACTAAAATGTCACAAGAAGACTTCTATATCATCAGCATTTCAGCAGGAAAAAAAAAATACCAACATAATTTTCCATGGTGTTTGGGCCAAAGGAAAGTGTTCCAGTACAAGATTCATGAAAATGCACAATGGTCGAAAGAAATGTTTCCCATCTAGGAGAAATTTTTTAAACTTAAACTACTGGCTACCGAGACTGGCCAACCAAATGTAAAAAGCCAATTTGCTGAAAGAATATCAACCACTTAAGAACGTCTGTGAGGATCTTGATGCCTGCAGTGGATAAATTTGGTGCCCCAGTCTCTAGATCTCACTTTCTAGGTGAGATTACAGTTGCCAGTGCTTCAATAAATATCCTACAACCATATCCATTTTTCCAGCATCCAATACATACCACACACTTCTGGTGTCCATTTGAGATATAGCCTAAACCTTCAAAAATAAATTTAATGTCATCTTGGTAGTCTCCAGAATCATGTTACTGAGCACATCCATGCCCATAATGAGTATCGCACAATGGTCTTGTTGCCTAATCCTTCAAGGAATTTTCATTAAAAAAAAAAAAAACTTTCTTTTAGAACCAAACAGAATTCTCTCCATTCATGAAGCAAGAACTCTCTAAGGTAGAGGTTGTTAGCCATTCTAGGTCCAGGTACACATAACCCCAAAAACTTTAGTATTCATTACTCTGACATTCAAGCATTTACTGGCTACCAAATCCACACTAACAATTTGTTAATGAACCATAAATGCACTCCAAGCAAGACATAATTTTACAGAAAACCAATAGAAACAATTAGGCAACGCATGGCCTGAAATTCACCAAACTAACTAGCTGAAGATGTCCTAGTTCCCTCACAACCTCACTCCATTACAGTTTGGAATCATAGCACTAAAGGATGCATTGAGCTTGTCAAAAATGGTTCCACCTAAAAGAGGCAGTTGGCCAAAAGATGAAGAGTAAAAGCAGAAAATGATATCTTAACTTCATATAAATAACAAATGTCATGCATTAGCTATTTTATAGACAAAGATCATTACTCGTTAATGAAGACCTGGACCTTAGACTACTATATCAATATTCAAAAACAGGAAAAAAATGAAAGCTATGCTAAACAACATGTCATGATCTACCTGCCTTCCTCGACCTTTTCCATCCTTAGCACCCTCGATGATACCAGGGAGATCCAACAACTGCAAATCATAAGAGAAGAAGCATTAAGAGCTAATATATAAAAGGAGCTAGTACATCAAAGGCAATTTTAAAATTTCAACAAAAAAAACGAAAAAAAAACCATCAATATGTCATAAAGGTAGGAAAACCTAAAAAGATTTTGCAGCTAATATTACCTGAATTTTAGCTCCTTTATAAACGATCACTCCAGGGATGCAAGTCAGGGTGGTAAACTCATAGGAAGCAACCTATAATCCATAAAGTTTGAAAAAAATCAGCCTTCAGAGCATGTTGTATATGAACTTAATATAAGCTCGCTTTACCAAAAAAGAAGACATAGAAAGTAACATATTAATGATTCAAGTTATTCAGTTAATTGACCAACTCCAAAGACTGAAACAGTGAAAAATCACCATGTAAATTAGGCAATTAGAAGCTGCAGTGCCTCTAACAAACCCAGATCCTGCCTACATGCTCCCTCTCTAAAACCCTCTAATGCTCTCTTCCATGGAATGCAAATCTATAATGAGTTTTACAGAGATCATAAGTCTTCATACACTATGAAGATTTAATATTCAACTGAAAAGATAAGGAAACCAAAAATCCTCGAAAAGAAATTCTTGAAATCCCAAATCAGATAAGAACCAAATGGGAGTGTCAATTCAAGACATATCTATGCAAAAACAGAAGGTTTTACTGTAAATAAGCAGTGAATCCTCCCCTATTGAATCCCATCCCCAACAAATCAAAAACAAAGGGGGGGAACCAAAATATGAGAGACGTGAAAGACTGTTAAGCCAATCCTTCATCAAAGAGATATGAATAGCAGATTTCCTGCACTGCAGATCCAGTCAACATACATTCATGTCTGCATTTTAAACAAAGCAAACACACTGCTTCATCATTGTTGTTACAAGGAGAAAGCATTTAAGGCAACAAGGCTTGATAGTGCTCACTCGAGTTAGTAAAGTTACGTGTTGATTTAATAACTAATTGTATATGCATAAAAAATTATATATATATTAAAAAAAAAAAGTGTGCTTATTTAATACTTAAAAGAAAGGAAGCCCATAAAAAAATACTCAAGAAAAGTCCCAAGGTGCTATAATCAGTATAAATTATCCATTACCGCCTTACTGAACTGCCTTTTCTGTAGGCAATTAAGGCACTGCAGAGGTACCTTCGTTAGCCTTGATGCCTCAAGGTAACACTACGCTTGACAATGGATAATAGTCATGCTCTAATAAGCATGTATCAGGTATTATTTGCACACTTGCATTTCAAACAAGATGCGAAAGAGCCAGCGTGAACAAAAGAAAAAACAGGGCATACCTCCGAAAATGTCCCTGTCAATTTATTTAGAAGAGTGGATTTCCCAACCGAAGGAAAACCCACAAGACCAACTCTAGCATCTCCACTTTTAGTAACGTCAAAACCTTGACCAGCACCACCACCTCCTTTCGCCGATGGCTCAAGAAGTTCCCTTCGTAGCTTTGCAAGTTTTGCCTATAATTACCATAAAGCGAACGCCGTTGAATGAGTTATTCCATACACGATAATTCATTTAATTATTAGTTAATAATCGTTAAATAAATAAAAGCAGATACCTTGAGCAGGCCGAGATGGTGAGCTGTAGCCTTGTTTTTTTGAGTCCTTGCCATCTGCAAAAGAGAACAAAATTCACGTCAGAAGAAATTGAGAAATGGAGGGGAAAAAGCAAAATATTTTTCCAAATAAAAAACTACCTCATCTTCGATGTCTTTGATTTTCTGCATTACAGTCGCCATTTCTTTGAAGCTTAGAGAGAAACGAAAACCGTTGGTGTCCTTTTCAAATCAGGATGTACTAACGATTAAGATTTTGGCAGGTGAGTGACTGTGGTGAATCGGAGAGAGCAGCGGCTTATGCGATAGCGTTTAGTGGAGGAGGAGAAGGTACTCGAGAGAACGGAGGAGGGGTTTTGTTTTATGGTTTTGCAATGGCTGCTGCGGCCCTTTTTCTTCCTTCGATGCTGGGCTGCTGAAGCCTTGGAGCCCGTTTCTTTAACCGACCCGTTATGCTATGTACCAAATTTGATGGGTTAGCATAATTAGGAGATGTTTTTTTTGTTATAAAAAAGATGATCAACAAATTATATTAAATTTGATTTTTAAATTTTTTATTGTTATATATTTTATTTGAATTTTTTTTTAATTTTATCTTTTAAAATTTAATTTAATTTAATTTTAATATTAACTTTAGTCCTTATTTTTATTATTGTTATTTATTTTCCTCTTATTATTTTTTTAATTGAAATTTTTTATCTATTAAATTTAGTCATCATTCTTTTGATTGTTACTTATTTTATTTGAAATAATTTATGAAATTATAATTATAATTATTTTAATTTTATCATCTTTTATTTTTTTATTTGGTAGATTTGATCTCTATTATTTTAATTATAATTTATTTTATTTGACACAATTTATTAAATTAGATTTTTTTTCAGTTTCATTCATATTCAAATTTTTAATCTATAAGATTTGTTTTTTTATTGTTTTAATAAACTTAAAAAAAAATATTAATAAGTTATTTTCCAGCTCATTTTCCATAACATAACTAAACACTGGAAAATGTTTTCTAACTTATTTTCCATGACACTACCAAACATCAAAAAATTATTCACTTTCTAGGAATTTACTTTTCAAGAAAACTACTTTTCAGCAAACAAATAGAGCTTATAATTAGAAATACAGGTGAAATCACCTGCATTGTTTGTGTCAACATTGCAAGCAGGTCTATTTTTTTCTTTCTTTTGATGTTTTATTAGTTTTTTTTTAAATTTTATTCTTGAACAATTTATTACTAGTCAATCCTAGTAAATCCTAGTCAATCCAATAAATCGTTGTTTTGGTATAAGAAAAAAAATATCTTTATTTTTTTAAAAAAATCAAATCATATTTTTACTAGTCATTCAGGTTGTCTTTGAATTCATCAAGTTGTCTAGGTTATATCAAAGCAAAAAAATAGTTTTAAAAAAATATAGTTATTAAATCCAAAATAATATATGATCTGGGTTGTAGGTTTGACAAGTTAAGTAGTGAAGCTCAGATCAATTTAATATGTTATCGTCTTAATTTTTTTTTAAAAAGTATATCATCTTGAAATTCTTTTTAAAATCAAATTATAAATTTTACTAATTATTCAAGTTTTTTTTAGACCCATCAAATGAATTAGATCATATTAAAATAATTATTGTATGATTTAATTTAAAATATGTGTTAGATAAAAACTCATGTCAGGAGATTTTAAGAGTAACTTGTTGTGCATGATTTAATAATATTATCATTTTTTATTATCTCATTTGCATGTGACATTGCTAAGTAAACTAATGTTTTTTTAAGGAATTTTTTTTTTCAAAATAGAGTTGAAACAAATAATAGTACTCATACTCAATTATTAAAAAAAAATCAAATCTGAAACATTGATTTTATAATTAACTCTTTAATTTATTAATGACTATTTCTGTGTTTAATATAAAGCATGACTCATGTTTTATCTCAATATCAAGACTATCATTGAATTTTCTTAAAAAAAAAGGAAACAAGAAGGAGCATTGCTATAGAATTCATAAAATATTGTACGGAGTAATTCATATTATCCATGATGGAAGTCAATTTTTCACGACACCAATATATTCATTGATAATTTGAAATACTAAAATTATATATATTAAAAAAAGCATTTCATAACCACTATACCTCTAGCTTTGTTTAGGTTTCTAATTAAGCTTCCCTCTTTGTTAGAGGATTACAAGATTGCCTTTGATATTGATATAAAAACTTTTTTATTTCATGTGTTGGCTTTGTTTGTGGAGCATGGTTTCTTTAATTTATTTGGGCTTATTGTCTGAATCATTTGTGGGTGTATTTATATTCTTACTAACATTATGGTTAGTTGTCTAACATAATTATTATTGTAATAGTCTCCCGGTAATAGTAAAATCACTTCAACTCTATGGATGCATGCTAAATATTAAACTATATAAATTTTTATGTTATGTGTGCTTGATTTAGCTTCCTTCTAATTCTTTTTTTATTTTATCATCATAGCCAAACAACTAATATCAAATTCTAGTTAGGGTTTAAGTTGGAGTGATAGCCGAATAAAAAGTAAATTTGTTTGGAATTAAGAATTTTATTATACATATTTTGGATATTGAAGGATGTGGGTTAATGATTATACTTATAGGAATTCATCTTCCTCTATTAAATAAGAAGCCATATAAGATATAAGAAACAAAATGAAAACTTCTTGATATAGAATTTTAAGGTGTTGTTTGATTAATCCTATCAAGATCAGTTGCACATATTGTTATCAAAGAAAAGATTATTATAGAGTTGATGGCATCCTTGTCTGGCATGTAATGAGAAGTTGCTAATGAATAACAAGGTATATCTCATGAAAAAGTTGTTTAATATGAAAATGGCAAGATAAAATGTTTACTACCCAACATTTTAATAATTTCAATATTATCATATACAAATTATAATCTATTAAAATTAAGTTTATTGATGAGATTAGAACATTGATTTTGTTGGATTCGTGACCAAATAGTCAGGAGGTTATGAGAATAGGTATTTTGTCAAATAAAAAAAACTAAGTTAAAATATGATAATATTTATGAGTTGATTTTGACTAAAGAAATGCACTAAAAAAACTCTAATGAGACATTAAGTTTTAGTTTTGTCCTTAATGTTGATACTTAAGACAAAGGACAAAATAGAAACTCAAATATAAACATATTAAAATATAGAAATAAGAGTAAAAGTAGGTTAAATCCAAGAAGCATGGTGCTTATTGGAATTATAGGAAATTTGATCACTTCATAAGCGATTGCATAAACCTTAAAAAAAAAACGAAGGGTGGCTATATAAATGTTAATATGAGGAAGTATGTGATGCTTTAATTCTTAATGTTCATAATCTAGTTGATGATTCGGTTGTAGATTAAAATGCTTCATTTCATACTACTTTACACAAAGAAATCATCCAAAATTTTATTTCCAATTATTATAGTACAATGCAATGAACTAATAAAGAAGCATTTAATATAGTTGTTTTAAAAGATGTGTAAATCAAGTTGTTGAATGGTTCTATAAGAAAATTATAGAAAGTGAGACATATTTTTGAACTAAAAAGGAATTTGATTTTTATATGACAAATTGATGATAGTGGTCATTAAATAAGTGTTTTTGAGAGGAATATAGAAACTTACAAAATGAAATATAATCTTAGCCCATGGTAAGAAAATCGATACTTTATTTATGATCTCAAGATCAAATGATAAAATTTCTACTACAAAAGTCGAAGGGCATATCAGTTGAAGTAGATTTTTTTTTTAGAAATGGTCATATTAGTCAAAAGAAAATGAAATTATTTTTTTCTTCAAAGAGAGCTAATAGAATTAAAATTAGTTGATCTAGATATATGAGTTATATTGTAGGAAAGTATAAAAAAGACTTGATTTCTTAAAGGGTGACAAAATTTTAAGGCCAAGAAATCTAAAACCGGTACATACTAATTTATAAAGGCTTTTTCTAGTTACATCTCTTAGAGATTCTCAGTATTACCTTCATTGATGAGTAAAATGGGATTGGTTTATTTAAAAAAAAAATAAGTTTGATGTGTTTTAGATATTCAAAAAAATAAAAAGGTTATGGTTAATTTAAAAATAGACATCAAGATAAAATCTTTCAGGTCTGATAATGGATAAAAATATATTGATAGGAATGTTAAGAAGTCTTGTGATGCAAATGACATTAATATGGAGAAGATCATTCCAATTACACCATAATAGAATGATGTTGTTAAGTGTATACACATGACCACTAATAAATGGGTTAAAAGTATAAGGTTGTATTCTACACTACCTTCTTTATTTTAGGTTGATGTAGTATCACTTGATCAACAACAAGCCATTGGTTCCATTAGAATACAAATTACATGAGGAAGTGTGGAAAGGAAAAAAATTTAAAACTTTCTCATTTAATTTTTTTTTTATTATGTCTCTTATGTTCATATTAACTTTGATGCTCACAATAAACTTATATCTATATTGGTTACAAAAATGAAAATTTTGAATTTCATTTTTAGAATGATTAGAATAAAAATTAGTTAGAAGTAGAAATATTAATGTATGTTATTTTGATATGTTCTATTCATATATTTTATGCATCATTTAATATGTGATGTTTCCAAATTTCATTATTATTTTTATTCATTTTGGTATGTTTTTATTTATTAAATGTAGGAAATAATTAAATGATGAGAATTGAAACTAGTTAAAGACATTGTGGAGCAATGTGGTAGAAAAGCTTGAATTGGAAAGTCCTGAGTGTAAGCTTAAGTGTATTTTAGACTTTTTATTAAAATTTTTCAAGTTATGTTGGAAAGCTAACTCAATAGGTAATAATTGTTCCTGAAAAAAAAATTGTAATTCACACATTTTCCATCTGAAAATTGTCTTGTAATCTAGAGCTAAAAATTTACAATTGTAATTGACATGTGAGAAAATATATTTTCTTTCATTTAGAGAAGGGGACTAGGGGTTTAAAAGCTTTTTATAACAGCTAATGAGAGGGATTCGAGTTTTCTTTGGTTTTAAAAAGAAAAAGATCTTATACAACTCAAAATAAGAAAGCATCCATGGAAAAAGAATCTTGAAGAAATTTTGCTCACTTCATAAGAATCTTCTTTCAATTCCTTCTCTTCATTATGTTTAAATTTAATTTTTTTTTATTTAAATTAAGCATGAATTAATTTTCTTTTCTAGGGCTACGATGTAGCTTAACCATGAGGTTATAATTTCATTATTCAATGTTATTTTAAGTTTATTTATTTCATGTTGAGTATTCATCACTAATCTTAATGCTTTTGAATATCTGACCAATATTTGAATGATTTGATGGTCATATTAAGACCGAAAGGTGATGTATGATAGTTGCTTCTTGTGATGAATGCTATAAATTGAAAGAAAACTAGAGATAGAAAAACACGATTTATATAGTTATTCTTTTGAGAATTCATGAAACTTAATGTGCTTATATTTATTTGAATTCACATAGAGATATGATGAGTTAATATATAAAAGTAATTTCAATAATACTCAAGAGAAGTTGTTGGATAGGTTATGGATCCTATCCTAAACTATCAACATGTATGTGTGTGTGTGTGTGTGTGTATATATATATATTATTGAATGGTTATGAGACAATAGATTTGAGTAATTAAATATGTTTTTTTTGGTAAAAATAACCATACATGCACAAGGAAAGAGTTTGGTACCTATGGAGACAATCTTGCAAGGATTGATTGGCTGGTGAAAATCATGGACTGGTGGTAAAATAAAAGGAAGAGGTAACAATTAGAAGAAAAAAAATTCATATTATATAAGTGTACAAAAAATCAATGTAAAAAAGAGTAAATGAATTAAATAATTACCAATAACTCATCAACAGTCAATTAGAATTATAAAAAGATTGTGTCTTTGGATTCAGAATGACAAGACTTTTGAAACAAGATCTCCATGTAACCATTTTCAATGAAAAATATTCTAAAGACCAATCAAAGTTGTTGTTTACTATTCATTATTGCAACACAAGGATAAATTTTATGATTTCAATTTTGGTATCTAAAATCTACAATTGGTTCAAAAACTTTGATTCTATCATTTAATTTGATAAATTTCATTCAAAATCGGTCTTTAAAATTTCAATGTTGATAATTATATTTTATTTTCACAATAAAAAATATATATTACCTTATTGTAAGAATTTAATATGATCAAATCAAACTTTAGTTAAATGGTATTAGTTTGCGTGAAATCAACAATGTACTAATTTAGTTGGAAATATATCCAAAATATAAAACCCTTTTTACTATATTTTCCAAGACATTTCCACTTATTTTGAAGTTCATGTGAACTTTTAACTAGAAGCATCTGAAGAGATTTGTTTTCTACCAATCAAAATTTGTTATGTGTTATTTTTATTTTATTTTTAAATAAAAGGACAAAATAAAATTGAAATAAATGACATGAAAAATAAATGGGCTTTTATATATTACTTGGTTAATGTAAGGTTGACACATGTGATGCGATATATATATATATACACACACACACACACACACACAAGATCTAATAAATAAAAATTAACCAATAAAATAATATCATGTGACATTGGTAAAATACTTAGTGCCTCTACAAATATTTATAAATAGAATGCCTCACCCTAGACATAAGGAAAAGAAAGATATAAATTTTTGTTCTAGACAAGCTCTTCAAGTAAGGAATCTCTATCAAAAGCTCTCAAGCCTCTTTTATCTACAATTTAAGACTGTAAAAAATAAAACTATGTTGGATCAAGCCTAAACGTATTATAAGAGTTCTTGAACAACACTTTGAAGAAAGTATCAAATCATAAAATCTTACACTACAATACACGTTTAAATTTGTGTTCTTGCAAAGTATAAATCTTGGTTTGATTTCACAAATAAATAAAGTCACTATAAATCAAATCAAGAAAAGAAGCAATGAATTGTTTATTTTTATAAGAATATTTTAAATAGAGATTATGTCTAGTCATATATTTTAATAAAATCAAATGTTTATACACAAGTGCTTGCTTAATTTTCAATTACTCATATTTGTATCTATGAACATTTATATATATCTACTAAAAAAGTTTATAGTACCAATAAAGGCGAGCCTTGTTTGTAAACTAAAAAGGAGTCTATATGATTCGAAGCAAGCTCTAACATAATGGTATATTAAATTTGATAGCTTTATGTGCAATTTCATGTACACTAGATGCTAAAAATATTATTGTTATTATGTCAAACATTTTAATAACTCTTATATCATTATACTATAATATATGGAAGATATGCTCGTAACAAGGTCAAACATTGAGGATATCAATAATTTGAAGAAGTAATTGTCAAAACAATTTGAAATAAAAGGTTTGGGAGTTATAAAGCAAATCTTTAATATGTGAATTATTTGAGAAAATTTCAAAGACATTATAAAACTTTCACAAATATAGTATGTTAAGATGGTTCTTGGTAGATTAAAATGGATAATCTTAAACCTCCAAGTACACCAATAAAAAGTCATTTCAGACTTGGTAAGGACTAGTAAAAAAAAAAAATAAAGCAAAAACATGACTATATGGGTAAGGTTTAAATGCTTGTTTAACTTCACAAATATGATTTAAAACTAGAAGGTATTATAGATGTTGATCCACAAGGTGATGTTGATAATAAAAAGAGTAGTACAAGTTTTATATACATTATAAGTGATATTATTTCTTGGAGCTCTACTTTATTGAATATTATTGTTCTTTCAACCACAGAAGTTGAATATATTGCAATATCATAATTTACGAAAGAGATGATATGCTTGCAAAGTTTTTTGAAAATACTTAGCAAGAAAAATGAGAAGGGTACTTTCTTTAATGATAGTTATAGAATATTTTTTCTTGCCAAGAATTTAACATTATATTTCAAGACTAAGTATATTCAGATCAGATATCACATCATTTGAGATTTGTTTAATGATGGACATTTAATGCTTAAAAACATTTATGGAAGCAAGAATCCAACATACATGTCAATATAGGTTGTTACACTTAAGAAATTGAAGTTATATGAACTTTAGTTGGTCTTTTAACTTAGAGATTTTACACCATGAGTTGTAGAGATGAATATTATTTAAGGCATATGGTATGTTGTTAGTGGTTGAACTAATATCTAAGTAGGAGAATTGTTGGACTTATTTGGGGAGCTAGGTTTATTTGATTTACTCAGGCTCATTATTTGTCGTATTTATAGGTGTAATAGTATTCTCAATAATATTAGAATCAATGTACATGTGTGTGGGCACTATTTGATGGAATTATTCTTGCAATAGTCTATCAGTAATGGTATAATCTTTGCAACCATATGAACTTATGTTAAATTACAAAACCGAATATGTTCTTTTATTATATAGCAAGATTTATCTTCCTTCTCATTCTCTTTTATCTCATTGAACTGCAATAACATCATATCCCTTATTTTCTCTCTTGGTATGCTCTATAACATAATTGCATTAAATACTCATTTGTCATTGTGGTAGTTTACGCTTTTCAAATTGATTTTTCATCTGGAAAGGCATCAAATTGATGATTTTAAGTGTTTTTTGATGGTTTTGATGTGCTAATATCAAAAAAATTAAAAATATATAAAAAAATTTATTTTGATACATTTTTAATTGAAAAAAACCTTGAACCATATTATCAAACACATACCAAGATTGACATTGATGGGAGTTTGGTGGGTAATTAAAAAATAGTTGAGATAGCTTCGGGATCATACATAGAGGTGGCCCTTTTGTTGTTTCTTTGGTTTTGTTAGTTTTGCCATAATAATGGTTGTATAATTGCAAGTTATTAAGCTTGGTTTGGAGATTTTTTGATCTCTAAATACACTTATATCATTCTTGAGTCTGATTTCAAGAAGTTCTATGTGTTAGTTGTACACCCTGTGTTGAATAGCAAAACTTTCAACTAACAAAAAATAAATTGAGAGGAAAATCTTTATGAATAGAGGTAAAAATCCCCAACAAATCAATTAGAATCCCAGGAAAAAAAGAAATAAAAATAAATTTGTATAAAATATACCAATGATTGGAGATTTGATGAAAATATCATATGGGATGTTAAAAGAATGACATTGTTATAATTATAAAGAAAAATCCTTCTCCCTCTTCTTTAAAAACCCATCGGGCATATACGGAGAGAAAGCTTGGAATTTTTGTTTTTTCTACTCTATTTTTCTATAAATTCTTAAATTTTTATTAATAGTAATGTCATTCTAATATTTCTACATACATATGAAATAAGTCTTTTGATGGAATATAGAGAATCATCTTTTAAAAGAAATAAGTTGGCTATAAAAGCAGGGGCTATTGGTTTATGGAAATAATTAAGTTATTCATATAAATAGAGGCTATTGACTTGTAAAAATAATTAATTCACCCCTATAAGTTGGGGCTAATAATTTTAAAAAATAATTAAACCAACAACATGAGCAAGGCTAATGATTTTTAAAAAGCACTAAGTTAGTTGATCGCATGAGCAGAGGTTACATTAAGAAAGGTCAAACCAATAGTAAGAGTGAGAAATTATTTGAATAATTAAAGTAAGTTGTTCTAATGTAGACTAGTTGCATAAATTTAGTAGACTGTCCAGGAAACTAGATGTGTGGTAATGAACAAGCTGTAATGATGGATTTATATAGGAAATTTTATTAACCACAAAGAAAAAGTTTATGGTGAAAAAGGAGTCATTTTAATAAAAACAAACAATTGTATTTGTGTGTACATTTAAAGTAGTAATATGGTATTTAAATGCAAAGTTTACTTGCATATATTTAATTCTTGATTATCTTATTATATATTTCTAAGCTATTTTATCCACCACTTTGGTAATAGCATTATAATTAGTAGTTCATAATTTTGTGTTCGGTAGAATTCTATAATCTCATCTCATTATACGCAATTAAACTAATATATATGTCAAGTTTTAATATTTTATTATTGCAAAGAAGTAGAATGTTGGTTGTTAATCATTTAGGATTTTCATTGTATGTGAATATAAAATTACTTTTATTTAATAAAATCAAGCTGCTGGCTTTCTTGTTTTTGTTTTAGCTTTTATGGTTGAGATTGTAGTTGAATACAACCCAATAATACATAAAACTCAATCACAAAAATTATTTTTCTTTTTTTCTTTTTTATTTATGAGTTCCTCACACAAAACTAAACTTACACCTCTAAAACAAACAAACATTAAGCTGCGAACTTTCATAATTGAGTTAATTATAATTTAGTTTTATAGTTTTTAAAGAATAATTAATTAGTTAGGTAAATATTCTGTCAACTAAAATTAATTATCCTTATTTTGTAATATTTTTATTTTAAAATTTCTTCTTTTTTTAACAAGATTCTTTTATCTTATAACTTCTCTCTCTTTTGTTCCTCTATTTTTCAAAGAGTAAAAAGCAAGAATAAATTGAATAAAATATGAAATTATGAGAGAACTAAGTCATAAGAGATTAAAAATACAGTTTTTTTAAATACGAGGCTGGTCAATTAGATTTTTTAAAAAAGTACAATGAATAATCATTAGATGGGTTGGTGAGGAAAAACTAAGGGGGTCAGGAGTAGGCAGAACAGTAATTTGATGCTGCTCTTGTCTAATCTTCAAGCATAAAGACCACGTCAGCTCGTCCTTGCAGGTGACTTTGACCAGTTGCATGCATCAGGTCATATGGTTAGGAAGCGCAAGTCACGTGCGCTTAACTGCTGGTAATAAGTAAACGGACAAATCCCAAACATTGAGCCCCCAAAGAATATTAAACAAATCGCAATATAGCCTTCATTGTTGTGATTTTGATTGTAATAGTTATTTTTTAAAGTATATTTTTAAAAAAAATATATTAAATAATTTTTTAAATTTTATTTTTAACATTGTATATTAAAATAATTTAAAGTTATAAAAAAATTTAATTTAAAAAAATTCAAAATTTTTCAAAAATATTTTTTGAATACAAAAAGAAACACACTCCAATGATAAAATAAATCTTTAAATAAAATTCATGTGAACAAAAAAATTAATTGAGAATTTTTAGAACTTAAAAAACTGTATTGAGACAATTTTTTTTTCAAAAATTATTTTCAGTTTTTTTTTTTTAAGAACAAATAAGTTTTATATCTTGTTTTCAAAGATTTAAGAACGAGAAATAAAACGAAAAACAAAATGCTACCAAACAACCCTTTAGGCTTTAGCTTTACACGTAAAATGTCACGGCATTGACAAAAGCCAATCCTAAATCAAGGGTACGTTTTGGTGGCACGAGAGAGACTTAATTACAATGAACAATAGGGGAATATGATATTTAAGTATTTTGTCCATTGTTTGGTGGACAATCACTAATTTTTTTATATATATATATATATATATATATATATATATATATATATATATATATATATATATATATTCGTGTTTGTGTTTGGTAAGCATGGGAGAAAACCGGATAATAAACTTAAAAATAATAATTTAATTCTTTGTAAATTATGAATGTAATCAATTTGTACACTAATTCAGAAACAAAGTTTTTATTGATATTTTATTAAGTTAATTTATTACTATAATTTTTTAAATAAAATAATTAAATTTTCTATGTTTATCAAATTTGTATGAAACTTTTATAAATAAATATAATCAAGTATTTCCAAGTCATAAATAAAAATAAATAACTATTTTATTCAGTTTCAAAAAAATATTTAGAATATAAATTTTATTTACTTATTTGCTTCATCAATAATACACACACACACACACATGAGATGGAACAAAAATCATTTAAGAGCATAATAATATTTTATTTTTTTGGAATGGAGTTAGAAAAATAGAACTTCATGTTTAAATGAAATATTTTTTTCATCTAGAAAACTAGTTTTTTATTTTTTCAAATTTATACTTAGTTTGGAAAATATATTTTAGAGGTTCTTCAATTTTTTTCTTACAATTTTTTCAAATGAAAAAAAAACATAAACAATGCATTTTTTTTCTTTTATATACAAGCACTTTTTACCAATATAAAATATTAAAGTTTTTTTTATATTTAGTTAGTGTCATAAATTTAATTCTTACTGTAAATATAATTTAAAGGTTTTTGTTTTGAGCTAAGAATATAATGTTTTCATGACAATTTTTTATTCAAATGAAGTAAGATTAATATTATATGATTAGATTATCACAAATACAAAATTTTAAGATGACTATTGTAAATTATAGTTTTGATTTTTTGTAAAAGATAGTTGTAATCTTAATGTATTTTTTATTTTTTGGTGAAAATAAATTGTGACCTTCTTTCTTCTATGGGTAAAGACCATGATAGATGAGAGAAGGGTATAATGGAGCAACGATTGAACTGAATATTTAAAATGCATCTAGCAAGAATCGAACCCACTTTATTATCCATCGCTTTAACCATTCAACAATGGATGTAAAAACAGTCAGCAAGTGAACTTCAACCCGGTCAATTAATTAGGGCAGCTAGATCAACCCATTCAAACTTCAGCTAAACTTAATTAAATAAAAGAGGTCTGAAAGAGAAAAGTGAACTGGGACTAGCTTCCACCACATCGCCAGATGGTCACCCATCAATCTCACATAATCTTTGAAAGATAAGTTGACCCATTGCTCTCTAGACACTGATGACGCCTTTAGGCGGTGGTAGAGCAGGTCAGTGTGTAATTTAGGTTCAACTCATAACTCTGCTTTTTTTTAACAAATGAACATATTTTTAATTTTTTTTTATTGAAAAAGAAAAGGAAAACGAAAAGGGAGAAATAAAAACTACTTTTTATTAGTTAAGACACCCTTATTATCCTATTTCATATGTAACAATTTTCTAATTTTATCTTGAGAAGATTGCTCTTGTCTCTCAAGGTGTGCACTTTCTAATATTTTCCCTCCATTGTTTTATAAATGGTCAACTTAAGTTTTTTTTTAAGCAATTAAATCTATTATTGTATATAATATAACACAAACACATAAAATGATAAATTAGTTTCTTTTTCTCCTCTATTCCCGTTCCTTCTTCCTTTCTCTCTTTTTAGTTCCTTTCTCTTTAAACATCAACAATCAACAATAAAAATTCATGCCAATTAAACTAAAAAATTAACCTATTGAAAACACAAAATCAAAATTGTTTTAGGTGCAACAAACTTTACTTTTTAATGGTTTTAGCTCTTGAATTTTATGCCTTAAATAAGACTAGATCATCACCACAGGCTACACTAAGGGTTTTATAAAAAAACATTAATGTAAAAAAAAATATATAGGCATTACAAATGTTTTTTCTAGTAGATTTTTTTTTAAAAGTGTGTGTGAATTTACCCGATCAACTTAATGGGTCCAAAAGCAGCCTAAATAACATGTAAGAGCATAGTTTGACTCAAAATAAATATTCAATAGGATATTCTTTTCATAAATATTGATACAATAATATATTGGATTAATTTAAGTTAACTCATGTTAACTTGTCGATCTGTATATCAAGTCACGAGATCACGATAACCTAATAGAATGCAAAGTAAAACAAATTATGAATATCAATTCTCAATCAACTCGATATTAAAAGAAGAAATTGAAAAAAGATTCAATTAAAAAAGGATATTAAAAATAATTTGAGTCAACCCGCCATACCTACAACCCGAGTCATGAAACAGAGATAAACTCATAGAAAACAAACTAAAACAAATCATGAAGTCCAATTCTCAATCAATCCAATATTAAATGATAAAATTAAAAAAAATCAATTAAAAAAAAAAAAGAACCTCAGTCAACCAAGTTTCTCATCAAACCCACGGTTCAAGTCGTAAGACTAATATAATCTAATAAAAAATAAATTGAAAAAGATCATGAAGTCTAATCCCTAATAAATTTTATGTTAAAGGATAAAATTGAATTAATAAAAACAATATAAATTGAAGAAAAAACAAAGAAAAGAAACAAAACACTATTCTAGTAAATAGTATTTTTTACATAATATTGTTTTGTGAGAAAGAGTATTATAAAATCTGATTTTTTAGTTTTTTGTTAATTGATTGGGAAGTTCATAAAGTTTAGGGTTCAATTGAAGCTTGCGATGGTGCACAAACCGAAAGGTTATAATAGAAATTACATTGTTTCCTCATTTCTTCCCAACAGATTGCTATTAAATTAAAAAAAAGAAAAAAGAAATCAGTTTCCTCATTAATGAAGGAGGCATCTCACCTAAAACAACAATTTATGTAGTTGCGATTGCACACACAATTTCTCTTCAAAGTCTTTAGCCTTTGATGCATACTAATTTACATTTTATAATAGACAATTGTATGATTTACATTTTATAATATACTAATTTAATAATCTAGCCTCCTCTTTTTTCCCCCAAAGGAATCACCGAAATTGACCTCCTCACTGGCCACCCACCACACAATCTCCTCCTTACCAACCCAAAAAATTGATTTTTTTTTTTTTTTTTGAAAGGACCCAAATGGTTGGTGAGATGACGGTGTCACCGTGCCACAGTGCTATAACACAGGGAAACCCTCCTCCAAATACTCAGTTTTTTATTCATTCCCCACCTAACATGTGTTCGGTATCTAGCGCATCCCAAGTCCTAACTCCTCTTTTCACCTTGCCCCAGGCCATCTCCATCATCCTTAGAAATATTATGGGATGTTTGGAAATATGATTTAAATTATATTTTTAAAAATTTTTAAATTTATTTTTTATTTAAAATAATTTTATTTTATATTTTTATATTATTTTGATATGGTATGCTATTATTAAAAAATAAAAATTTTAAAATAATTTTTTTTATTTTAATATATTTCTAAATAAAAAATATTTTAAATCGTTATTTTTATTACTATAACAAACATACCTAAAATTCATTTTTTTTTGTTTATGATTTTCTTTTTATATTCAACATTTTTATTCTACACAATATAAAAAACTATGGGATTGATTTTTTTTAAAAGTATTTTTTATTTAAAAAATATATTAAAATAATATATATATTTTATATTTTAAAATTTATTTTTAACATTATCGTAGCAAAATAACTGAAAACATAAAAAGATAATTAATTTAAAATAAAAGGATAAATTATTTATTTTTTAAAATTTATTTTTGACATCATCCTATCAAAATAAATTAAAAATATAAAAAAAATAATATAAAATTAAAATAAAAAAATTAAAATTTTTAAAAGTACTCTACAAAAACAATATCAAAATATACACCAAACGCGGCGTCCCAACTTTTCTTTTGACCTTGCCCGAAACAACCTCTATCATCCCAAAAGTCTAAAACTCATTCCTGTTCAGATTCTGATTTTCTTTTCATATCCAAAGAAAATTGGTTTTGGTTTCATAATTATTTTCTTGATATTAAAAATTGGGAATTCTTTTTTCCATAAAAAAAATAAAAATAAAAATACAATTACACGTGTGTGTGTGTGTGTTTCACATTCTGTCTATTATGTTGGGCTGTACAACCATTTGTTTTTTTGTTTATGAGATTTCTACCCAACCACCACTGAAGCACAATATAAATCACAAAAAAAAATAAGGCCATTCCAACCACATCACCTAAACGAAACTTCAAACTGCGGTTCTCTCTGCTTTGGTCTCTTTCTCGTAACCGGTAAGTTAAATTCTTTAATTTTTTCCGCTTAATTTTTCCTTTTGCATTTGCAATGTTTTAGTTTTTCACTCATTTCTTTTTTTGTAATCAAATACAGAGTAGATAGATTTGGCGAATTTTTTGATTTGCAAACCAGTAAAAAATGGAGGCAAGTCTTGCACAAAGATTGCAAATTTCGACAACGTGGGTTGATTCATACAAGTTTCCAAGAAAACCAACGGGTTCCCTGCGGTTTTCGGGGAGATTTAAGGAACAGAAGAGACTCCAAGTGTTTGTTTCTGCTCATTATCGGCCTGTAAGGGATGAAAATCGACATAGATGGGCTTCTTTTGAGGTTTCTTGTTCTTGTAACAGTTCTCAAGGTACACTATCTAAGTCCTTGTCATTGCATCTTTTGAATTTGTGAAATTAGTCTTGGTTGGAGATTTTTAGACGATGGGCTATTGTTAGATGTTTATTTTTTATTTATTTTTTTGGATTTATAACATCTGGGTTTTGGTTTTGTTTTTGGTTTTACTTTTAGTTTGTTAAGAGCCTATTTGAAGGTGCAGTTGGAGCTGTTCTTTTTTTTTTGGCGTCTTTCCTGTAGTGTTATTGGGTGATTTGTAATATATGTTATTTTTTTTTAGCTGGTAAGTGAAAATGGTTTTGAAAATCTCTAGACTTTGCATGGGTAATCTATTGAATTTTTTTTAAGTCTGTACTTCCAATTTATAATATATTGATGGTGTAACCGTGCTTAAATTGAGAATACATCTTGCTTACATAATGTAAAAGAATCACGAGGTTATTGTTTCAGCATAAGTTTTGACTTCCTTTCCATTTTCCTTATGGATTTTCGAAGATTCTTTTAACTTTTGTAGTTTCAACGTTGGAATCTGAAAGTCTCCAGGATTTGTTTGGCGAGGAAGCTTTGATTTTGAAGGTATGAAATGCTTCTGTTCTCACCAGTTTGAATGAGATATCTAATAACATGTTGCATTTTATTTTGCTCTGCAATCTTTGCATCCACTTTGCCTTAAAAACTGTGAACTTTGCCTTAATTTTTCCTTTCCTCTCCCTTTAACTATCTAAAACTTCACACTGTTTTCTGCTCATCAAATTTCTTTGGGCGTGTATCTTACTAGACGTGAACAAAATTTGCAGAATAAGTCACAAGAGATTGAGCCATATTTAAATGGACGCTGTATATATCTTGTTGGTCAGTTTCTTTGTCTAGTCTTATGTATTCTGTTAGAAATTGATTTGATTACTCTGATAGTAAACTAAATGAATGTGAAACATGTAGGGATGATGGGCTCTGGAAAAACTACAGTGGGAAAGATTCTCTCGCGATCAATTCGTTATTCATTCTGTGACTGGTTAGTACATGTGATTGTCTTTCATTTGGGGTTCTAGGAAAGATTTTAGTATGCCTCTCCAATCTTAAAAAGAATGAGGGGGAGGAAAGAAAAGGTATGCTTCATAATGCAACAAAAACTTCTATACCATTTGAAGTACATCCTCAACTGACAGCAAATACAACATGGTCGTCGAGTGGGGGCACTCATAGATGATGATCCAAATTATTAAATATGGCTCGTGGAAATGTTACCCCTATCGTGTGGGATCTGATTTTGCAATGGTATAGAAGTTCTTGTTGAAATGTTGAGCACTGGATGTGCTATTATGTTGTCTACATCTGTCTGTTAAATGCAGGTTATCCACATAACCAAAAATCTTTTTTTATGTTAAATAATAATTGTATTGTTCTACATTTTCATGGATTTTCCAGTGACAAACTGGTGGAGCAGGATGTTGGTGTGCCTTCTGTAGCTGAAATATTTGAAATATACGGAGAGGATTTCTTCAGAGATAAAGAGGTGTTTTAAGTAGTTTGCATTTTGAATCTCTCCATTGCAAAACTTACTCATGCACATTTAATCAGATTATATTTAGTTACTAGCATTGCAAAATATGTCATTCTGAAAAGAGAACTGATGATAAGTTGAAGCAGTGACTGCTAATTCAGTTGTTGTGCTCTTTGGTTTATCCATTGGGTTTTATCTATTTGCTAATCTAAATATTTAGCCACACTAAAAACACTTGACCACAGTCATATGCTCTTATATTTATATTTTTTGGTTGTTGCTTCAAACTTTAAAGATTGTAATCGTACCTTTCAGACTGAGGCATTAGAAAAGCTATCAACAGAACACCGGTTTGTTGTTTCCACTGGTGGCGGTGCTGTGATACGGGATGAAAACTGGTATGATATGGACATAACAATTGAAACTTAAATTCTTTACCTTCTGATTATTTGGTGAGTTCTTTATGTATGTTGGTTTTGAAAGTGTTCCGACTTTCTATTTTGTTTATCAGGATATACATGAGGAAGGGGATTAGTGTCTGGTTAGATGTGCCTTTGGAAGAATTGGCACAGAGGATCGCGGCTGTAGGTACCAAGTCTCGCCCCCTTTTGGATAATGAACCAGGAGATGCATACAACAATGTAGGTTATTTGTCATCTAAACATTTTTCTTGTTAACGTGTCATATCTTATGCTTTGTCTTGAAACTTATTCTCACTACAGGCATTCAGACGCCTTTCTACTCTGTTTGAGAAGAGACATAAAGCTTATGAAAATGCCAAGGCGAGGGTTTCTCTGGAAAGTACGCGTGCTTGAAACCACAACTTGCAGCTATTATGTGTTTTCTTATTGCTTTGTAGTTCTTGGGATCTGCTAGTCTTTGTTATTGCTAAGATTTCACATGTTAGTTAAGTGAATATACTGAAGATAAGTGTTTACACTCTGCAGGTATTGCAGCCAAACTAGGATATAAAGATGTATCCAGTATCACACCTGCTATGATTGCGATTGAGGTCTTTTACTGTCTCTTTCATGTTTTTTCATGCATTCTTTATTTCTGCAAAACTAGGGGATTAGTTTTTTTCCGTCATTTTTAAAATTTCACTGACAACAGTTCTGGGTTGGTGAGCTGTGATTTTTTTTTCTTTTTTGTTACATGCCACATAATTAGCATGCTGTCTGGTGGATTGACTAGTTGAACTGGAATTTTGCAGGCACTTGAACAAATTGGAAATGTCCTATAGGACATCAGTGGCATGGCTGCAATGGGATTCTATTTTAACAAGCTCTGATTATGGTGCTTAGTTGGATGGCTTCCCATGCCATGTTTCTATTTTCTAGTAGCAGAACATGGCTTGTGTGATGCATTATGTGGAAGGTTTCCATTTATTACCAGCAGGATTTGGGATGCGAATGATGTGTAAGATCTATGTTGTAATGTTGACTTGTGCATATGGCGAGGTGCCACTTCGCCGGATGCCATGTGATCAAAATAAAGGTTAGAGATTAATGTCATGCTGTTGATTCTTTCGCGGGTTCCTGCTCAGCCAATGTATGCAAGGATTTTCTATGAATATGATTCTTTTTTGGACATTTCATATAGATGCCCTAGATTTAGGCTAATCTTCTCATTTTTACACTGCTGAAGGGTTTAGTTCGTATTGTTACTGTTTCTGAGTACTATGGACACATGGAGTGGTAGATACAAGGGAGTCAGAAAGTAATTGATAATGCAGCTATGATCTTTGCATGCAACCCCAGCAGATGTTATAATATGCTCGTCACTGTAAGCTTTGGTATGGCCAACTGGTCGGTACATTGCAGCTGACTTGAACGGAGCCGTGATGGGAGTTAGCTCTGAAGATGTAATTTATTAGCGATGGTGGATTTGTTCGTTTCATTCGATTGGATTTTTCTGCTAAAAAGAACAATACCAGTTATTGTGCATGTATAAACTAACCTTTCTGAAAGGATGATGCTGATCAAGCTCGTGTAGTTCTCAGCAAAAAGTGAACAGCACCTGGTGAATGTAATGAGTAGCAGGATACGCATAATTCTGCAAGAGATACAGCACTTCAGCAGCACTTGTGTTCCAAAACAAAAAAATGAGAACCTTAGATGTTGTACAGATATTGTTTCAACACACCAGGGAATAACTATCTTATTACTGCTCTTTAAAAGTGCATGTTAAATGTATTTCATGTAAGAAATAGCTTACTCGATCAGTACGGATTAGGGTCTTAGCACTTGCAAGAAGAGAGCACTTCCAAAGAAAATTGCATGCAGAATAAGCTAGCGACAAGCTTGGCCTCCAATTCCAAATCGCTGCCCCCAGTTTGATCTGTTAATATCTTCTTAGTCGATGTTTTAAGGAGGAAGATCTTTCTTTCAAAAACCAGCCAGAAACTCGCCTTTTCCATGAAAGAAATACCATATCCGGCAGTTCCGCTGTCTCCATCCCACGTCCCACCATCATTCATCTTCATAGACCCAAGAATAGGAGCGGACGGTAGGTTCTCGAAAAGCACAAGCTTCAAGGAAACCCTTCAGATATGCTAAAGCTTTTGAATCATTTTCTTGTGCTGACAGAACTCGTCTGCCCAAAGCTACACCATTTTTATTCCATCAAAGAAGCAAGACAGGAACCCCATCAGATCTACAGCCTCCATACCCATTCCTGTCCATAACAAATCCTCGAAGTTAACCCGGACATCCATTCAATCTTTTCATATGGCTAGCTGTCCAAATCTCAGGTAAAAAGTTTTAAGCCTGATAGCAAATACTCTTTGAGATGATTTTATATAAGGCTTAATAAACTAATAGGTCTAAATTCTGTAATTTTCTCCAGGCTTCTACCTCAGGGATCAGTACTCTTGAGTATGACTAATAAACAAGCATAAGAAGAAAAAATCTCAAAAAATGAACGCTTGGAACAGAAACACGAAAATCACGGGAACAATTGAAAAGGACAGAAGAATATTACAGATCATTATTCGCTGTTCTTAAAAACACTGTCCGGAAGAGACATTGAGATTTGAGATACCGCGCTCACCCCATGAATTGTGGCCATTCTGAGATCCTGTCATATGTGCTCCAAAGTCTTGATGGGATAGTGGATTTGACAAGTATGAGGCACCATCGTACGATATAGTAACCATACCTTCACTTGATGATTTATATGAAAAATGAAGATAGAGGTACTTCTCACCACTATGTGTCATACCTGGTCGGATCCTCAATCCCGTCAAAATTTAGGAACATAAATCACTACTTTTTCGTGCCATTTTTATGGGGTAAGCACCAGTTCACTATGGCTGTTATTATCATGGATCATACAACCACTCAATAGCAAGGTAATAACTACTATGGCCTTCAATTACCATCTCCACGTATCGCACCTCCACTCTCTAGAGATGTCTCTCATACTGCTTCAATCTTTCTTGTCTTCCATAATTATAAATCCATCTTCTCCACATGGAGTGCACTCACAATTTCATCCTCAAGCTCGCAGTCCCATCAAGCCTTTTGTCTTTTCTTTTTCTTTTTCTGGCAGCATCTTCAAGCAAAATCTTCCATAGATCTTGTCTGATATAAAAAGTTCCTCAGTTATTTTTCCTCTTTAAAGAGGGTGATTCCCTGTCAAGACACAGTTTGAAAATTCGATGAAAATCACATTTTATAAAAATTTCATTTTTTTGATTAAAAATTAATTTTTTTTATATATTTTAAATCATTTTAATTCATTAATTTTAAAAATAATTTTTAATAAATAAATAAATATCATTTTAATACATTTTAACACAAAAAAATAACCACACACACTCCCAATCAGATACTAATTATTTTTCTGCAAGCGTAGCTGATTCTCCCTATTCCCAAACAGGATGGCAATTTTCCATTTGATATTTGTACTTAACAGTTCCTATTACTCTCGTTTTTCTTCCAATCTTGCTCAAGGCATCTCCGAATTGCAATATCTAGTGAATTTTAAATATCAAGACAAACATGGAATAAAATTAGCTTAAACTTGCAGAACTAATGACTGATACAATAACAAGAATTGAAGTTCAAATTAGCAAAAATTCAAATTTAGAACTGTTAGCTAAGAAAATATGTTAATAACAAATTCTGGAAATCGTGTCAACAAACTAAAATCAAGATTGAAAAGTAAAAACAAGTACGTATAATCAGATAACTAGGATTAATGCAACGTAATGTGAATTGAAATGTGAATGCTTGTACATATAACTGCATTTCTAAACATGTTGCATGTGAAATAAAGCAGTTCAGAGCAACAGCAAGAGAAGAACATAATGGATTGTTAAAATAAGCAAAAGGTAGGAAACTAGAAATGATAGCAACAGGCCACAAACATGAAAAAGAAATATATTTTAGCTTCATTCTACTCTCAATGAAAAAATTCATAATGGAATTGAAGAAATGAACATGTAATATAATTTGTAATGCAATGGAAGAAATGAACATGTATTATAACAATAACTTTTTGCATGACTTGTTTGGTAAGGCTTAAATGCATTCTAAGGGGACTCTTTATATATTCAAGAAGATGCTAAAATTGTAGAGCTAAAAAGGGAAGACAATAAGCTAAAAGATTAAGGTTTTCATAGTTCTTTAAAGCAAGTTAGGACGACTAACTTTCAAATGGTGTCTTTCCTCTAGTCTTCTTTGCCACAAAACTCAAGTGACAAAAGAGCCAAATATCAATTCCTTGTCCATGTAAATATAAAAAATTGGTAAGAATGGATATGGCCTAATGCATACATCCTTGATCCTCTCCTAAAGTGCTTCCTCCAATCCATGAAAGAAACATCTCCTAGCTGATTTTAGAATAGTGAATCTCCTAAGCAATTTTTCATGTCGTGATCCCCTGTTCTTCTTATGCTTTCCCATTGCCAGTGACCAAAAAGTTGTAACTCAAGTTGAACAAAGTGGAATAAGGTAAGAGAGCCACTAGAGCAAGTGTTTTGATAAGATGTTTCAATAAATTGTCATACATATCATTATGACATGAAAGCTGCATTATAATTTGCGCTCTACCATCATATTAGGTGAATTGATTGCCATTCATCGAGAAACATGAAATATTTACAATTGAGGACATAGTTTAAGTATGTTTGCACTGATTGTCTGTATAGATCGTAAATTAACTAACCATTTCTCCATTGTCTCCTTCTCAACACAAATTTGATAATTTGCAGAAGCCAAAATAATTTGTGCCCTACCCTTTGGGTGAAATGACTGCCATACATAGAGAAACATAACAATTGAGGACATAGTTAAAGTATGTTTGCCCTGATTGTTTGTATAGGTTGTAAATTAACTAACCATTTCCCAACACCTCTCCCTCTCAAAACTAAATTCATAATTTGCAGAAGCAAAAATAACTGTAAAATTTAGCTGAAATGTACATGTATTTATTTCATGTGTATGGAAGCTTACTTTACAGACCCGACAAATAAAGCATCACATCAAGTTAACAAATTAACATATGTTCATGAGAACATTTGAATTGCAAAGAGCACACACAAAAGACCAAATGAACAGCTAAAAACAACAACAATAACAATAAACATACTTGGTGCGCTGCGATAGATCCTCACATCGAAACAGCCAAGCAATGAACAATAGACGACCCAATGGGAACCTTATGAACAACATCACACCACTCAACCCTCCCCCGCAACTCCCCCTCTCCATTCTCCTCCACCTCAATTTCCGCACACCAAACCTCCATTTCCTTCACATTCCCTTTTCTTTCCCAAACCACCACCAACTTCCCACCTACATTCGCCATTGTGGCACCACACAAAAACCTCGGCAACTCCTTTTCAACCCCCCTCAGCTCCTTCCAAGCCCCATTCCTCACATCAAAACCCCTAATATTTCCCACATAATCATAACAATACAAGATCCCATTAACCACACATGCTCTACCTCTCCACCCTAAATCCAATTCACTCTCCACACTCTCCCATTTCTTCGTTTTCGGCTCATAAACAACCCCATTCCTATCCGCCATCACATAAATTCTCTTATTTACTACAGCACTTCCGTGCATCCATTTTTCGCGTAACAAATCATCCTTTCCACTATCAACAGAATCCCACCTCTCCGTTTTCGGATCAAAAACCTCCGCCCAATTCCTCGATTTCGCCCACGTGTCCACCACGCAACCGCCAATCACATAAATTCTTCCATCCACAACCCCAGCAGCAGCAAACTCACGCGAAATTCTCATGCTAGGGACAGCCTCCCACGTGTGGGACCGGCAGTCCAGTGCCCACACGTGGGGGGACGGGATGTCATTGATCGAGCCACCGATGACATAAATCTTGGGTCCCACAGCGGCGAAAGCGGAGCCCACGAGAGGGGAAGGTGCGGGAGTGAGTGGAATTAAGGAATTCTTTGTGTGGTCTGAATAGAGCGTGAACCACTGCAGGGAAGTTGTGGTGGGGATGCGAAGGGAAAGGTAGAGAAAGTGTTGAGAGGTATTGAGGAGGGAGCGAGTTGTGTAGAGTAGAGGGGAGGAAGGGATGGAACGGAAAGGTTTGGAGACGAGGGTAAGTCGGGGGTGATAGGACCTTGGGATGCGGGCTAAGATGTTTAAGGCGATGTCGTTTGGGAGGGAGGGTATTAGGATTTGCGGTGGTGGTTCGGTGGTGGTGGTGGTCGTCGTTGACATGGCGGTGGGTTTGGCCTGGGAGTTGTGCGCGCGTGCTGTTGTTGAGACCTACGAGTTAAAATGGAGCATTGGTAGTTAAGACATAAAGAAACGGGCATTGAACTTGGATTGGGAAACAATTTCACTGTTAATTGCTATATTGCAATTGTTTTGTTTCTTTATTCTTTAAAATTTATTAAAAAAATGAACATTAATTTTTTTATTCCGTACTCATGTTATGTTGATATGATTTTAAATTTTATAATTTATTTGAATTTTGTTATCTAAATTGTATTTGAAGTGTTTTAAAATATTCTAATATAAAATTATAACCAAAACTAAATAGTATGGGAAAATTATATGTATCAATAGATTTTTTATTGTGAATTGTAATAATAATTTCAATTTAATTTCTCATCTTATAATTAGCAAAAAAAAAAAAAATTATTTGGCTTTCTTTTCTTCTCCTTCATTGTTTCTTCTTTTTCTTTTTCTTTTCTTTTTTTTTAACTTTTTACAACTTAAATAATGAAGAAATTGAACTGAAAAGAGAGGATAAAAATAATGCTTCCTATGTTCAATCCTTCTCTTTCTTCTCAACCAAATCGAAAGAAAAAACAAAAAAAAACAAGGCACCAAATTAACAGAGAAGGGGACATAGTCATGACATAGAGAAGAAGACAACAAAGAAAGTGGAATTTTATGGTATGATTAATGGTGAGAAAATTGTGTTGTTTGCTTTTGTTTGTTCTTAAAAGTTTGATACGATAAATTATTTTTTTATTAACAAACTAGATGTATTTAATGAGAACATTCTTGATCTTACCATCAAATCCATAATTTTTTAATGAAAAGTAGTGGATTTTATGGGTTCTAACATCAAAGGTGGGATCTTTTTCAAAAATCTAACATATTAGAAGGATTATAGATGGGTAACAGAAAGTTTGGACAACAAATTAATGGGCAGAACAAGAGAACTTTGAGTATGTTGAATTAGCATTTTATTGGAGGATAATAAGTATATCCTTGTATTGTTAATAAAAGAAGCTTATAAGATTAATTTTTCTTTATTCTTGATAAGAGTTTTTTAAAGTTGCAAAAATGCAAGCATGTATTTAACAATTGGTATCAACATAGCAGAGTTTAACTTAAATTCTGCATCTATTTATTGAAATTCAGTAGTATTTGACAGAGGCATTTGTTGTTGTTTTTTTTTCTTAATAATACATTAGAAGTTTACAAGAAATTATTAGTTAGATATCATAAGACCATTTAACACATTTGTATAAGTATTTTAGTCCTAAAAAAACCATTACCTTTGTTTGGCTCACGAAAATTATGCAAATCATAGGCGCTAAACCCAAGCTATTTAGGTCTAACAACCATTTCAGACCTAAGTGTCATGGGTCCAGCAATTAAGCCAGACCCAAGCTACACGAGTCCAGCATCTTGTGTCTGACAAGTATGCTAAACTCATGTTATGTGGACCTGGCAAAAATTGCAATGGACAAGCTTTGATTTTTATTTGGATTTCACTCTCGTTGTCTTGGTTGTGTATTAACTCCTCTACATCTTAAAACCTTTATATCTATGTTACTACTTATGATTTTTGTTAATTTCTCTTTACATTATTAGCTATTAAAGTTTATGTTATCTTACATATTGAGCACAAACATGAGCTAAGTTCAGCGCAATGACATAAAACAAAATGTCGTGGTGGAGCGAAGGCGATAACAACAACGACAACAACAATAATTGTGGTTATAATAGTAATAATAACAATTATTATGATAGTAATAAGAATAAAAATAATGATAATATTAGTTAAAGTGATGATGATAATAATTATAGCAATAACATAAACAACAACAATAATAATAATGATAATAATGACAGTGATAGTGATCACAATAATAATACCAATAACAATTATAATCTTACTTATTGATGATAGTAGTAATGGTTGTAGCTGTAATAATAGTGACAATATTAGTAATGATAATAATAACGATAAGAATAGTAATTGTTATAGTAATAATGATGATAATTCATCATTTGATGTTATATTCATCCTTAGATACTAGATTAATTAAAAATTCAATTTCATAATTAGTTTCGTTTTGTCTTTTATGAGATTATCGTGATCTAAAAAAATATCTCGCTATTGAGTTGATGTTTGATTTTACAATCATCTATTTTTGATATCATGTAATTGAAGAAAATGTAGATTAAAAAAACAAATTATAATCACAGTGGAGTCTATAATACAATTCATAGGTTCGATGTATTGGCCCGGTTTACCTGATTCACACAGGGCAACTAGCTCGAAATGGATTTTGACTCTCACTTTTGAAAAGGAATTTTTAGTTTGTTATTTGCCTCAACATTGCTTTGTTTTTACCATGATCTAAAAACTCTTTTCCTGGCATTCATTAGCTTATTATGGATAAATCATCACCTTACTTTTGTGATATTTTGCAAGATTAATGTTGAATTGCAAAGAATAATTGGTATTGACATAACATAGTTTAGCTTAAATTTTGTATCTATTTATTGAAATTCAGCAATGTTTGATGGAGGTATTTGTTGTTTTTTTCTTAACAATTCATCAGAAGTTCACAAGAAATTATTAGGTATATGTCCTGAGACCATTCAAGACATTTGCACAAGTATTTTGATCTTCAACAAAACCATTACCTTTACTTAGCTCACAAAAATTATGCAAATCCTAGGCGTCATACCCAAGGTACTTGGGTTTGGCAACCATTCTAAATCCAATGGCCTTGGGTCTGGCAACCACGCTAAGTTCAAGTGCCTATGCCAAACCTAAGCACCATGGGTTTGGCAACCACACCAGACCTAAGATGACGACCCAAGCTGTCTAGGTTCAGCATCTTGGGTCTGGCAAGCATGTTAGACCTATGTTATGTGGAATTGGCAAAAATTATGTCACAAAGCCCAAAACCATATTTATCTTATACAAGAATACATAATTTCTTATTTACAAATGACTTAAGAGTTCATGATTTTCTAATAGATATGCCTTGAAAATAATTAGATTGGTGAATTTAGAGGAATGAAGATTGAATGAAATGAAAAATCATGATTTTCATATGTTTATGTAAAAGCTCATTTAATTACTTATAAGGATTTATTGTTAAAAGAGATATAAGATGCATTCAAAGATACTAGTAATTTTTTAGAGATATTTGCTCAAATAAGTTCATATCCAACACATAGAGCAACTTAAAATGAACATTAGTGAGATAATCTATAAACTTAAGATGATCTTTCCTTTCTTTTTCTTCGACTCAATGGAGCATCAACCTATAAATGAATGTATCCATTCAAGAGGTTGTATATTATATGCATCCTAAATAATCATCTATATTAAAAAAAAAAATTGGTTATTGAATCTTTATTTACTTCCATATAGAGATTTATTTAACTTTTAAAACATGGTTAAAAATAAGATGCATGTTGAGGCTTCGATATGTGAAGCTTATATTATTGAAGAGATTTCAACATATATCTTATATTATTTTAAGTCTCGCTTAAGAACAAGAATCAACCGCATCCCAAGATATGATAGTGATGGTGAAGTGTCTTCGAGTAAGAATTTATCAATATTTTTCCATCTTGGATGATGATTGTCAAAGAATGCAATAATAAGAAGATATTTGTCAAACATTGAATTCATATAAGCTGAAATTTTATTAGGAGTTTCTAGACATATTTTTATACATTAGGTTAAAATTTTAATTTAATTGAAGTTCAAAAGGTCTTATAGTATAAGACAATAGATGCAATATGGATTTTGTTATTTGTTTTCTTTTAACTTGTAGACTTTCTATTTGGAGATGAATTTTTTTTTTCTTATAATGCAAGGACATTAAACAACTTATTTTTTGGAGTTTCATAGTTCTACAATGATTTTTAATAGGCAACAACATAATTTTTAAGGGTGGCAAGGATTTCTTTAATGTTCTAAAATCTTTTTCTTTTTATAAGGATTCTTAATCTATCCTAACTATATAAAGAAAGGATACAAACCCCATGAAAATTTTTGTACTAGTTGTTACTCTTTAGATTCCTTATAGAATATGGAAACTCCTAAAACATTTAGTCATTAAATATCATCAACCTTTATTTTCTTATATAACTAGGATGAATAAGAAATTCTTATAATTTTTTTTTAAATACCACCAAGCCCCCCCTTTTTTTTCTTGTGTAGTTAGGATAGATAAGGAATCCTTATAAAAAAAAGACTTTAGAACATTAAAGAAATCATTGTCACACTTGGAAACTATGTTATTGCCTATTAAAGATCTTTTAGAACTAGAAACTCCTAAAAATAAGTTATTGAATATTCTTGTATTACAAGAAAAAAAATTCTTTCCAAATAAAAAGTTATATATATATATATATATATATATATATAAATGCTTCTACTGACCTGTATCATAAGAAATATATGAACTCCAATTAAATTTTAACCCAATTTATAATTTTCAATCCAACCATTGGATCGAGCTGAAAGTTAAACCTAATATAAAACAATATGTCTGGAAACTCCTAGTATAATTTTAGCCCAACTTAATGGTTGAATTGAGAGTTGTATTTGATAGTATAAAACTAAACAATATGTACTAGACAATATGTATAATTATACTAGAATCCAAATTTCCTTGTTTAACCTTTACTTTGATTATATCATAAAGAAAGATATTTGTTATAACAAATATTTTATTAATAGATATGTCTTTTATACTGAAGAGTATGGTGGGGGTGAAAATACTTATATTAGCAGGGTTTGTGTTAAAGAATCAACTTCAAATGAGTTTGATGTTAATTATTATTGTAAATTAGAAGATGTGATTGAGTTGCAATATCATAAGGCTTAAAATACAATCTTTTTATTCAAATGATATCGATATGATACCAATAAAGGAATTATAGTAGATTCTTACCACCATGGTTTGGTTAAAATTAATAAAAAATAGGTAGACTTGGCAACATAAATAATGTTTTTGTTTTTACCAAACAGTACCAACAAGTGTATGATACATATATAGAAGTCCATTGGTGTTTTGTTGTGAAAAATTAAACTTAGAAGTCGTTTCAAAGTTGTTAAAGATGATAATGATAAAGTAACAATGAAAGACGATGTATTTCAACTAGATGAGTTAATTAATCCATATTAAGTTGCTCTATTTATTGAGTTAGGAAAAAAATTAAATTTTCATGTGACTGAACATATTTATATTAATGTTGATATGATATATTGAGTACCAATAGACATGATAAAGTTGATGAGATTAACCAGTTTTAATTAAATGAAGAATATTATAATAGACATGAAGATGATGAAGATGAAGACAAGGAGGATTCTGAAGAAAAAGATTTTGAACTGATTTTATATGTAGAACATCATTGTATAGTAAAATTAGCATTATGTAATTAAGATATTTGTTGTTCCTTTATAATGCATCATATATTTTTTTATTAAGTATTTACTGTTGTAGTTGTGGTTTTAATAAGTTATGTTGTTATTGTATAATTAGGTTAGATAAGAGATTAAAACACGTAGAAAAACAATTTGTAGAAAACCATAATGAGATTTTCAATGGACTATATAATACTTGTAATTTATGTAAAATTAAAGTCCTAGAATGCATGCTAATAATAAAAATAACTATGCTTAAATTTCAAAAAAAAAATAGTTACTTGTTGAAGCATTTTAAAGTAATAAAACTTTTGTTGTTGCCAAATATGAGTTCGTTGTCCTTAAGGTTTAATTATTACTTCTTATCTGTGTAACTAGAATATTTATAATATGGCTTCTAAGATTCTAACATCACCATCTTGATTTAGATGTACTTTCAATCAAGGTCTTTGAACTAAAAATTATATAATTCAAATATTTCTCAATAATATGGCTTTAAATTTGGAATGAAAATCAAAGTATAAAAAAATACATAAAAATATAATGTGACTCTTTTTATAGGAAATTTTGAAAGCTTTCTTCACCTTTATATATATATATATATATATATATTGAATTTTAAAAGCTAAAATATTAAACAATTTATTCATATTATTCAATTTTTTATTAGCCATCATAAAATACTTCTAAAGTAGATTGTTAACATTCATGTCATTCATGTGCTGAAAGAAATAATTATTTTTAGATCATGCCAAAGTCTAAATTTTATTTTTACAATTAATTCAAACTCAATCTTAAGCTAGTGAATTTAAGTTCAAAGGCCACTTCACTTAAAACATCTCGTTTAAAAATTTAGGTAATCTCAGTTTATAAACAACAAGAAAATTTTGTTTTTTTTTTCTATATGGGATATAAATTTTAAGAGAATTTTTAATTTTATCAAAATATATCAGTTAAGAGTTTTTTATGATCAATTTTTTATTTACTTATAACTTGTTTAAATCATGTTAATATTTTATATTAACGAGTATATGTTGAGATTAAATTCCAATAAAATTTTAATCTAAAAGATAAATAAATCACATTTTTAATTTGATAACAAATATGCTCATTAACCATTATGACATCGTAATTTCAAAAGCAAGGCAACATGGGATAAGGCATAAAGGTTAAACGTACACGATGCAACTGGTTTAGCTGAGAAGGTTTATAGAAATGCTTTCTTCCGAATTGAACCGGGACTTTGAGAGGGTATGTAATGATCATCAACTTTGTCATTGAAGATCAAAAGAAGATTCTAATCTAGGAAGATGCAATCCAAAAGAAAATCACTCAAAACTCCTCAGAAAATCTGCAGATGGGAATGACACCTGTGTTTCCAACAACTGTACCCAAGTATTGATTTTGCATAATTTCGTCTACATTTTCATGATTTGAGCTAAAAAGAAGATTAAAACAACATTTGCAATAGCATTAGTTTTCTATCTTTTTTTTCCCGTGGCAATCTTCACGGGAAATGAAAATATTAAAACACCAGCAACCAAGCAAAATGTAAGGCTATATGCATTAGTAAAGAACAAGTAGGTTTGTTGTGTTTCCTGGGTACCTACAGTCCAGGATAAGAGAAGCAAAAGTGGAATCAACCACTTGCTGTTACGATCTAGAATTTGGTGATGAACTTCTGCTGCTGTCCCCCCTTTTTGGCTTGTAGAACCTTTTTAACAGACTTCAAAAACTCTCATTCTTAGAAATGTTGCTGCTGCTACAGCGAGAATGTTCAATATTATTTTAGATCTCAAAAAAATCTTTCCCCTTATGGCACTAATGCTACTGCAACCAGAGGGACAGTTTTCTGCTGTCTTTTTTTTTTGTCTCAAACAGTATGAATGCTACTGTTTCTTTTCTTTACTAACACTGTTTTTCTTCTCCCCTCTAACCTCTGTGTCTCCGTTTATTTCCTTCTCCTCATATTTACTATTTATAGGCACAAAAAAAGAAGAAATCCAGGGCAGCAATCACTCAAATCATCACATTAAAGCCATGGAACGTTTCAGAATAATCTTTAAAGGTTGATGCTTTGCAAGGATCTGGGGAGGGATTTGAGGCGTTAAAACATAATCTTCCACTTTAAAAATATAGCTGGAATGTTGAAAATCAATTTCAATCTGATTGTATCGTATCTGGAGATCAATCATAACCGAGGATTGTGGCTGAAGATTGCTTGAAAAAAGGGCTGGAGAAATGCATTCCAACGAGTTTTTCAGGTGGTACGACGTCGTTTCGCTTGCTCTCTTTTATTCCTCTTCTTTTCTTTTTTTTTTTTGGTTTCAGCTTATAAAAACAACGTCGTTTTTGGAGAGGTTAATGATTCAATTTGGTTCTGGAATTTTATAACTTTTTCACTACCATCCTTTTCTTTTTGGATATTTCAATTTTTATTCAATTAGGGTTTTAATTTTAGATCTTCTTTTCAATTCAATCCCTGAATGAACTAATCAAAGCCCTGAATTTAGGGGCTTGTTCCAGTGTAGTCCTTGGTTTTCAAAATTATGCATTTTAGATCAATTTTTTTTCTAAATCTCATTTTTCTTTTCAATTGTGTTCCTAATTAAATCAATTAGACACCAAGATTTAATCTATTGTTACAATTCATCTTTTGATCCTAAATTTATGCAATTTTAACCATTTTAACTCCTAATGTCGAATTTATTTTTTAATTAAACTCCTAATTAACCTTTTAATTTCATCATATTTACCAATTGAGCCAAATCAAGCCCTTTTCTTTTTCTTTCTCTCTTCAATTAAGTTTTTAATTGCAACCCAAACCACATTGGATTTTTAAAAACTTTTCAAATTCAAACATTAACTTGTTAAACTTAATTATTAGTCTAATTTTTCATATTTTCCATAATTTTCATCTCAAAATGGTTCATCATTAGAAAAATTTTCTTCATCACTTTTATCTTATTTAATTTTTTTTTCTTCGTATTGCAATATCAATGACACTAAGCAAATAAAAGTTTGATGAACCATCATGCTTTTCTCTTTTAATTATCCAATCATCATGAGATAAAAGATCATCTAAAACTACACCAAAATCACCAACTTGGTTTGCATTTAATTTTAGATTGCACATTACAAATACAAAGTTATTCATTTTTTTTATGTGCAAATGATTTCTTTGTTTTTGTATGAACCTAAATAAAAAATTTAAATTTATAGCTTACAAGATTCTTATCAAATATTTCAACACTAAAAACAATGTGATAAAAAAACTCATCATCTCAAATGCACTCCAGTTACGCTTATATCCAGATGAAGTGCAAGTCAAGGTTAGAACTCAGATTACAAACCTTTGAAATTCTATACATTCATCCCCATTAAAATCTCACCATTGAGCTAAAATTTTTCTATCCCTTACTGTCTTGGTAGCCTTAATGCCAAGCAATCATTTGTTCAAGTTATAGGTAAATTTTGCACATTTTAATTGCACCAAACACCATTCTTTCTACGCATTAATATAATTCAATTTTAATGTTGGTATTAACCTTAAATTGAAATTATAATGATAATGATGATTCAAATAATAAGTTGTTGCATATAAAGATCTATGAAATTGAAGTTCTTACCCCGCATCAACAATATTCAATATAAGTATATAACTATAAAACAAAATTAAGAATATCATTACAATATAGGCAAAGCTCAATTGGGAGTATCTCTCTAAAGACATTCATATTAGTAGATGATAACATGTGAAATAAACAATTAGTAAGATAAATACCTTTTTTTTCACAAAACTAAAATTCACTTGTGTCTTCTTTTTTACTCGATTCATTGCTTCATATATAAAACTCATAGTTGGTTTCTTATTTCAATCAACTAATCAGATAACTTTAATTAGAGGATATGTTGTCTTAATATATATAGTGACACCATGCCAAAACTTGTTGTCCAAAACACAGCTTTGGATTTGTTTCCCTTATTCTATTCTTAAAAACCTACATGACCTCTACTATTTAGAAGTAAACATAGTCATCAACTGTATTTTGTAGTCATTCAAACATCCTAAAATCAAGTATCTAATTCTGAATCGAAGGGGTGCGGACCTAATCAAATCCTTTTATTTTATAAAGTGTCTTGGCATGGAAATAAGAATAGTTCTTGAATAAATATACGAGGTGATTCTTCTCCCTTATAAATAGTTACTTGATGAACATCTAACTTCTTCTAAAAATATTCAAATATCAAGTCGATACAATGGCCAACACATGATGTTCAAATCAATATCTTTCTCTTTTCCATTAACACATGGTGTCTTGTTCCTTATGATTTGTAGCATTATTGATGATTATTTGTACATTTGCACAAATATTTTCTCCTCAATCCTCTCCACAATAGCATCCAGCATCTCAAATACTTTATCAACAATCTTGGACATATTAAAGGTATCCATTTATGAAAAAAAAAAAATATGTGTCCCTTCAGGACTATTAACCAAAAAGTTATAAATAAAATGTATTTTCTTATATGTCCATCCATTAGACATTATTGAACAACTTGTTTTTTTTTTTCTATTCTAACTTGCACTAATCAATAAAATTCATTATTTTATCTACTTTTTAATTCAAATATCTCTCTAATATCATGGTAAGATAGAGGCTAACTCAAGTGCTTTAAGTAACTCGGGTTTTTTACATAGTTAAATGGAATCACACTAGTATAGAAAATCCTTGTAATATGTCAACATGATTATTCTCTAAGATCCTATTGGGGCTACTTGTAATTATGTAATGTAAGAATTTTTTGAGTTGATTATTGTAGTTTTTTGCAAGTCTTTTTAAGCGGGATAAAATTTTAGGTATAATTTTTGTATGAGAAAAACTTTGCCTAAATTTTGTTAAAATTTATTTTTTTTACTTATTAAAATCATTAACTAAATTAAATGTCAGATTAACAAACTAAATAATAAATTCCATTAGAACCATTTTTTGTTAGATTTAGATGCAAGAAAATTTGTTGCTAGTTTTTTTTATGGAATGGTTGCGATGACTACTTGGATTTAATTAATGGTACGGTTCAAAACTGTGACATTTAATTGCTGTTACGGTTAAGAACCATAACTTTTAATTAATATCACAATTGATAAATGTTGTGATAAAATACAATAAAGAACATAAATAAAATATAACTTGAGGCGTGTACAAACACTATCTTTAAAGATGTTTCCTCAACACAAGGCTATCCTTTAGGATTTAACAAGTTCCTCCTTTAAAACCATAGTTATCAAACCCGGCTCGAGGGTTGACCTGGCCTAAGGGCTGTGTTCTAGGTTTAATGGATCAACACGGAAAAATTAAAAAGTATATGTTTAAAGTTTTAGTATTTTATATGAAAAAATTAAGAAAGAAACCATATGAATATAGGTTATACATGTTTTAAATAATAAAGTTTAAAAGAATATTTTAAAAAGTTTTTTATTCCTTATTGAAAAGATATTATGTTATCATTTTAAGTTAAAGTATTTAAATTAAAGATTTTTTTTTATCCTATGTTAAAAAAAAACATAACTTTTTTTCTTCTAAACATAGAATATATATACTAAAAGGCTTCAAATCCCACATTGAAAAAAAAACTTCTTTATTGTGAACATAGAGTATATATATTAAAGTGCTTCAAATCCCACATTGAAAAAATATTATATTATCCTTTTAAGTTAAAGTATTTAAACAATAAAATATTTTTCTAATATTTATATAATGAACTTTAAAATGTGTTAATATCCAACTAAAAAATATGAAAAAAAGGGGCATAGAAGAAAAACTACATTTGAAAAAAAAAACACTGGGTCTTGTCCGGGTTCGTCCGAGTCGCCATAAGGATTGATACTTGATAAGATGTAGGCTTTCTAAAAAACAGCAAGGAAAAGAAGTAGTTTATGTCATTTCAAATAGTATCTTATTAAATAATTTAAGGAGAAAATTTCAAAATAGAACTAAGAAATTAAGAGGAAAAGGGGGCATATTAGCATAACTTCAATTGTAGCTTATTGTGTGTGTGCTCACCTAAAAATCTTACATGTTTTTTTGCTTTTGATTTCATGGGTCAACTGGGTTTTGCTTGATTGTTGTACTAGAAGATTTTTTTACAAACCCAGATCGGTCTAGCCACCGAGTTGACCGGGTCCTGAGTTGACCTGCCAGTCTAGGTTTAATAAATGTGTATAAAATGAGGGTTACAAAAACAACCAAACTAAGATCGAAAGGAAATACCAGCAAGCTTTGCAAACACAAAAAAATAATACTACGGTTTTTTAACACACTTTGACTGTAAAAGTGCATGGTATATACGGGCTACTAACATGTAACATTTAGGCATAAAATAAATTAGAAAATTAAAAACCTGGTAAGGAATTAAAGAATTATAGTTGTTAACAAAAAATTAAAATAAAGAAGTTGTTAGGATTTTATGATTGTTAGAAAATTAATTCCAAGTGTTTCAAATATTGTGGTTATAGTAGACAAAAGATTTAGAGAGTATAGGGGTTGCCCCTGTGCGGGGAGGAGGGGAATCAGAGAGATTTTCCTCTTGCTCGGCTCAACCTTGTGTGCGCGAGCCCACTATTCATTCTTTGTTGGTTACTTTTTCATATCAAATTTCACTATATAAATACTAGATATAAATATATATTTTTTATGTAATATAAAAACTTTCTGAAATAATCTTTATTATTTGTAACAAGAAATTAAATATTTAATTAAAATCGTTATTATCAATTATATATTATCTAATAAACTAAAACTACTCATTGTTTCACTATGCACTGCATAGTGAAACATTGAGCTATCTTTTCTTTTCTTTTCTTTTTTTCTGAGCTGTTTTTTTTTTTGTTTTTTTTCTCCATTTTTTTATGCCTTTTAGGTTTTTTTTATTTATTTTAATGAATTTTTTTATTTAATTTAGTTTGTTAATGTTAAAAAAAAAATTATTTAGTTATTAGACTTTCATGATACGTATCCCGAGTTTGATGGGTTAACCTGATTTGACGGGTTAACCAGGATTTTTGTTTTTTGCTTTTTTCATTTTAATTAGTTTTTTTTCGTTTAGTTTAGTTTCTGAATGTTAAATTTCTTTCTATTTAACTATCAAACTTTCATGACACGTATCCCGGGTTTGACGGGTTAATCTGGTTTTGGACTGCACAGTGCAGTCCACAGTAAAAAAGTTGAGCTATCCTTTTCTTTTCTTTTCTTTTGTTTTTTATGCCTTTTAGGTTTTTTTTTTTTTTGCTTTTTTCTTTGTTTTTTTTCTTTTAATGATTTTTTTTGTTTAATTTAGTTTGTTAATGTTAATTTTTTTACTATTTAGTTATCAGACTTTCATGACACGAATCCTGGGTTTGACGGGTTAACATGGTTTGATGAGTTAACCTGGAATTATTTTTTTTGCTTTTTTAATTTTAGTTAATTTTTTTTCATTTAGTTTAGTTTGTTAATGTTGAATTTTTTTTATTTAATTATCAGACTTTCATGACACATATCCCGGGTTTGACGGGTTAACCTAGTTTAATAGGTTAACCCATCAATTTTGTTTTTCTATTAGTTATCAAACTTTTATGACACGAATCTCAGGTTTGATGGGTTAACCTGATTTGAAGGATTAACCAAGTTAATTCAGATTTTTTTTTCTTTTTCTTCATTAGTTTTTTTTATTCCCAAAGGTTTTTTTTCTTTGTTTTTTTCTTTTTAATTATCACACTTTTATGACATGACCTTATAAACAGACCAACATCCAAGGCTCCAAGGCTTTTGGGTCTGATGTTACAGTCAGACTCACTTAAACTTAAGTCATGTAGGTTTAATATTATTATTAATATTATAAATATTACTCTTGGGTCAAGTGTTGCAGCTAGACCTAAGGCTCTTGGGTATATATTTGCAGAAAAACCCAACACTCTTAAATCTTAGCTTTTTTGATATTTTTTATGTAAGAAAAAAAAAAATAACCCGTGACATATACCTTTGTTTTTTTTTCTTTTCAAGCCTTTTACTGTGGACTGCATAGTGCAGTCCACAGTAAAAAAACTGATGCCTTTAGTTTTTTTTTATGGTTGTTTTCTATGTTTTTAAGTTTTTTAATTAATTTTGTTTTACTTTAGTTTATTAATATTAATTTTTTTATTTAATTATCAGACTTTCATGACATGGATCCGAGGTTTGACAAGTTAACCTAGTTGATTTAGATTTGTTTTTTTTCTTCATTAGTTTTTTTTCTTCATGTAGGTTTTTTTTCTTTGTTTTTTTCCTTTTTAATTAGTCTTTTTTTCTAATTTAGTTCATTAATATTAAATATTTTTTCTATTTAATTATCACATTTTCATGACACGAATCTCATATTTGATGGGTTAACCTGATTTGACGGGTTAACCCAGTTGATTCAGATTATTTACCTTTCATTAGATTATTAAGATCTCATGAGGAGATTTTGTTGTGCCCCTTCTCACAAAAAAATATTCATTGAAATAGTGTTTTGCTTTGTTATTTTTTTCTTTTCAATTAATTAATTTTTGTTTAATTTTATTCTGTAATATTAAATGTTTTTTCTATTGTGTTATTATATTTTAAGGCTCTTGGATCTAGTGTTGCAGTCAAACTCACTTAAATTTTAGTTATGCAAGCTTAATATTATTATTATTAATAATATTACTTTTGAATCAAGCATTACTGTCAAACCCAAAATTCTTCAGTATAGTTTTTACAAAAAAACATAATACTCTTAATTTTTAACTTTTTTTAGTTTTTATATAAAAAAATTAACACGCATAACGCAACCAAGCAAAACTATGACAGCAATTAAATATTATGATTCTTAACCAAAAAAATAAAAAAATATGCCATTTTACCATAAACTTGTTTATACTGTGTTAATTCGTTATTTTTTACAATTTGTTTTATGTTAATTTCCTAATTTGTCCAAAGTACTACCACATCCTTCTCCAACACTCTTATATATACCCCCTAGCTTCCTGCTTGGTGTCTAAGAAAACTCTTTTCATCAATCCTTCAGTTCTTAAACTTTTGCTTGCAAAAATGGAACTGAATTTGGTAACAAAAGACACAAGCTGGTGGGTATTCACTCTTCCAGCATTTCTAGGTTCCAAAAGTCTTTTAGATGGCTTTATTTTGTTCTCTCTGGCTATGGCCTTCGTGTCTCTTGCTTTTTTTACATGGGCTTTTGCTGTGGGTGGTACTGCATGGAAAAATGGAAGAAACCGAAAAGGTCACCGCTCCATTCCTGGACCTCGAGGCTTGCCAATCTTTGGTAGCCTTTTCACTTTGAGCCGTGGCTTGGCTCACCGCACTCTTGCTTCCATGGCTTGGAGCCGAGCCAACACTCAGCTCATGGCGTTCAGCCTCGGCTCCACCCCCGTTGTTGTGGCTTCTGACCCTCATATAGCCCGAGAAATCTTGACCTCTCCCTCCTTTGCTGACCGCCCTATTAAACAGTCGGCTAAAAGTCTCATGTTTAGCCGAGCCATAGGCTTTGCGCCTAGTGGCACTTACTGGAGGCTACTAAGGAGAATAGCTTCCACTCACTTGTTTTCTCCGAGGCGCATTTTAGCCCATGAATCTCTTCGCCAGCTAGAATGTACGACCATGCTGCGTGACATTACGAACGAACAAAGACTCAACGGTTTTGTCACTCTAAGAAAACACCTGCAGTTTGCCTCGTTGAACAACATCATGGGAAGTGTTTTTGGAAAGACATACGACATGTCGCAAGATAGGCAAGAGCTTGAGGAGCTTAGAGACATGGTCCGCGAAGGGTTTGAGCTATTAGGTGCTTTCAACTGGTGTGACTATTTGACATGGCTCAACTACTTTTACGACCCATTTCGTATACAAAAGCGTTGCTCGGAACTCGTTCCTCGAGTTAGGAAGCTCGTCAAGGACATAATCGAAGAGCATAGACTCGGTGAGCCAGGAAAAGTTGGTGATGATGGTGATTTTGTTGATGTTCTTCTGTCTTTGGAAGGTGAAGAGAAACTTCAAGATGATGATATGGTTGCTGTCTTATGGGTGCGTGTCCTTTACTATGCATCAAGAGCCATACTAACAGATATTTTTTGAAAATTTTCTGACTCACGGAGTTTGTTCTTGCAGGAAATGATATTTAGAGGGACAGATACAACTGCTCTGTTAACAGAGTGGGTCATGGCCGAGTTGGTCTTGCACACTGAGGTTCAAGAAAAGCTCCGTAGGGAACTTGACATGGCTGTGAAGGACAGGAGCTTGTCTGAGTTGACCGACTCTGAAGTGTCAAAACTACCTTATTTGCAGGCGGTCGTGAAAGAGGCTCTCAGGGTCCACCCACCGGGCCCACTGTTATCCTGGGCCAGGTTGTGCAGCTCGGACGTCCAGCTCAGCAATGGAATGGTCATCCCCGCCGACACCACTGCCATGGTCAACATGTGGGCAATCACACATGACCCGCACGTGTGGGAAGACCCGCTGGAGTTCAAGCCAGAGAGGTTCATAGAAGCTGACGTGGATGTCAGAGGTGGTGATCTGAGGCTTGCACCGTTCGGGGCTGGGCGTAGGGTGTGTCCTGGCAAGAACTTAGGGTTAGTCACCGTGACCCTGTGGGTGGCCAAGTTAGTGCACCATTTCAAGTGGGTTCACGACGGTGAGCACCCAGTGGATCTCAGTGAGGTCTTGAAGCTGTCTTGTGAGATGAAGTATCCCCTTCATGCTGTGGCTTTGCAGATGAACAACTAAGTATCTAGGGCTTTTCCCGTGTAGGGTTTGCGGACTCCTATTATAATTAGCTGTATACTGACTATTCTCCCCTACTATATGTTATGATTATTTCTATCGTTATCTCGGCTATGTTTTCTGTTCGGTATTATGTAACTTTTTAAATGGCGCCAATGTTGTGATATTCTACTAGGAGTCTGAAGTTGTCGCCGTAATCAATGAAATTGGAAGGTTGATGTTTGTAGTGTCTCTCCTCTATCTTTCTTCATTCAAATTTCTATATTTTCTTGTTTCTTTTTCAGTTTTATTTTTTTAAAAAAAATTGATGTGTTAATGGAGAAATGAATTTTTAAAGATAATAAAATTTATTTTGATATATTTTTAAATATACTATACTTTTATAAGTAATTTTTATTGTATTAAAATAATGTTATGCCTGTGCAGGCCTGTGGTATTCTTATGAATTGTTGTGGATTTATGACAAAAACAAAAAATTATATAGGAAAAGACTATTGCAATGTACAACATTTGAGATAATTTTAGAAAATAAAATTATGTAGAGAAAGTATTCTAAATATGTTTTGTGAGGAAATATATTTGTAATTTTTAATTATTTTAATATTAAAAAAATTAATGAAGATAATTTAAAAAAATTCATAAAAAAAGTTATATGAGGAATGACAATAATTTAATATTAAAAAAATAAAAACAAAAAAGATAATTTAAAAAAAAATTATTAAAAAAACAAAAATTATATATAAAAAAACTATATAAAAAAATACTATAGCAACCAATAATATTATTTTATGATATTCTACTAGGAGTCTGAAGTTGTCGCCGTAATCAATGAAATTGGAAGGATTGATGTTTGTAGCCTCTCCTCTATCTTTCTTCATTCAAATTTCTATACTTTCTTATCTTTATTTTTAGTTTAATGTTTTTTAAAACAAATTGAATTGTTTTGAAATGTTAACAGAGATATAAATTTTTAAAGATAATAAAACTTATTTTTATATATTTTTAAATATATTATACTTTCAAAAGTAATTTTTATTGTATTAACATAGATGATATGCCCGTGCACTGCCATGGGTTTGTGGCATGTTTATGCATAGTTATGAAAAAAAACAATAACAAAATAAAAAAAATTATATGGGAAAAAACTGTTATAATTTACAATATTTTCAAGAAAAAAACTACAAAGATAATTTTAAAAAAAAACATAATAAAAAAAATAAAAGGTAAAAAACCATGTAAGGATATAATGTAGCAATCTAGAGTGTTTTGTGAGTTATATATTTTTAATTCTTAACAAACTCAATACTAAAAAAATAAAATTAACAGACAATTTTTTAAAAAAATCATAACAAAAAAAATCATGTAAGGAATGATTGTAGCAATCCACAGCCTTTTAAAAAAAAAAAAGTATAAAGTTAAATTCTTGTCCGGTTTAATATTAAAAAAATAAAACCTACAAAAACAATTTCAAAAAAATCATATAAAAAAATTGATAAAAAAACAAAAAAAAAACCATGTAGAAAACATAATAACAATCCATAATGTTTTATGAAGAAAGTTATAGTTATAATTCTCAACCAGCTTAATATTAAAAAAATAAAAAGTTGTGGATAATTTTGGAAGCAATCATAAAAAACAAATATAAAAACTATATGAGAAAATACTGTAGCAATCTATAATTTTTTAAAGAAAAAACTACAAAATTAAATTCTTAATCATCTCAATATTAAAAAAATAAATTCGACAAAAATAATTTTAGAAAAAAATATTGTAGCAAAAAAAATTATGTGGAGAAATATTATAGCAATCGATAATGTTTCAAAGAAAAAAAACTATAAAGCTAAATTCTCAACTAGTTCAATAATAAAAAAAATAAAATCAACAAAAATAATTTGAAAAAAAAAGCATAAAAATAATGAAAGAAAAAAAAAGATAATTTTAGAAAAAAAATGAAAAAACAAAAAACCAAAAAAAACATGCGGGGTGGGAAAAAAAACATGTGAAAAAACTATAATATTTTACCCAAATATTTTAAAGTATTAGTTAATTGACACTATGACAAAAATACACAAGCTATTTGAATATTTGAAGTCCCGAAATGTAACGTGCTAAATTGAAACGTTAAGGCATATTAAATAGTTTTGGTTGTTTGGTGTCGGACCAAAAGGCAATCCAATTAAATAGAATTTTATACCATTTTTGCTTTCTTCTTTTAAAGAATTCCAGTACCTTTAATTTTATTAATATTTTTTCTGTATATTATAAAATATTCTAAAATGTATGGGGAAAATACTATAGCTTTCTCCACGCAACCTTTTGTTTTTATGTTTTTCGTTCCTCATGTAACCTTTTAGTTTTTTCCATATAGTTATTATTACATCTATTAGGGAGGTTGAAAAGTGAAGATTGGTTTTGTAATACATAAGTGAAACTCTTAACTTTTTTTTTTCCTGTTTTTAATTTTTTTTTTGTTTTTTTATGCTTTTCTTTTAATGAATTTTCTTTTATTTAATTTAGTTTGTTGATGTGAATTTTTTTTTATTTAGTTATCAGATTTTCATAATACGAATCTCAGGTTTGACGGGTTAACCCAGAATTCTCTCTTTTTTTTTGCTTTTTTCCTTTTTAACCAGTTTTTTCATTTAGTTTAGTTTGTTAATTTTTTTTCATTTAACCCATCGATTGTTTTTATTTATTTAGTTATCAAACTTTCATGACGCGAATTTCAAATTTAACGGGTTAACCTGATTTGATGGGTTAACTTAGTTTATTCAGATTTTTTTTTCTTTTTTCTCATTTGCAACAGGCGTAGGGAAAGTACTGTAGTTTCCCCCATGTCTTTTCTATATCAATGTTTCACTATGCACAGTGAAACTCTTAACTGTTTTTTTTCATTTTTTTTTCCTGTTTTTTTTTGTTTTTTATGCCTTTATGGTTTTTTTTATATTATATTATATAACTGTCTACTTCTTTCTTTTTTTAATGAATTTTTTTTGTTTGATTTAGTTTGTTAATGTTAATTTTTTTTATTTAGTTATCAGACTTTTATGATACAGATCCCGGGTTTGATGGGATAACCTGTTTTGACAAGTTAACCTGAATTTTTTTTAATTAATTTTTTTCGTTTAGTTTAGTTTGTTAATGTTAAATTTTTTTCTATTTAATTATCAAACTTTCATGACACGTATGCTAGGCTTGACGGGTTAACTTAGTTTGATGGGTTAACCCAGTTAATTCTAGGTAAACCTGTCAATTTTTTTATTTAATTATCAAACTTTAATGATGCGAATCCCAGGTTTGATGGGTTAAACTGGTTTGAAGGGTTAACCCAATTAATTCAGATTTTTTTTTCTTCATTAGTTTTTTTTTCTTATTGGTTTTTTTCTTTGTTTTTTTCTTTTTAATTAATCTATTTAATTATCACACTTTTATAATACAACCTTATAGCCAGATCCATATCCAATGCTCTTGGATCCAGTGTTGCAGTCAGACTCACTTAAAAACTTGGGTTATGCAAGTTTAATGTTATTATTAATATTATAAATATTACTCTTAGGTTAGATGTTATAGCCAAACCCAAGAGTTTTTTGTATAACTTTGCAAAAAGATCTAACATTTTTAAATCTTAGTTTTTCTTTTTATATTTTTTATATAAAAAAAGTAACCCGCGATATTACACAGGTCATATAACTAGTAGTTAATTATTTGATGTTGTCTTTTATAAGATATCTTTTTATAAAGGATTTTAATACCTTTAGTTTTTGTTATGATATAGTTAATTATTTTAACTTGTATTTTATTTTTTATAATTAGCCTGGGTTTTAATGTTTTCAGGATTTTAATGCCCTTCTTGTTTTATTTTTTTCTATTGGATTTTAATTACTCTTTTTATACCCTTTTCAATAATTTTACTTCATTTTTCCTTTTTTTTTTCCCTAAGGTAATTATTAATAGTTGTGTTTCCCCCCTATAATTAGCTAAAATTCAAAGAATACTTTTTTTTTTTAAATTCCTTAAGGATTTTAATTATTAATAATTGGTTAGTTTGAATTTGTTCAAATCTTTTGTATTATTCTAAGAAAAAATTATTTTAAATTTTATTTTTTAGTGTTTTGTTTAGATATGCTATAAATTTTAAAATTAAAAAAATATTATTATTTTAATATATTTATAGATAACAAATATTTTTTTTAAAAAAAGAGCGCTATTCTAATACAAAACGGAATCTAAATGTGGTCAACTGAAACTTGCTAGAATTATAATAATCATCTATAATTGTTTACCTGTATTTCGAATCTGTTTTTGGCATTATAATTCATTATTTAGGTAGTGAACAAATCATTATTCTTTAGATCATCTTAAGTGATACACAATTCATATTTTAAATTCTTTTTCTGTTTTCTATGCCTACGTTTAAGCTATTAATTATTTCCTTTTGTCCTAAGAATAATTATTTTTAAGCTTTTATACAAATATGAGATTAGACAACTGTTTTGGATTTTCTGGCCCTGGCATTAATATGCTTCTTTTTCCTTGTTGCTTGTGTTATCTATCAGGGATTTGATTGCTTTATTTCTTTTCAAAGATGTTTCTATTGCTAGTATTTATAAATTTGAAAGTTAGATAAGTTCACATGACGTGAATCTGACATGTTAGTTAAATTTAAAACTCATGAACTTATTAAATTATCAAGTTCAAAATACATAAACTTGACAGAAAAGCTAAGGTCACATTAACATGAGTTGACATATTTACAAAATCCAAATAATATAAGCTTGACATGTTTGTCAGATTCAAAGTAGCAGCTAAGTCTAAAGTGTATGGGCTTGATTTCAAGGTTTGTTAAATATATTTCAAGCAGTTGATTAATTGTTTCTTATTTTAAATATAATAATCATTAACAAGATCCCAAGTTGTGCACTTTTATTGTTAAAGAAAACACACATGTCTGACTCCTTAAATTTGAAGGTGTTGTCATTCTCCTTTACCATGTGTTGTATTACTTAATCAATGCAGCTCAACATCTTAATTTCGCATTGCTTTCAATATATGTTTCACTTATTTTCTTAAACATGGCTTAAACACATCATATTATTATATTTAGTCCCTTGTTTATTTATTTGAATTTTGTATCTCAAGAATTTTTTTTTTCTTTAGTCTTGCTCACAATTAGTTATTTTTTGTGTAAAATCTAACAACAAGAAAAATAATACAAGATTGTTGGCTTTCTAAACTTCGATGCGTGACGTGTTCAAATGCGTTGATCATACCAACACACTTCATTTTTATTTAGTACTTCATAATAATCTTAAAAGATATTTGCAGTTTAATTTTATTTTGTTGGAAATGATTATATTTGAAATGTAGATCCATTACAAACTTGCATGTGGGTCAATGTTATTGTTGTTATTATACATTATATTTGCAATGCTTTTCTTATGAAAGACAAGGAGCGTGAGTTTGACATACTAGTCAGATCCAAAAAATATGGGTGTGGCATGATTGGTATATCCAAGGCACTTGGACTTGATGCAACCAAGTTCAAAGAGCATGGATGTGACAGCTAGCCAAATTCAAAATAACATAGGTTTGACATGTTTATCAGATTTAAGTAAACGTGAATCAAGACGTGATGATCATGCTTAGAAAACACTTTTTTCTTTCTTTCAATTGTCTTACAATTAAAAGCAACACGTGTTTCTAGAAATAATCTATGACAACGCGCGGGTAACCTATCTAGTATAAGCATATAAGACGAGAGTAATTTTGTAATTTACCCAAGACAAAAAGGTCAGTTCCTTCAAAATTAGGAGGAGGTTTTGATAATATGATAGCCTTTTTTTTTCAAAATGCTTTTCGTTAGGAAATTCATTAAAATCATGATTTAAAAAAAAAAAATTATTTTTGACATCAGCACATTAAAATGGTTTGAAAGTACTAAAAAAATATTAATTTGAAGTTCAAAAAAAATAAAAAAATTTATTTTAAAAAAATACTTTTAAAACACAAAAACAACCAGACTTTAAGTTTGATTGTTCTGAGTTGTTGTTAGTTGTGTTTTTCGTTGCTTTGTCATCTCACAAATATATTTATTAAGCGATTCTTGAAAATTAATTTTTTTTATATTTTAAAATTAATTTAATATATTAAATTTAAAATTTATTTTATAAAAATAAAAAATATTATGTTAATATATTTTAAAATAAAATATACTTTAAAAGATTTGCCCATATCCCAGCCCTTTAAATAATAATAATTAAAAAAAAAAAGGAAGGAATCAATTTTGAAGTAAAAGTCAACGGATTTCATTAATTAATATAACACTACTCCCATTAAAAAAAAAAACAAAAACAAATCCTTTACAATTCAAGTGCTTGAGGGGAGCTTGTTAAGACAATCGTACTTAATTCATTTGAAATGTGATTGTTGCGTGTAAAATACTTTTTAGATCTTTCTTCATTGATTGGTGTAAATATTCTTAATCAACGTGTATACTTAATTGTACGGATACATGCGAAAATATCATGCCACGCTCCTTGTAATTTTTTTTTAAAATTTTTTTTCAAGAATCTTTCGTTACATCCTAGAAAAACCTAAACACCTTACTTTATAATATGATTGATTTAGTCAGCAACCAAACTCATTGGTCGGCTGTGCAAGGGGGAATCATCTATAGATAGCCTCATTTACTATTCCTAGAGTATCTTTGTTTTTTTTATTTTAACAGTATTTTACTTTAAATTAATATTATTTTTGGTAATTTTATATCATTCTATCTTACTCACATTAAAAATAATTCTTAAAAATTAAAATATATTATTTTAATATATTTTAAAAACAAAAAATACTTTAATAAACACTTATCTCAACATCGTACTGCTTGATATTTTATCTCAACACTCCAGCAGTTTATCTCAACACTCCTACTGTTTGGTTTCTTTTAAATAATTTTTCGTGTTAATATATATATTAATAATATATTTTTTATTTTTTTAAAATTATTTTTAACATTAATATATTAAAATAATTTAAAAATATTAAAAATATATTAATTTAAAGTAAATAAAAAATAAAATAAAATTTAAAATTTTTTAAAATACAAAAACAAATATATATATATATATATATATAGAGAGAGAGAGAGAGAGAGAGAGAGAGAGAGACACACACTCGTAATGCATATCTCAACACGACGTGCTGCTTATCTCAACACCTCGTGCTGCTTAATATTTCATCTCGACACTCGTGCTTAATAATTTTAATATTTACACATTAAAATAATTTAAAAATATTAAAAATATATTAATTTAAAGTAAGTAAAAAATTAAAAAATTAAATTTTTTTAAAATATTTTTAAAACACAAAACAAATATTTATACACACACACTCGTAATGCATATCTCAACTCGACGTGCTGCTTATCTCAACACCTCGTGCTGCTTAATATTCTGTAGTGGATATAAGACAAGGCATTTAAGACGCAACTGGGATAGTTGAAATCGAACCAGGTCAAACCACGCACCATCCAGATAGTTAGTGGAGACGAGCAGCTCGTTGAAATCGAACCAGGTTGGTGGCTGGCTCGCTCGCCGAGTAAAAAAAGATCTTTCGCTGGATCTACACTGTACACATGTCTGTCAGAGCGTAGAAGAATCAAAGATTCGTCAACAATGGCCGTACGATCTCATCAGTACACTCCACATGAAATTATCACTGTTGCTGCAGCCGTTATCTGTGCAGAGAACAAACCTAGGTTTAAGGCCTAGGAAGCATGCAAATGCCCGGTAGCTGCTAGTATACGACGTCGGTTTACGTCAGGGTTAAGAGGGTGCCAGAGACCATCTGAGCTCAGGGACCAAGAAGGAACAAAACCACGTGAAAATAGCAATTATTTGCTGTCTCGTCATGAATGATATGTCACTCTCTCATGCATGCTTTCGTGTTGAAATCAAACAAAAATATTGCATGCAATATCTGTCGGATTTTGCACAGGTTCAGATTGAGAGGAGGACTCATTGTCGCCCTTCGTAATAATGGCCACATGTACACACGTTGTGATTTTGAATCCTGATATTTGTAATCCAGCTAGACAGTTAGTTATATAAAGTTATATAATTGATCAATTATTTTATATAAAACTGTAATTTTATGTTTTTTTTTTTAATGTTTTATGAATAAAAAAACATATTTTCATCTAATTTATAATTACAAAAATTTATTATTCATGTTTAGAAGTGATATTGCACAATCAAGCACTACTCTATCATAACTAGATAAAATTTTTTTCTAAACAAATTATATAAATATTCTAATAAATACATTTGTTGTGATAAATATAAGCCTTGAAAGAGATTTGGTTAAGTTAGATCAGAATAATAATTAAAAATATCATAAATTTTGACCTAATTATTATATTATATTTAAATTTTTTTCAAAGTTTTCAAAGATTATTTTCCTTAAAATAATTTAATATCATTAACCTAACCTTTAAATCCTTAGATTTCAAAACTCTATAATAAATACATATATACAATAACATAACTAGCAAGATGCAACATGAAAGATAAACGAGCAGATAAATATTTCAATAACTTTGTGTACTTTCTCTTTTGTTTCTAGAAAGAAAATGTATTATCTTTTTGTAGTTTTTTTTAAAAAAATATATAAAAATTTTGCAAATGCCTATTTAGTTGTGTATTATAGGAAAAGAGGAAAACATGAATAAATGGACAATTTATTTTGCTTTTTGGCATGTTTGTTAAAGAATTATCTTAACTCAATAACTTAAATTGTTAAGTGAGGTCACGGGATATAATTTATATTATTCTATAACACACCCCATTAAATGAAAGCTCTTTGGACTTGAAACTTGCACATGTTCACGTTACCTTGTACTTAATTTTTATCAAATAAATAGGGATGGTAAGATTTGAACTCGTGACCGCTTATTCATTAAAGTCCTGATACCATATTAAAAAACTATTTCAACTCAATAACTTAAATTTTTAGATGAGATTCTAATATATAATTTATATTATTTTTTAATAATGCTTTCATGCCGGGTGAAATATCTTTTTTTTATTTTATGAAGTTAATGTTGGTCAATTTATAGTTTTATTTCTTATTATTATTTTTTTGTTATTTTACATATGCCTCTTTGAATTAAATAGATTTGTTGTATCTATAAGAGGTGTCCCACTAAACTTGGTAGAAATGTCAGTAGCAGTTTGATGCTACTTTCTACTCTTAAGCTATTTTATTGGCTGTATGCTAGAAGACAACTAGACATTGCGATTAAGTAGCATATTCTCTAGCCAAAATCCTCTTATTACATTGTAAGCAAGTAGGAATGGCGTGAATGACATAATGCACCACGCCATTTATTTGAAAATAAATTAATAGTTTTATTATTTTCTTATAAGTCTTTACATGAATTGTCTGATTAAATGTGGCACCTTGATATTCTTTCCTTTTTTTCAATGTTTGTTGTTCAGGTGGGGGGACAAATAATGATCATAATGGAGAAGTTATGAAATGGTCGAGGATTCTTTTTTAGCAAATTTTATACCAGATAGTTCAAAATGATCCAAATTAGAGGTGATTATTTTTTATTAATTTTACCTTAAAAAATAATAAAATTAAAATTTTGTAAAATATTAAAAATTAAACTGAAATTGATTCCAACCGATCGGTTTTGATCCAGTTCGGTTATTTTATATTAAAAACAAAAATCCAATTGACCGGTTTCGGTTATGTTTGGTTTGGTTTGGTTATTTTATATTAAAAACAAAAAAAATATTATTTTTTAGGTTTTTTTTTACTCTCTGATGGGCTTAGTTTCGATTCAATTCGATTTTTCAGTTCAGATCGATTTAGTTTTAACTAAACCTATTTAGTTGAGGTTTTTAAGTTTCAGACTTATAAAACCAAAAACAAACCGAGCCAGATAATTTTTTTTTTAACATTCTAATTGTTTCTTTTTTATAGTTCGATTTTAATTTTTTTTAATTTTCTTGATTTAATTAGTTTATCAGTTTTTTTCTCACTTCTAATCCAAATGATACACCTAGCTTTAAAGTTTAATCTAACAAATTGGAATGAGATGGATGAGAAATTATTTTAAGACATTGGGAAAAAATATGAAACAAATAGCTAGCACGGAAATTATTAGTATTAAGGTTTGCTAGATGTTATATATACCATCTAAAAAATCAAGTGTTTGCTGCAAAGGATGTCTGGCACATGTTTAGGATGATTGGTTTAAAGATGTTGATCGGAGAAGAATGTTTATGAAAACATCGTGTACTAGGAGGAGGTCTTGGCTTAAAGAGCTTAGAATAAACTTATTAATTGTTCACGTTTAATTATTTTATTTTTGTGTTTAATTGTGTGTTCCATATGTAAGTGTGGAATTTACCTTATCATGTGTTAATTTACTTGTTTATACTATTTACATTAAGTTTGTATTTGAAATATCTTAGTTTTATGTTTAATCTTGTGCTTGTTATATAAGTTTGGTATTTAAGTTTTAGTTCATTTTTATGTGCGGTATTTTTTGGGGTTCCATATATAAGCAATTCAGATTTATTGAATTCCTTTTTTTTTTTTTTTCTACATTGCAATTATTTTTTTATTTAAAATTTTTTTTGTAACCGTGGATGTTCGGGTCAATTTATATGCACATCGAATAATCTTCTGAGACTTTAAAATTAATAACCACGTAAGCTTCAAGTGATTCTGAAATTTGTAGCATTCAAATTATTAACATTTAAAAAGTAAATTCAAGATCTAACTAATTGAGTTACACCCTTTACTTCTATCTAAAGATGTATAAAAATGCAACAACTTATTGAAAATATGACTAGGAGTGTTGCCTCATTTTTTTTGTATTTGGAATTGTATTTACATATTTTTAAAAGCATGTTTGACTTGAAAATGTATTTAAATTATTTTTTATAGTATTTTTAATGATTTTGATGTGATGATATAAAAAATTTATTTTCAAGTTCTTTCAAGTAAAAAATATTTTTTAAAAACTCTTTGAAAATACCAAACACTCAATCGATTAAACTTATGCAGATGATACTTTTAAGCGCTATCAAACCTAAGATTGGATTTCTAAATTCAAATTTTTAATGAAATTAGAAAGGTGAATATACTCCCAATATTTGATGACGAAACAAAAATTAAATAAGAATGCAATAATTTCATAGAAAGTAAAATAAAAATAAAATTTAAATATCAATTTCCAACAAATCAAATGTGAAAAAGTAAAATTAAAAAAAAATAAAATTAAAAAATAACTCAAGTCCACTAAGCCATCTTGCTAAATATATAACCTTGTTGTGAGAAACAAATAACCACACAGAAAAAAAAAAATAAAACAGCAAAACTCAAATATCATACAACCTAATATAAAAGAGTGAAAATAAAATAATAAATCCAATTTAAAAAAAAATAAAAAAACTCTAAATTTAGATTACCCTATTCAACCCATGAACTAGGATCTTAGATAATGGAAACTCCATTGAAAGGAAAAGCAATAAAATTATGAGACTAAATTCCATCAATTTTAAAAAGAAACTCCTGGTTAATATATTAATTGGCCATCACGACTAGTAAGCTATCATTTTAACAAGAACATTGAGGACACATGTTAATTCTTTGATCACCACATGTCGATTGACATTGACGACGACGGCAACGTGTGAACTCTGGCTCGTAAGGCTCGACGAGGGATCGGTAGCCACAGCCTCTCTGGGTAAAGTGATTTTTATTTTAAAATATATTATTTTAGTTTTTAAAATTTATTTTAATTTTTAATATTAGTATAATTTAAAAATGCCAAAAAATATTAATTTAAAATAAAAATAAATTATAACAGTAAGCAGGTTACTTCGAAGGATCCTGGCTCTCCAAGTAAGCTATGACTAAGTTTTGAAATCCCATTGAATGAGTAGCAAGCAGTACACATTTATAAATAAAGATTTCCACTAATTTTCCTTTAATTAATTAACGAAAGACAGGGATGATGGCATCAAATACCTTGAGATCCAAGTAGCAAAGTCCTGGTATTCAAAAAAACAAAATTAACTCACTATTTTTATTGTGTATATATATATTAAAAAAAAAAACCCAACATGAACAGCATTTGCATCCTCGTGATTAGTATTGGGGAAAAAAAACAGGTGATGATCTTGATCAACTCATCAAAATGGGGTGATGAAACCCTAGACAAAATTTCACATAATTTACCGATAAGATAAATGATTGAGCACGTGTGAGGCTGTAACATATCGCATTCCTGTACAATACACTAATCCATTATATTCCTACAAAATCCCTTTCAGAGCAGATGGTGAACATATCATAGGTCTTTCACCCTGATTCTTCAAAACGTAGAGCGTGCAGAGAGCTAAACCTGCGACTCTCCAGGCAAAACTGCAGTTTCCGACAACTCCTTGGCTCTTGGCATGATTGTAAGAAACCTGATATAGAGCCATGGCCTCCTCAAAGATTTCCTCATCTCTTCGTTTGCTCAAGTTAAATTCCGCAGCTTCATATAAGATCTATATGAGATGATGACAAGTCAGCGAGGCTGTGGAAACGTCTGCCAGACCCTAGACACTCGAGCTAGACCCGTGCACTTGGGTCTATAGACCCGTGTGTCTAGGTGTGACATCACATGTGGATATTGTTGTTGTTAAATTTATTGAGGTAAAATTAAAAATTATAAGAATTTAGATAATGCATGTTTAATATTATTATTTTTATTATTATTAATATAATTATTAATAAATTAAAAAATAAATATTATTATTATCGAAGAAAAGCTATAAATTTGATTTGAAGGGATTAAAAATTATAAAAACTGTTTCAATAGGAAAGGATTAATAAGAAATAATACACTGACCTCCTTGTATTTTTTTATGACTTCATTAGCCTTGTCGTTCCTCTCTTCACCGGCCTTTAGAGCATTGGACATCTCCTTCCTGTATTGACCGTAGAGTTCCTTCCACTTCACAAGGTACAGCTCGTGAACTTCATCGTCAAAGCAGGGGAGTTTCCAAACATCTAATTGAAAAAGCATCAATAGAACTCATTTTAATGATAATATTTGTAAATGCTAAAAAAGAAAAAATCTTCAAATATTTTTCATGTCCTGAGATATTCAACCGCCACATGAGGTTCATAGCTTCAATCTTTAGACTCATAAAACCCTCACCATTTGATGACAGATCCATGTCTTCATATGCTTTCACTTTTTCATAAATTTTTCCCAATATGGAAGTAGATCGATAGGTTTTCTTTTCGTTTTTTTCCATAAAATGTGGGAACAGCTCTGCCTTCAAGCCTTCTGGAACTTCAATCTGTTTAGAAGGAGGAAAGAGTCTTGTTGATTTCAAAATATTAATAAATTACTTCAAATTGAATATCATCAAAGAAACCACCCCAAACTAGATTCCTCAGGAATAATGCAAATTAGAACATCTTTATCCTCATAAACTTTGTGACTTCTACACATCAAATCCCCTTCAAATGGCTGAGTATTTGGTAATCTTCATTTTATTTGCTCATTTGAAGAATAGCCATTCTGCATATATTCAGTGCTTTTTATTCCTCAACCACCAAAAAACATTTATAGTAATTTTTCTGATTGACATCACAGGAAAAGAAACAATCAAATGTGCTAAAATGTGCAGCGTTAAGATTTGTCCATCTCCTTTGAGTGCTGCCAAGTGCCAGCCAGTAAGGAAAACCACATCTAGCGATTAGTTTCCTTCCAGCAAGGTAGCCCCCCCCTGGTCATGATAACTAATCGGTAGATGAGAAGAGCTTGATATACAGAGGCTAAAAGATCCCGAGAAATTGCAGAAAGCAGATCTCAAACATTATTCTCAAGTGCAGGCAAGGACTTTGATTTGTCAAGCTATTCCATGAACTTCAAGTGTGCTCGATGTGTGGAAATATATTCAGAAGGATATAAATAATAGCTACCTAGTGCGGAGCTAGAATAAAACACATAAATTTGACACTGGTTCAAAAAGAAACTAAGTTAAACTAATTGTAAGGAATTGAGCTGTAATTTTATTTGTTTACAAGTCACTCACTTTCAAATGTAAATTTCCGTTTTCACTATATTAACTATCACAAGTATACTTAATTTAACCAAATATCAATGTTTGGTCCAATATTTGTAGAGCTCAAGTGTTCAGATGATAAAACAAAAGTCTTCAAAAAGTCATCAACCATCTATAATGTCACAACCCTCAATGCCATGTGCAGATTCCAGAGAATGAATATGCAATTGGAACTAAATAATATTTTAAAGCACATGAAATCGGAAAAGCTGATCTTCATATTATATCAAGAAGCAGAAACTTAGAAGTTCAAAATGCTTGCAGATAAGGCATCAGGGAATTCAATCTTCTTTGCCATGTTCACAAAAATATTGGGACAAAGCAAATTTAACCCATAATTCATTTCATCCAGTTTAGAAGAAATAAAAAAACTTTAGTTAGTGTACATTTGACAGCCAGTAAGGTTGGAAAACTAACCCTTCTTCCACCTTTCTTTGGAGCATCTAGAGCATCATAGTATATATCAATCAGCAGTTTGATATTTTCCTTCAGACAAGCTATCTCTTCTGCACAATCATTTCCCAATGTTAGAAGCCGGTCCATCATTGCCAGCCAGCTATCCGCTGCCACCCCTACAGTGGAACTGAAAGTAGACAAAAGCTTTGAAGCATTGAACTTAGTGATGAAGCTACATAACTAAAAATAGATTACATGCCTTCATATTTCATACAAGTTTAGATCAAAAGGATCCATACCATAGAAATGACAGTTTTACGCTGGCTGTAAACCTACCCCAACCCTACTCTTTTATCCAGGCTTAGGACCGGGTACTCTAGCCTAAGCTAGCCTAGTAGATTTCATCTTTCATACAAGTATGAAAACAAATTTTCAAACCCCAGAGCAAGAAATGTTTGAGACTTGGACCTCTTCAAAAGGGTAAACAACCCATATAACTCAATAAATAAGGTACAATTTCAACATTACATCACTAATGTGATTTTCTATCAATAAATAAATTCATACATTGAGACTAGCGGGCACAAGTGTAGCATCCTAATTAAAAAAAAAAAATTGTTTTTTCCAATCAACACTAAAAACGAGAGAGACATGTGATGGACAAAAATGAAGCATTGTGGCTGGCCGGTTGCAAAAGATTATCATATTATGCAATCAATTGTTTACCTTGGCTGAAACCTGTTCCTCAAAAATAGTTTGAAAAGCTCAACCTCCAACTCCTCGTCAGAAAATTCACTTGGTTCTCTGTTAGGCACATTAGGGGTTGAAGTAGAAGGTGTCCAAGGTTCCGTTTGTTTAAAGTTTTCCAGAAGCTGTAGAGATAACAGAGTGCAAATGATTAATTTTGGAAACTATACATATTCCACTCAATTTGGAACAGAACTTAAAAATTTATTTACACAAGACTGAACTTTCAAAGACATACAAACAGTTCTCAGTTGATCACTGGTATGAAATAAAACTCAAGCACATGAAATGACATACACATGAAGGAGTCTCAAAGAGATGCACCTTAAGGAGTGAAGGAAAATATACGTAAAGAGGTTCCATCATCAGTAAACACGGTAGCGTTAACAAATTAAAAGCAACAGTTTCTAGAGGTTTTATTTGCCAGGTGCCAGTAGGTTATCACTATAAAAGCAGTGATGGTTTGTCACTTTAACAGACACTAGCTATAATTATTCCACAGAGACACTAGTAAAAAGTTAAAATGAAGTGGAAACAAAATTTTCATTTAAAAAAGCCGTCTATGTCATAGTTGTTTCAATAGAAAATTGAGAGAATAGTCAAGAAACAATGCTCTAAATCTTTTTTTCTATTTGCATATCATTTTAACTTTATACTTGAATAATATTCTCAAAAATTCTTCTACTCATTAACTCATTAAAAAAAAGAAATTTTATTATATTTATATAATAAAAAAACAACATTAATCGAATATGAAAAGGCCAAACAACAAAATAATCCTAGCATATCACATCCTTGTTCTTCATTTGTGAAACAATTGAAACTGATAAAGCATCTTCGATGAGTTTTCCAAATTTGGTAACTTGAAAAAGAGATCCTATTAATAGCCTCAGTTTCTGCTATTGAATAGGCCCTGAAGGTTCGACATCACTTAGAGATGAGAGAATAAACTACCAACTGGTTTTTTGAAAGCACTACCTGAACATGAGATGAATACCCAAATGGGGTAATAAGATGTTCCAGAATAAAGGAATAACTAAACTTCCACAAATAAATGGAAATAAGAGAATGGCTGAAGAACCTGACTCCTAAAAACATCTCCCAGACACACACAAAGCAATTTTATTTTTTTGTTTTCCTCCTAAATGGAATAAAATAAATAAGTAAAAGGGATATTCTTCCAATACGCTTAGTTTCATCTAGAGACCAAGAAAATAACACTGACCTGAGGATTTCTTGACACAAAAAACATGTCACCATCAAAATCACCACCTGACATCTCATCTGCCAAAGACCGTGGTCCTTTGCATGGGAAAAATATAGCATACTTGGCGTTTCCAACAAAATCTTCCAACTCCCTTACATATGTAGCCTTTAAAATATGAATATCTCCAAAATGTAAACCTGGATTCCGATAGACTAATACCTCCCCTGAAATCTGTCCACAATCTCTGCATGTTTTCCATCAAGAAAGAAACCATCTCATAATTACATTGATAATTTCAATCCAAAATTGCAACTATGGGGGTGTGTGTAGGGGTAAACTATGCACATACATAATCGCCAGGCATAGAACAAATCTTGCGACTTTCAAATCCAGCTTGTTAAATGATAATGTGTATGTATATATTTGTCACATTAATAGTAAAGAAACATGCCAATAACAAACGTACAGTATTATGCAAACTTCATCACTCTCCAAGAGTCCAGTTGGATCAGCTGTCCCCATCAAATAATATGATTCAGGCACAGGTAATTTTCCTCCTTTCAGACTCTTCTTTTCTTCCTTCATCAGTATTGACAAACGATGTTGCAAATACGGTTCTTCTAGCGGAATCCCACAGCCAATCATTGTTGCCACAATGTTATCATCCATATCCCCATAATTAAGGGCAACTGATCAGTGCAAAGAAAAACTTTTGTTACAGTTACTTAATAGGAGTTGGAAACATTAAGAATAAAAAATAAATTAACACACAAATATAGATAAATAAATCAATGAATGACCAACTCAATGGAGGAACACCAGAATTGTCATTATAAACCACCTCCTGGGAAGATTAAAACACGTTGTAAACGAGTAAAATCCATGAAAATAAAATAAAGATAATAAAGCATAAAAATCCTTCCTGAAATGGTCAGGCAAGGATCCACAAAGAAATAGCAAAACAGAAGAAGTTGATGTATAATCAATGGCACTGCTGACCAGCTTAATCTTCAAAGAAGAAACCAGAATCAGAAGGAAAACCTAAAACAAACACTTCTTATCAAGGAAACTACCTCGTAGAGCTGCATTTTTGTTTGAGAGAATGCCACGGGCATCTTCCAGAGCATTATTCAATATTCCCATAAAAAACTCTTCTGGAACACCACCATAGCTAAGAAGTGCAATTAAATTCTTTGAAAGGAACGTTTTCTTTGGTCGAGAGCTGCAAGATGGAAAGTAAGAATGTCACCACATTTTTCTTTCATTGGATAAATCATAGTTAGTGGCAAAAAAGGCAGAGCATTGAGTTCTCTATATCAGTAAGTTTATTTATCAAGATACATCACAAAGCTTCCAAGCCAGTCCAACTTGCTGGCAGCTTCTTTCAAACATAATTGCAAAAACTCATGTCCAACTACTGAACAGAATATCAAGTTTTGTAACTTACAATAAAAAAATTTGTATTATTATGGTACTTCTGTTGTTCAATTAGAAACCAAAACATAACATCAACTGAGAACATACAAGCAGGAAATAATAAAGAACAAAAATCATAACTACCTGGTTCCAACTATCTCCAATGAATTTTTTGAAAAAGTACTTGATAGTTTTGGATCCGTCTTAACCTTAATCATAGAAGGCCTTATGTGCAAAGTTTGATGAGTAAGCTATAAAATACATGGAAATAATAATCAGAAATCAAAAACTCAAACAAGATCAAGAAAAAAATTAGCTAGATAGGAACCAGGTTATCCACAAACTCTGGCCTGGACCATCAATAACCACCAGTTATTGGATTTCAAAACTTTCTTCTTGAAGTAATGTGAATGATTTATTAACATGTCATGTCATAACAGAAAAATCTGGCATAAAGGTCCACCAATTTCAATTCAAAGGTCATATCAACCCAAACTACATTGCTGATGCAGGTGTTGTTGTATGCAATTTAGATCAGAAATGGAGGCAATAGTGGTGAGAAAGGATAATTTTGCGGCAGAAAATTGTAGTAGATCAAAGCATTCAAAAGGGGGGAGTGAATATAAATTGCATAATATTCGACTTTGCAATCATCATGTTCACAAGGTCATCAGTTTAGCTTCGTAACCCTCCAGCCTCAAAGAAAATTGTTCCATTCTGACAGTGACAGAACCATAATTGTTAGTTATTCAACCAAACATTTATTGTCCCAAAGTAGATAAATAGATAGTACGTGATTTCATATGATGTACTTTTCTTTTAGAAACTTCTAGTCATTTGGACAGCTTCAGTTCACCTGCTGCATATAGATTGTTTGGTTCAATTCCCTCTCCAACCCTAATAATCTTACATCAAAAGCCCTTACTTCACTGAAACAAGAGAAATTACAATCACTCCTATGCATCAAAGTAAAGATCCAATAATCTTCAAAGTTTTAGAAACCTCATATGATTCAGAGATAGTACATCAACTGTATCAACATGTGAAAATTCTCTAAAATTTTAAAATCATCGTTGTACCAGACTAACTTCAATGAACCTTAAATATGGACAAAAAGGTAATGTTTGGATCCTCTCTTGTTCCTAAGGGAATATAACCAATCATGTTCCAAATGTCACCATTAATTTTGAATTTAATGACTAGATTTGGTGAAGCAAAAAATATAATAATCATTTTAACATGCATTAAAATAATGCCCATTCATTTTGAATTTAATAGTTTAGATCTCATGAACATGACAAAACATAATGCAAAAGAACGCGAGAGGACATCAATCCAAAAAATCAACTCATTATTATTTCAATGGAATACAAAATTCCAAAACTATACCTTCTTATTCACAAGGAAAGTTCCCTTGACAGCTCTACCATTATTGAAGAGACGAAACTGGATCAGCAAAGGCTTGAAAAAAGAAATGAAAAGATAATTGATTCCAAGTCCTCAAATAAACAATAGAATTTTAAAACCACAGAAGCTAGCAATGACTGAGATGCACATACTGGATCCCCATTGCGACATTCTGGATATTGCTCCATGACTTCATTATGAACATTTAATCTCTAGCAGTGAAGGGGAAAAAAACAAATGAGCCAAAACATGAAATTTCTGTTTATCCAAGAACAACAAACAAAAACATCAACATATGGATGGAAGAAAGCAGCAAAGAGGTAAAACATTGCCTCCATAAATTATATACTCAGAAAAGAATCAGTATCAGTTCTAGGGAAAGGAAAAAAAAACATATGGGATAAATCATAAGTAAACATAATGCTATAAATCTGAGGAATGAGATCGAGCATACACATCATAAAAGGAAAATAGTGAACAAACATGTAAACATCTAAATTATTTAACCAACCCCCCTCTAGTGAGCTCCTACATGGTAGAAGCAATGAGATAGTTCTTATTCTCGATTATTCAGTGATTACTAATAATAATGTGAAAGTTCCACTGGTTACCCTTGTGTTGGAAGAAGTATTTTCAATGACTAGAAACAAGCTTAAATGAAAAATAGTTTGTGGAAAACATAAAGAGAAGATATTCATTTATTTTGACTCACCCATTTTCTTTCTATTTCTTTTCCTAGAGTTTGAATTTTGATTATCAATGGATCTTTGTCAAACTTAAAGTGGCTGATTACCATACACAAAACAAAACATTAAATTATAAAAGCTAAAGTTTGATCATCAAACATCTATGTTCATATTAATTTAGAGAAAATGATACTTGTCCTTCCTTAAATAGAATTTACGTAACATATTGCACAATGAAATCAAGTTCTTAACCACAAACCTCAATATTGGAAGCTCGGAGGCAAATTTCTTTGAATTGATTCTTTGGGCATTTCAAAGCCAAATCATGCGATATAAACCCAGTTCCATCTGTATGTATAAGAGGTTTCCCATCTATACTGTAAACAACATTACCATCTTTATCCTGCAACAACAAAAACATAAAAAAGAACAGCAAATTGAATAGACAAACAAGCAATAATCTGTGTATGTCCACACATACCTAGCAAATAACAAGCCATGTTTTGAAAAAAAAAATCAACATATAAATCGCACCCGGCATGGTTCATCATCTATTGTCTTGATATCTACACAGGATAAATCAACTTCCAGATTCATGGTCTTTGACAAAATCAGCGAAAACCTGAGTCTCTTCAAAGAATGTTAATATCAAATTGCTAACAGAGCATGTTTAAATATGGTTCTCAAATATGGGAGGGGAGATCATAGTGTCACCAACCTAGCCATATAGTTGGACAAACTAGACAAATTATCCACATGCATAAAAACAGATCTAGCTTGACGGATTGTTTTCCCGCTCAAGATATTATCTTGATTATCAATTGATGCAACAGACTCCATGCGGACAAAAAAACACTTGACAGGAGAAGTGGTTGGGTCTTTCTTTTTTTCTTCTTTGCCTCCATCTTTAAACACTGGTCAACAACGGTCAACAACCAATGCCAGTTAAACCAAATGATTATCCTAGAAGGATTCAAAAACTAACAAAAGATGTTCAGAAAACCATGTACGACACAATATCACCTGCCACAGTACCGTGACATATATAAGTGACAGTTTTGCCCACATATCTACTTTTAGAAGTGAAACTATGATACAAATGGTTGTAATACTTAATTTCATTACAAAACAAGTGAAACTAATCAATTTTGCAATGGATCTGAGAGCATGGATCAAAAACAATCTTTTTTTCTTAAAGATGAGTTTGTACCAGACTCCATTAGCTATCTATTACTGAGGCCCAATGACAAACAGTTCTTGAAATGCATGGTACAGATCATACTGAGATGATGAGCTAATGCCTTATCATTGAAGGACATAAACAAGAAAGGAAAAATATTTGACTTGCACTGGTATCTCGTTACACCGAAAGGACTTAGAGTATAACAACATAGGAAAGTAAAAGTTCGTTTATAGTGATTTTGACAATTATCTATGTAAATGCATTGTACAAAGTAAATTGTCCTACACAAGGAACAAATATCCTGTGGTAGTTATCTTAAACTTACGCTTACAAGTGTATAATGTATGTTATTAATATAGAATGCACAGTGTCTCAAAAAGGGTCATCCAAAAGTCAATATTCATCAAACAAGAAGCAATCTATAGACTAACCAAAAAAGCGGTAACAATGCAAACCAACATGAATCCCTTCTCCAAGAACCTTGTTGTACTTGGAAAAATAATCATCCAGAGAACTGCTCCCTGAATCTCTATCATCTTTTACCTCCCCAAACTTTACCATCAAGATATTGTCATCTCCCAAGGTCCTTTGCAGGACATTTCTCAGCTTGGAGAGGTAAGGTCCCTGAAATAAATTTAATGAATATGACAATGCTAACCCAAAAATTGTGTCTTCTTTCATTAAAAACACATCAGTAGTTTCTCTCAGTAATCAATAAGCAACAGTAGGATATCACAATAAATAACATAATTGTTTTCAAACCCTTGGAAAGGAGCATTTCATGTTATCAACATCTGGAATAAAAGAATTGATACAGGGCTAACTACGAGAGAATTTCATAGAATTGATAACACAAATTAACCATGATAATACAAGCATAAAGTTGAAAGGAAAAAAAGCATCCAAATTCAAAATTTCCAGCATAGAAAAGATTTGATCATGACTCACCAGCAGTTTTTTGTTTTTTTTCAGGAGAGTAAAACAATTCATGGTTCTCTTTATCATGTATGCCTAAGCATGTGATTAAGGAGAAATTCAAACCTTGAACCTATAACTTCCATCCGGATCAACATGGCAATGATAGATGTGTGTTTTCCCAGAATCCCAATCAAGATACTGCAGTATAGCAACAAATAATAATAATAATAATAAAAAAAACAGTGGCTTATCAGTTACAATTCTAGATAAGCAATTTATACGTACACATTCACTACATACCCGCGACTCCAGCACGCAAATCATTCAAATTTCAAAATTAAACAAATTAAAGAGCATAAAACCCAGGTAGTTTTATAACATATTTACCTTGACACGATCTTCTTCCTTTATATAATCTCTCCTACATCCAAAAGCTTCCCAAATTTTTGACTCAAATGTTCTCATTGGCAAATCCTTATACCCCCTAATTTGATCCGCGGATACCACCTCTTCTAAATTTTTTCTGTAGATATTTTGAGAACATATTTATCAACCAAGCAGCTAGCAAAACACAGGAAATCACAAAACAAAGCTTACCCTCCAAGGTAACTTAGGATAAGAAAGGCTTTTCGAAACTCAAGCTCTCCCAAAGCCACCAAATGTTCACTGGTTGTAGACTCACTTCCTCTCTGTCTCTGTGAATCCATGGTTGATGAACCTTCAAGCTTCAATGAAATTGGAGATTGAGCACCAGAATCACCTATATTATTGCCCCCACGGAAGGAAAAACAAAAAAAAATAATCAACCCAGAACCTGAATTGCATCTTTGACCTTCACAGACAACAAAGTTTTCTAAACAGTGATGATTAGCATTTCGAAATGAAAAAAAATAAGTAGATTACTTTGAGAATTCATCAGTAAACGGGTGGCTGTAATGGGGCTCCGATTCTGGGGTTGTTGAGGAGATGGGGAGAGGGAGGAGTGTTTGTTGGGGGAAGAAGAAGAAGCATTGATATTAGGAGAGAACTGTTTGGCCAAGTGCAGAACGAATCCGTCAAAACTTTTTCTAATCTCTTGACCAGAAATTCTCCAGAGAATATTTAAAGCAACTTCTTCCCCTAACGAAGCCAGCGTCAACCTCGTATTGGTTTCTAGCGGCCTTCGATTCTGCTCCCTACAGATTTTGGCTATCAGTTCCTCCACTACACAAGGCAATGACACTATTTTATCATTATTTATCTCTGCCATTGGATTCTTCTCTTCTGATCTACTGAAGAAGGGCAGTGGCGGTGCAAAATGCTATTTGAAACTTTGAGCGAGAGTTGCAGGATTTTCCACTTGGTAAGTGAGCATCTTAGATTTTTGTTTTTTATGGTAGGAAATGATATTCGTGTTATTTATGTGGGCCATCACACATGACCCGCATGTGCGGGAAGACCCGCTGGAGTTCAAGCCAGGGAGCTTCATAGAAGCTGATGTGGATGTCAGAGGTGGTGATCTGAAATGTCACGTGCTAAAATTGAAACGTTAAGGGTTAAGGCATCTTAAAATAGTTTCGGTTCTTTGGTTTCGGACCGAAAGGCAATCCAAAAAGACACCAACTTGTATGCTTATTAAATAGAATTTTATACCATTTTTGCTTTATTCTTTTAAAGAATTCCAGTACCTTTAATTTTTATTTATATTTTTTTCTGTATATAGTTAATTATTTGATGTTGTCTTTTATAAGATTTCTTTTTATAAAGAATTTTAATACCTTTAGTTTTTATTTTTATTTTTTTTCTCATATAGTTAATTATTTTAACTTGTATTTTCTTTTTTATAATTAGCCTAGGTTTTAATGTTTTCAGGATTTTAATGCCCTTCTTGTTTAAATTTTTTCTATTGGATTTTAATTACTCTTTTTATACCCTTTTCAATAATTTTAAATTTTAGTATTTTTAAATTGTTTTGATATGTTATAAATTTTTAAAAATATTATTTTAGTATATTTATAAATAAAAAATATTTAAAAAAACAGCTACTCTGGAATATAAATATGGTCATCTCAAACTTGCTAGAATTATAATAATCATCAATAATTGTTTCCCTGTATTTCGAATCTGTTCATCTTTCTGTTTCTGGCATTATAATTCATTATTTAAATGGTGAACAAATCATTATTTTTGAGATCATCTTAAGTGATACACAATTCATGTCAGGAACATATAAAATATGAGATCACAATAGAGAAAATCGCGAATAAAATGATGATTATATTTTAGAATTCATATTTTAAAGCTGGTATCAAGTCTTCAGACACAATAGAGATCATAGACACCGGTAGTGAAAAACAAGAGAGAAAATCACATGACATACCTTTTTAGCTGATCTGAAGCGAGAAGGCCAAGTTAATGTGTCTGAATCTCAAACAAGGGAGTTATTGCTCTCCTCTTCGACTCCGTCTCCTTCTCGCGATCTCTCACTTTTTAGCAGCGGCTGATTTAGTCTGCTAGAGTGAGAATTTGAGATATCAGCAGAGGGGAAAAGGAAGACAACTGGCGTTTGACTATGTGGTTCAACCTATATTTTTATAAATTTTAAATATTTTGTTTTATTAAAATTAAGTACGGTTTGTATTTTTTGGATCGTTTTGATGTGCTGATGTCAAAAATAATTTTTAAAAAATAAAAAAACATCACGGCATATATTTTGACACGAAAAGCTATTTGAAAAGCAATCACTATCACACTATCAAATACATTCTATAATATCGAGGAACCGGGGTGTAGTGGGTGAGGCAGCAAATTTTTTAATTTTTATCAAACGTGTCAAATCCGTCTGGTTTTACTGATTTTATTAAATTTATTGATTTTAAATTTAATTAATTTTCAATTTTTAATCTAAATTATATATTATATAGATATTGACTCATAAAATTATATTAATTTATAACTTTGACAATCATAATACCAACTATAAAATATGAATTCTAAAATATAAGCAATGAGAGCAATTTTGTAATTTACACAAGAAAATGTCACTTTCTTTAAAATTATAAAAAGGTTATTTAAGAATGTAGTAACGATTGTTTTTTAAAGTTTTTTTTTGGAAATACATTAAAATTATTATTTTTATTTTTTAAAAATTATTTTTAATATCAGTACATCAAAATAATCAAAAAATATATAAAAAATATTAATTTGAAACAAAAAATAAAATAAATTTTTTTTTCAAAAACACTTTTAAAACATAAAAATAAACATTTTCTAATTTTGACAGTATTGTTTTTTAAATGTTTTTTTGCTTTGAAATGCATTAAAATAATATATTGTTAGTTTTTAAGAGTTATTTTTAATATCAGTACATCAAAATAATCTGAAAACACCATAAAATATTAATTTAAAAAAATAAAATTTTTCAAAAATATTTTTAAAACAATAAAAGAAACATACTCTATTTTATCTATAGATATTGCCCCTTGCACAACCGACTTATTTTTTAGGGTTTATTTAGAAGTGTGGTTGCAGTTGTTTTTCATTTAGAAATATATCAAAATAATACTTTTTTATTTTTAAAAAATTAATTTTGATATCATCGTATTAAAATGATTTAAAAATATCAGAAAAAAATATTAATTTAAAGTAAAAAATAAATAATAAATAAATTTTTTAAAAATTACTTCTAAAATATAAAAATAAACATAATCTGCTGAGTTTGGTTGCTGAAAAAATTAATCATTTTATAAAGCAAGGTGTTGAGGTTTATATAAAATGTAACGAAAGATTTTGAAAAAAATTAAAACAAAAAATTACAAGGAGCGTGAGATGACACTTTCACATGTATCCGTACAATTAAGTCTACACGTTGATGTTACAATATAAAGAATATTTACACCAATCAATGAAGAAAAATCTAAAAAGTATTTTACACGCAACAATCACATTTCAAATGAATTAATACCTTGTTTGTTTTAAGAAAACTAAATTCTAAAAATTTATCTTCCTCGTTTTTTTATGTTTGATAACTATCCGGAAAGTTAGTAAAAAAAAAGTTAATTTCATTTAACAAAAAAGCTGTCTTTTATCACAGGAAAGTGTTTTTCTTTTCTTGACAAAAAAGGAAAACACTTTCCTATCTTTATTAATAAAACACTTCTTTCCCCTCTTTGTGTCTCTTTTCGAAAACAGTTGAAGCAAAAAGATTTGAGAATCATATCTCTGGAACACTCTTTATTTCAGGTATTTTTTCCCTCAAATTTCTCTATTTTATTTCCTTTATGTTTTTATCTTCTTTGTATTTTTTAGATCTATAAGAATTATAGCAAAAAATATCTTGTTTAATTTGTTGTCTGTTCCGGAAAAAAACTATTATTTCTCTATTTTTGTATTTGTTGTTCAAACAATCCATCATGGTTTATCTTTTACCTGTCAAATTTTTTCCCATACCCAGTTTTCTTCTTCATCTTACCTCGTCACATTCAAACAAGCTCACACAAACAACCAACCAAATTCATTACAAGCAAGCCATAAAAAGCACATTTTTTCTTGCACATTCGGCAGCTTCTTTAGAGAAATAAAAATCCCCAAACTTCCCCAACTAGTCCCTACCCTGGTTTTCTGTCACCGGATTCAGCACAAAAAGAGAGACGCAAAGTAAAAAGGGGAGAATTAGTGAATCTGTTGTTTGCTCTCTTTTTAATTCACTTTCCCAACATTATCAGTATATGTAGCCGGGGTAGAGAGGGATGAGAACTGGGAATGAGGAGCAGGTTCTTGAGGTCTAGCCCTCTTGCCCCTTGAATCTGTGATGTTGTCTTGCTTCTTCAGAGAACAGGGGAATGGCGAGAGAGAACTGAGAGAGAACAGGGGAAGAGAAAGAGAACCGAGAGAGACTAGCCGAGAGAGAAAGTTAAGGACTTTAGAGAACGAACAGTGAATGGCGAGAGAGAACAAAGAAAACAAGAGGGGAAACCGAATGAGGGGAAACCCAGGGGAATTAGAGAATGAAGGGAAACCGACAGAGGGTAAACCTAGGGGATTAGAGAAACCAAATGAGGGGAATGAGGGGAATTAGAGAAATCGAATGAGGGGAATGAGAGGGGAATTAGAGAAACCAAATGATGATGTCTTAATTAAGTTACGGGAGAGAGTTAGAGATTTGCAATGCAAAAGCTGGGGAACGGTGGGGTTTTTTTTATAAAGGATCATAAGGAGCTGGGGAACGATGGGGTTTTTTTTTTAAAAAAGCAAAGGTATAGGCTGCTGTAATTTGTTCAGGTGGTTGTAGTAGAACGCGGCACAGATCATGAGAACTAATTATACTATATTTTAATTTTAGTTATAAATTATGGGTTTAATAACATAATGAAATATAATGTAATACAACTCTAAGTAGGTATTATTCCTCTAAAAATAGAGATTAACAATAAAATCTCCCTAATTTGTAACTAATGATTGGGTTGATTAGTTTGTTTATCATACAAATATTATGGACCAGTTTTACCTGCATATTAGTGCCTAAACTCAACAATCTCCATGGTTATAACTAACAAATCAAAATAAAATTGAATTGAACCTTGCCATGAACTCAATCGTGTGTTGTGTTGCTGTATGCGAGGTGATTTTCGAAACTTATTTTTATTTAATTATTCAATAATCAGATTATTTTTAAGAATTAAAATGATTGATCTTATTGATCGTTGTGAACTTATGAATTGTATATCGTCAGCTTCTTTGAGCATAATTTATTGTATTGATTGTGTAAGTATTTTATATGTTTTTTTAATATTTATTTCCCTAAATTTTTAGGTTTTGTTATAAGAAAACTTCACTTTCATGTTATGGATAGTAAGATAATTCATGCAGCATGTATGGGAGCAGCTGTAACTGTGATAGCTGCAGGGGTAGCTATTATTGAACAAGAAAGAAATAGAATTTATATACCTAGAGAACCACGTATCAATGCAATTGCTCAACGAGAATTCTATATTAACAACATTTTGAATCAAGGTGATAGACATTTCGTTAAACAAATTCGTATGAAACTTGTTGTCTTATATAGATTGTGTGATGTTCTCACAAGTCGTGACCTGTTACGATCAACTTAAAATGTGTCTATTAGGGAGCAAGTAATTGTGTTCTTACAAATTATAGGCCAAAACTAAATATTTCATGATATTAGTGGTATATACTATAGGTCTGTTGAAACTATCCATCGTTACTTTAGAATTGTTTTAAAAGCAGTTCTTAAGTTATACAAACACCTTATTAAAGATCCAAGGGATACAGTTCCAGCAGAGATAATGAATAATCGAAGATTATATCCTTATTTTAAGGTATGAAAACAATACCAATATTTTTATACATTAATTAATTACATCCAGAAGAAAAGGTTATAAATTATTTTTTCATGTTTATATAGGATTGTGTGGGAGCAATTGATGGTACCCATGTTCCTGTAAATGTTCCTGTTGAGATTCAAGGAAAGTTTCGAGGTCGAAAAGAAGGAACAACACAAAATGTTTTAGTAGCTATAGCTTTTGATTTGAAGTTTATATATGTTTTAGCTGGCTGGGAAGGAAGTGCCCATGATTCACGGGTTTTAGGTGATGCATTATCAAGATCTAATGGTCTAAAAATCCAGAAGGTATATAATAAAGTATGTATTATATACAATAAACATATAAAATGTCTTATTACATAAAGATAGTAATAGGTGTTTTTTTTAATTTATAGGGAAATGTTATTTTGGTGATGCTGGTTACGGTATTCGAAAAGGAATCATTTCTCCTTTTCATGGAGTTCGATATCACTTGAATGAGTTTACAGAACGTTCACCAGAAAATAAAAAAGGAGCTATTTAATCTTCGACAATCGTCATTGAGAACCACTATTGAGCGAGAGTTTGGTATTTTGAAAAATCGTTTTAGATCAATTGATGGAAAATCTTTCTGGTCTTATGAAACACAAGTAGATGTTGTGCTTGCATGTTGTATTATTCATAATCACATAATGGGAGTTGATCCTTATGACTTTCTTATGGAAGAAATATGTTCGAAAAGTGAACCAATTAAACGAACAATCAACTTAAATCAACATGAGGAAAGGGAAGAGAATAGGGAGTGGATAACAAAAAGAGAAATGATTGCATCAACCATGTGGAATGATTATAACACTCAAAGAAACTAGTAATTGAGTGTTAATTATATGTGTTTGTTTTTATTGTGTCTTACTTGAGTTTGTAGTATCTTTGTTATGTATTTGGAGTAGATGTTGACTTTATTATAAGTTCTTATGTATTTTATGCATTCTCTTTTAAATATTAATTGTAGTTTTTATATGAAATTTATTAAATCTATAAATTATATGATTTATTTTGTATAAATTTGTAATTTCTTTTTTGTAAAAATGAGTTCCACACAAAATGAAAAATGCAAGGGCAAGCACTTCATATGGTCTAAGCCTATGTCTCACATTTTACTTAAGATATTAGCTGAGGAGGCACTTAAAGGAAGCAAACCTTCTTCCACCTTTAAAGTAGAATCTTTTGTTAAGGTGGCTATAGAAATCAGTCAAAAGTTCAACGTGCAATGCGAGCCTAAACATGTGGAAAATCATCTCAAGACTGTGAAAAAAAATGAGGAATAATAACCAAACTTAAAAATAAAAGTGGCTTTGGCTGGGATGATTGTTTGAAGATGATTACAGTTTCGAAAGATGTATATGATGAAGAAGTAAAGGTATGATAAATATTATACTCTTTGTAATTTTTATATTTACTTTTGTTTCTAAAATATTATATAATGAACTAAAAAATTGCATATTCTAAACTTTATGAACAGGCACATCCCAATCATGACAAGTATCTCAACAAAAAACTTGATATGTATGAGGCAATGCCAATTGTTGTTGAAAAAGACACGGCAATAGGAAATTATGCCAAATCATATGTTGATGTCAACTTGGAAGAGAACACTAAAGAGCAATCAACTTCAATTGAAAATGAAGGTGAATATAAAGAAACTTATAAGGGAAAAAAAACATCTTCCTTAGTACACAAAGAAGGCAACATAGGAAGAGAAATCGCATGTATGAAGATGATGGTATTGAAAAGTTGTCTAAATAGATTGGAGATGTAGCATTTGCAATTCAAAGCCTTAGCAAAAATCAACTTGATGTTAATGCGCTGTATATGGAAGTGATGAAAATTGAAGGCTTTGATGAGATCACTCTTGGGGATGCATTTGATCATTTGGTCCAAAATGAAATGTTGGCAAAAGCATTTATGGCAAAAAATGTTAATTTGAGGAAAATTTGGGTTCAGAATTTTATGAACCAACACTACTATAGGCCTGTTTGCTAAGATGGTTTGACGATGTTCAAAATTTGAGTTTAGACTATGTTTGTTATTTAACAAGTATGTTGACTTGTTTAATTCGGTCTAGCATGTTTATGTTTGTAATTTGAACTAATATGTATGTATATGACATGGAAACTTAATATTTATGCATGACTATATTTGATGTTAGATATTTATATTTATTTCTTGATGCTTATTTGATATATATTAAAGAGATAATTGCCTTCACCTGTAAAAAAAAAAACATTTATCCAAAAAACACATCAAAATATTTTTGTATGTATTTATTTTTTAAAAAATTCTTCATACCAAAAAAAAAAAGAACCCAAATATATAACTCTTACCATAAACTAATTTGGCTTTCTTCATATGAAAAAAAAACTTAATTTAAGCTTTTAAAATTGAAAAAAATATATTAATAGGTTTTACTTAAAAAATATTTCACAAGCTTATTTTTCTATAATATGATATGACATATATAGTTATATTTTATAAAATAAGCTATGTATGAATATAGGATATAATAAAAAAAAAATTCATCATTATACTTTTTAGATTTCATTCTTTTATTGTAAGTGATTAAATATTTTATATATATTAGATAAACTTGAAAAAAAATTAATTCATTAATAAATTATTTTCCAGTTCATTTTACATAACACTACCAAACATCGGAAAATACTTTCCCGGAATTCACTTTAAAAAAAAACAACTTTCCTGCAAACAAACGGAGTCTAAGTAAATTACAAACTCCTCTTGAGCACTTGATGGAACCCTTTGGCTGGATTCTGTATGGCGAATGTATAGGATTTGTTTTTGTTTTTTTAATGGAAGTTGGGTTATATTAATTAATGATAACGGTGGAGATTATATGTGTAGGCTGGGGTTAGTAAAAGAATCAAATAACCAATTAAATTGAAAAAATAATTTAAAAAATTGAATTAAAAAAATTAAATTATTTTTTTTTTTTAAAATTCGATTTGGTTCGATTTCAGTTTTTAAAGTTTAAAACCAATTAAATCGAACCGGTTCAACCAGGCCAGTACTTAAAAAAAAAAGTATAAATATGATGTTTTTTCTAACCCTAAACCTAAATCAGCATTCCTTAAAAACAAAACTAATTGCCCCCTTCTTAAGCTCTCTACATTTCTCTTCTCCCTTTGCTCTTTGCATCTCTGTTATTTGATTTTCCTTTATGCTTCACACTTGTTAAGCTCTTGCTCCGTGTTCCTTCTATAAAAGGTGCGTGGCGCCTCTCTTTACTTTTGCTTCTAATTGTTTTAATCCTCATCTCAAAGACACACCTCTCTTTATTTTTGCTTTAATTTTTTTATCCATCTTCTTTCTATTTCTCACGTAATCCTGTAATTATTGTATAATTTTCCATGCATATGTAACCGAAGAAGATTATTATGTTAAACCATTTAAAGGCTTTTATGTGCTCTCCTTGATGTTGGTATTACGAGGACAACAATTTGAAATCAAGTTTGGCACTCATGGATGGTGAGGATCTATGTAAACATTTGTAATTTCTTTCCTCTTGTTCAAATAATAATGTTTTGATGGTTTTACATTTTAATAATAGGTATTTTTTTATCTTTCCTTTTGTTTTGATGGCTTGTTGAGAAAGCCAAGATTTCTCAGAAAATAAGCACAGAGCTGTGAAAATAGAAATAAGATGAAAATAGAATCCTTGAAAACATATAGCGAATGAAAAAACCTAGAAAAAAAAAACAAAAACAATATAAAAATAGAATTCCTTAAAAAATATGGTTAGTGCAAAAAAACCAAGAAAAAAACTTAATTGAAATAATTTTGGTTTAAATTGGTTTGGAAGGGAAAAACCAAACCGAACCGAACTGGTCAGTTCGAACCGATTTTCAATTCGGTTCAGTTCAAAAACTTGAAAAAAATAATTTCAGTTTAATTATTTATTTTGGCCCAAAACCGGATCGAACCGAAAATGTTCACCCCTATGTGTAGGGCAATATATAATAGTAATAGTGGAGATTACAATATAAAAGTATATCTATAATATTTTCCATATAGGTACATTTTATAATATACCTCCCAAGATGAGGGTGGAGGATCAACCCGAAACTTGAAATAAGAAGCAGTAAATGAAAGAGTAGGAAATGACTTAGTAAAGATATCAGCAAGTTGATCTTGAGAGGAAATAAAACAAATCTAAATCTCCTTCTTTGCAACTCTATCGCGAACAAAATGATAATCAACTTCAACATATTTTGTGCGAGCATGGAAAACATGATTCACAGATAAATAAGTGGCACCAAGGTTATTACACCAAATGATAGGAGCAGAAATAGACAGAATCTGAAGATTTGTTAAGAAAAACTGAAGCCAAATAACCTCAGCAGTGCCACCGGTTAAGGTTTTATACCTAGCTTCAGTAGAAGAGTGAGCAACTGTACATTGCATACCTAATTTCCATGAAATTAGCATATGACCAAAGACTATAAGGTAACCACCCATATATTTTCTATCATGAATACTACCTGCACAATCTGTATCTATAAAGCCATAGAATGCAAAGGAAGAACTACAAGTAATATGTAGTCCCTTAAGATAACGCAAGATGCATTTAACGACAATCCAATGAGAATATGTAGGAGCATGCATAAACTGACAGACTTTATTAATAGTAAAGCAAATATCTAATCTCATAAAAGTGAGATATTGAAGCGTACCCATAATTTGATGAAAGTATGTAGCATCAGAAAACAAAGGATCTGGCATTATGGTAGCTTTGGATGTAGAGATAAGAGTATCAACAGGTTTGCAAGATAACATACAAGCCCGAGTGAGGATGTCAAGTGTATATTTATACTATCAGAGCATAAAACCCATACCAGTAGACTAAACCTCAATACCCAAAAAATAATGAACGGTACCCCAGTTGCGAAGCTTAAATTTTGAGCTTAGTAGCTGTATGAGACGTTGAAGCAAAAAGGAGTTGCTACTCGTAAGCAAAATATCATCAACATAGACAAGAAGATAAATAATGAGGTATCCACCTTTAGAGGTACAAAAACCAATAGATAGCAAGAACTCATTCAGATGAGTGTACAAAGCCTGCAGAGCCTGTTTTTAAACTATATAGAGACTTATGCAATCTACACACATGAGAGGGGAGAGCAGAATCAACAAAACCTGAAGGTTGTTTCATGTAGACCTCTTCATCAAGAACACCATTAAGAAAGGCATTATAGATATCAAGCTAATGAATTTTTCAATCACACGAAACCGCAATGGAAAAGACCAATCTGACGGTCACTTGTTTAATAACAAGACTATAGGTTTCAGAGTAATCAATTCTTTCTTGCTAAGTGAAACCTCTAACAACTAGAGGCACCTTATACCACTCAATGATGCCATCAGCTCTGTATTTAATCCTATACACCAACTAACTACCAATAACATTCATCGAAGGGTGAAACAACACCAAAATCCAAGTTTTGTTAACGAGTGAGACCTGAATTTCCTTGCACATAGCACTATGCCACGCCTCATACCTTTTAGCAACATTAAAAAACAAGTGGCTCATAAGTAGGAGGAGAAACTACCCGATCGAAAGAGGCAGCAGAGGCGGTGGTAGTTGTTGTGGACAGTGTTGTCTAGGATGGAGGGCCATATGATGCTAACGAGCAGCTGGGAGTGGAGAAGAAGAGCTTGTACTTGGAAGTTGCTGGAAAGTATACGAGGAGAGGTTTACACAGATCTACAGACCGGCTGGAGAATCAGTGGAGGGACTGGCCTGCACAGCAAACCACCAACAAATCTATTACAGAACTAGGTTGTTTTACAGTGGCAGACTTGAAAACATAAACATCTGACGTTGGAGAACCTGTTCCAGTATAGTGATCATTTAAAAAACAAGTAGATGGTGCCAATATGGCAGGGTTAGACGGTGATGAAGTCAGAATCTGTGGCAAGTAGGGGGTCATTTGTGGTGCGGCAAAGGGTAGAACAATGGTGTTGTTTGGGCAGATTTGTGAAGAGGTAGGTTGCGATGTTCGAGTGTGACACTAATAATATAAAAGAATTTATTTAACATACAATATTCATCGCGCCAATCGATTTGAATATATTTAATTTTAAGTGAAAATTGACACTCAACAAGTGTTTGAAAACGATGAAAGATGGAAAACACATCAGATTTGACAACATGCGGATAATACCATATATGTTTGGTATACACATCGATAAATATAACAAAGTAACAGAAATCATCAGAAGAAAACATAGGGGTAAAAACCCAAACATCACTTAATACTAAATCAAATGGGGCAATAGTTTTGTGACTCAAAGGTTGCAACGACAAACGTGATGACTTACATAATGGACAAGCTTGACACTAAGAAAGAGAACGTCTAAAAGTACACACAATTTTATTGTCGTAAACTAAGAAATTTAAAATGCAAGGGTTTGGATGACCCAAACAACAATGCCACAAGTCAGCAGTTGTGGAGATACAAACATACCAAAAAGCTTGAGGAATTGACGTGACAGAAGACTTAGAGAGGAAATAAAGATCATCATCACTTTGACCGGAAAGGAAAACTTTCTTAGTGATGGGATCCTTGACATAAAACATAAAAGTGTGAAATTCAAAATAATCATGATTATCACGACAAAATTTCTAAGCAGATAACAACGGTCTGGTAATATAAGGCACATGAAGACCATTAGATAATGTAAAAATATGTTTTGGGGAATGTAACATAGTATGTTCAATATGTGATATGTTAAGGCCCTTACCGTCACCAATATATGTAAATGATCATTACCAATATAAGGTGCAGAATAGATCAGAGTTACAAGATCAGGCGTGATGGGTTGATTCATGCCGGTATTAGGGAACCAAGTAGCAACAAAAACATTCCCAACAACAAAGGTGAACAGAGGGTTGTTAGGTACTACTATGAAACTAGGGACAATAGGGAGCTGTGTAACCAAAACTGGAGCATAATTGGCAGCGGACATGCTACTATCCAGACCACTGGCCAACCCATGTGTTGCGTCTGTTCTGCTGCCAATTCTTTGGCCTCCAATTGGCACAAGAACAACCCTAATTACGGCTGAAATTTGAGTTATGATGAGACATAGAAAGATGAACTGAGGGCTGTGGTGTGGGCAACTATGGTGGCTGCGACAGTAAAAATAAAGACAGTAAAAAGGGAGTGGCATTCATGGAATGAAAGGGAGTTCTTGTGTAGAAATTCATGGGTAAATAGGTGGTTGTGAAGATCAGAATATGACAACGGTTTTGTCTTAGTTATAAGACACGTTACCAAGTCTTTGAACTCGCTAAGAAGGCCACGAAACACATATAGATTGAAGTCTTCAAGGGATATAAGGCGATCAAAAGCAACCAATTCGTCAAATAATAATTTGGTTTGCTGCATGTTTATACTAACCAATGAGTCACCTTGTTAAAAATCTTGAAAGGAATCATGAAGTTGCATGATGTAAGAATTAGATGGAGACGCAATAGCTTTCTCAAGAGTATGCCAAACACATTGTGGGGTATGACAATCTACCACGAGATGCAACACATCCATAGAGAAGAAGGAGAGTAATGCACTCAAAATAAGTTGATCATGTTGCTTCCAACAAAGAAAAGAAGAGCTGATTGTAAAGGAAGAACCAGCAGAACTGTCAAAAATATAAGATGGAAGACACGACACTAAGCTGTCAATGAAGTGAAAAACACCTTGACCAAGGAGATAGGGTTTCATCTGCATTCGCCAATAAAGATAATTTATGTTTGTAAGTTTCAACAAAACAACTTGGTGGGTGTTTAATAGAGCAACAATAGTTAGAGTTTGTGTTCTTATAATGTGCAGAGGAATGATAAAAACTTGCGAGGATGGGTCATTGATGTGTTCTACAAGTGAAGATTGCTATTGTGGAGGAAGGACATCATCAACAACAATTTGTGAATGGCTGGCCGGCTAAGCTGCACCATCGACAGTGAGGGAGAATTCTGCTGCAGCAATAACAGAGTCCATTTAAAAGAGGAAGAGAAAAGGTCGACTGCAAAGGGGAGAGGGAGAGAAGAGTTCTGATGACAAAATGTTCTTATACCAAGTTGAAAATAATTAGGAGGCTTAAACTATTGGTTAGCCAACCTTTTATGTATATATAGAGAGTTGTTAAATTCTAACTTCTCACTTTATTTCAGAATGAATTCTTGAACATATACAGCATCTACATATCTATATTAGGACATCTATTAACTACACATAAATAGGTAGTATTGCTAGGTTCTGATTTATAGGAAATGATATCTGACTTTCTATTTTTACTCCCTACAAATTAGTTTTAAATTTGCCTTAATTACTTCATAATCTTCAACACACCCCCTTAAGTTGGATGGAAGAGATCTTTCATTCCCAGCTTGTCCAAGGTGTTTTTGAACATAGGATTTTGAACACCTTTAGTAAGTATATCAGCAAGTTGTTCCCCGGTAGGCACATGGAGTGCATATCAATCCACTCTCTAACTTTTCTTTGATGAAATGTTTGTCTACGTTCACATGTTTAGTTCTATCATGTTGTACTAGATTGTGTGTTATTGCAATGACAGCCTTATTGTCACAGTACAACTTCATTGGTTCATCCCACTTGATTCTTAAATCTTCTAGGATAATCTTCATCCATAGTAACTCACAAATTTCGAATGTCATTGATCTGAATTCTGCTTCTGCACTTGATCTTGATATAACACTTTGTTTTTTGCTTCTTTATATCACAAGATTTCCTCCAAGTAGAGTACAATAACCTGATGTTGATCTTCTATCTGTTAATGCACCAGCATAGTCTGCATCTGTATAACATTCAAGGTTCAGAGTCCCATGATTTTTATACAAAATTCCTTTTCCAGGAGTAGACTTCAAGTATCTGAGGAGTCTATACACTGCCTGTAAATGTGAATGTTTCAGGTTGTGTATAAATTGACTAACCACACTCACGACATAAGCAATGTCTGGGCGAGTGTGAGCTTAGTAGATCAACTTACTAACTAACCTTTGGTATTGACCCTTATCAGTTGTGACTCCTTCCTCATCATTCTCAAGTCTGTGCTTTAGATCAATAGGTGTTTCACATGGTCTATAGTCCATCATTCCTGTTTTCTTTAGAAGGTCAAGAATATACTTTTATTGAGAGATAAAAAATCCCCTTTTTTGAATGTGCCACTTTTATGCCAAGAAAGTATTTCAACTTCCCCAATTCCTTGATTTCAAATTCTGCTAAAAGTCTTTTTCTCAACTTATCTCTTTCCACATAGTCATCACATGTTATTATAATGTCATCAACATAAACAATCAAATTAGTAACTTCCCCTGAAATAGAGTGTTTGATGAACAAAGTATGATCTCCTTGGCTTTGCCGATATCCCATAAAAACCATGGCTTTGGTGAACCTTTCAAACCAGGCTCTAGGAGACTATTTTAAGCTATAAAGTGCCTTTTTTAGTCTGCAGACCTGGTTGGGAAGAATGGAGTGATTGTATCTTGGTGGTGGATTCATATAAACCTCTTCTTCCAACTCTCCATGTAAGAAGGTGTTTTTAACATCATATTGCTACTTACACCATCCAAGATCAGCAAATAAAGAAAATAGAATTCGACTGGTGTTCATCTTAGCAATTGGAGCAAATGTCTCTTGATAGTCTATCCCAAATGTTTGTGTAAATCCTTTTGCAAGTAGCCTGGCTTTATACCTTTCTAGGCTGCCATCAGCTTTATATTTCAGGGCATAAACTCACTTACACCTTACTGTTTTCTCATCTTTTAGTAACTCAACTATTTCCTATGTTTGATTCCTCTCTAGTGCATTCATATCTTCTCTCATGGTAGTTTTCCAATTCTCATTTCTTAGAGCCTCATGTAAGGTTTTTGGGATAGGTATGTGTTTATTTTTTAGAGAAAGGCTTTATGTGATGGTGAGAACTTTTGAAATGACATAAAATTAACAATAGGATATAAGGGATTCTTAGTGCATTCTCTTCTTCCTTTTCTAATAGCAATTGGCTGATCAAGGTCAGGAATAGGTAAAGATGAATGAGAAAGTTCATTACCTTGCTCTAGTTCGGATTCTTAGGCTTGCAAGAGAGTTAAATCAGGTTGTATCCTTCTTCTATATACCTAAAGAGGTCTGTCAATAGTAGTTTCTCCCTACAGAGTAATATTTGGAGACTCACAGGATGGTGAAATAGGAGATGATTGCTGCCTATATGGGATTTGGAATGAAAAAAAATGTCAAAGTCATTGTTAGTCTTATCTTCTGTGTTGTTTTCCTTCCCTTGAAGAGAAAATTTATTGAAGAAAGACTGATTTTCATTAAAACTTACATCCTTTGACACAAGAAATCTCTTTAAAGATGGATGATAACATTTGCAACCTTTTTGTGTGATGGAATATCCTATGAAAACACACTTAAGAGCTCTAACATCAAGTTTGTCTCGCTGATGTTTATGAATGTGAACATAGGTGACACACCCAATGATCCTTAAGGGAATTTTATAATAAAAATTATTCTTTGGAAAGAATTCTGACAAATAGTTTAAACTTTAAAGGACTTTTGAAACCAATAACTCTTGAAGGTATTCGATTTATCAAATACGTAGAGGTTAAAACTGTTTCTCCCTAATAATATTTTGGAACTTGATGTTGGAAAAGTAAAGCTCGAGTAGTTTCAAGGAGATGTCTATTTTTTCTTTCTACTAACCCATTTTGTTGGGGAGTATTAACACAAGATGATTGATGAATAATCCCTTCTTTTTCAAAGTATGGTGATAAAATCTGATTAAAGTAGCCCTAGCATTATTAGTTCTAAAACCCTTAATGCTAACCCCAAATTGATTCCTTATCATATTTGTAAAGTTTGGAAGGATATGACTCACATCAGATTTTCTTTTAAGAAAGTAAACCTAAGTCATTCGGGTGCAATCATCAATAAATATTACAAAACTTTTTGCTTCTTAAATATTAGGAATGTTATATGGACCCCATATATCCGAGTGAATTATAGTAAATGGAGACACAGATCTTGAATCACTTATAGAAAAAAGCACTCTATGGTGATTTGCAAATTTACAGATTTCACAATGAAATTGTTCAACATCAAGATTTTTAAAAAAAGATGAAAACATGTTCCTAAAAGTCTTAAATGATAGATGTCATAAACGACGATGATGATTCCAAACATCAGTTTTATTAGAATTAACTTAAATGAATGATAGAGAAAGGGAGTTATTACTGCTGCTTTACACTCCAAGCATGTACAACCCATCCTTGACTCTAGCTTTCCCAATCATCCTCCCCGTAGCTAGGTCCTAAAATATGCAATGATCAAGGAAGAAAGTTACACTACAATTTATGTCTTTAATTAGTTTCCGAATGGGCAACAAATTTGTCGTAAGATTAGGAACATGTAATACTCTTTTAAGAGTAAATACAGTATTAAGAGGGATTGTTCCCTAACCTGCAACTGTAGTTAGAGATCCATCAGCCATTGTGATCTTCTTACTGCTAGGATAGGGTTGATATGATGTAAAGGCATCTGCAGAATAAGTCATATGGTCTGTTGCACTTGAGTCAATGACCCAGATGCTGGAATGGTTCTTGTTTGAGGCACTAAAGACATGAGAAACTAGAATTTTACCATTTTGAGCAAAAAAGCATGATCCAAATGGTTTCTCCATTGTGTTGAGTAAGGTTATTAGGCGTTCAATCTCCTCTTTGTTGAATCCTCTCACCTCTAGGGTGCTAGATTCATATGTTGTCTCTTCTTAATTTGTTAAGTGTGCATATCCTCTTGAATGGTTCCATTTGTGTCCTCTATTACACCCCATCCTTTGTGGTTTTCCATGGAGTTTCTAGCAAGTCTTTTTTATATGACCTGTTTTCTTGCAATAGTTACAAAACTGATCATCTTTAAAGAATTTTCTCCCTTCAGTCTTCACCACTTCTGCACCGTTCATGGCATCATTTTGGTTTCTGCTAGCATCACTTAGGTTTCTATTATTAGTTATCATCATAGCAGAACCTTAAGTATTTAGGACCTTAAGCATCACAGTTTTCCTTCCTTCTTCAGCCCTTATTACCAAGAATACCTCATTGAGTGAGGGCAGAGATTCCTTTTCAAGTATTTGGACTTGTATTTGATCAAATTATATGTTGAGTCCTGCAAGAAATTCAAAGATCCTTTCTCTTTCTATATAATTCTTTTAAATCATAGCATTATCACTACACTGCATCTTAAAATCTTGATAATAGTCCAATTCCAACCAGAAACTTTTCATAGTATTGTAATATTCAATAACCATCATATTACCTTGTTTGGTCATTGAAAGCTTCGTCTTAATCTCATAGATTAACACAACATCCTTCACTTTAGAGTAGGTTTGTCTCACTACATCCCATATGTCTTTTGCTGTAACCAGAAAAATATAAGGCCCACAGACTTCTGGCATAATAGAGTTCCATAGCCATGACATAATCATGGAGTCTTCTTCATCCCAGAGTGTAAACTTTGGGTCTTCTGGACTACGAGGATTATCCATCAAATGATTAATCTTTCCCTTTCCTTTGAGAAAGGTTTTTACTATTTGTGACCACTTTAAATAGTTTCTTCCATTCAGTCGGTAGGATGATTGTAAACTCTGGAATTCCCCTAATATTTGGGTTTCTTTTGTAGTATTTTCAGACATGTTCTTTTTATATCTGGACAGAATAGATGGGAAGAGAGGAGGGGAAATCCCAGATTTAGAGAGAGATAGGCTTAGGAGAAAAAAAAGACTCGGTTTAGGCTCTGATACCATATGGAGAGTTGTTAAATTCTGACTTCTCACTTTTATTTCAAAATGAAATCTTGAATATATACAGCATCTACAAATCTATATTAGGACATCTATTAACTACACATAAATAGGTATTATTGCTAGGTTCTGATTTATAGGGAAGGATATCTGATTTTCTATTTGACTCCCTACAAATCAGCTTCAAATTTGTCTTAATTACTTTATAGAAAAGGTTGGCTAACCAATAGTTTAAGCCTTCTAATTATGCTCAACTGTATACAAGGCTAAGGTGGGTTGTAGCCCAGGTAAAAAAATAAATCATAGTGATAAGCTAGGTTGCTGAGCCACCTACGCCTCTAATATGTTTTCAGTAGCCTGGCAACATAGTGTTCCATCTCAACAAACTTGTGGCAATAGGTTAGATTGCTGAGCCATGTCCGCCTCTGATATGTTTTGAGTAGCCTGGCAGCACAATGTAATAACCCTTTTCTTTTTTTCAACAACATCATCTAATTTCTCTTCTTTCACCCTTCTCTTCTAGTGAGACTTCTATTTTTGCAGCACCTCCTCTCGTGCACATTCTAGGTCTTAATATTTATTTATGCAGCTTCTCTAGTCATTTGGCCCTCGCTTGTACTGGTAGGATGAGGGTTTTGGATGTCGGGAGGGTTAGGTGCCGAAAGTTGAGGTGAAATTTGGAAAGAAACTAATAGAGAATTTTTTTCATCGTCAATTTGAAGTGAAAAATTATCTATACAATTGTTATTAATTATTTTTACTTAAATTGAGTAAGTGTTTATGATATATATATATATATATATATATATATATATATATATATATGTTAATTGGTTTTTGATATATTGCATATTTTTTTTATTAAATTATTAGACAATAAATTATTGAAAAAAAAACTTTAACACCTCTTAAATTATTCCAGAGTTTATTGTAGTATAATTATTTTTATTATCTTTCAATTAAGCCATGTCTTAATAAAGGTAAGAACATTTTTATCAATCAACCTTTTAATTGCTTGCTAATAATGATTGTTTTTGTTTTTAATTATCAATACAATGTCCAAATATCTTTAGTCTATCTTTTATAAGAAAAAAAAAGAGTTTTTAGAATATGTCTATCATTTCTGAATTATGTTGAGGATTAGTTGAAATAAATAAGTCGTACTTTTATCATTTGATTGACAAGTTGATTCATCTTATTTTGACTTTATCCATTTTCATTGTCACCACAAAGCGAACATTTTCAGCAATAAAACATGTTAAAACTGTGTTTTGCAATTAAATAGAAGATGAGTTTTTAGCATATTTTATGATGATTTACATTGAATGAGAGCGTGTTGAAGATATTGATTCGAATTCGATTATAAATGAATTTTATTCCACAAAACATGGAAATGTACAACTTTGATAGTGTAATTTATTTTAAATTGAAATACTTTAAATTTGAATTAAAATTTTATTGTTAACTTAACAAATTTATATATATAATTTAATAATTAATTTTAAAAAATAATTTATGTATATATATGCTTGATAGCCCATGGCAGAAAAAATTCTCCAATAGATATAATAGTGAAGATTACAATATAATAATATATCTATAATATTTCTTATATAGTTACATTTTTTAATACTCCTAAACACCCGTGGTATTCTGTAATGGATGTGAGACAACGCATTTAAGACTCAACTGGGATAGTTGAAAACGAACCAGGTCTCCGAGTAAAAAAGACTTTCGCTCGACGTACACATGTCTGTCAGAGCGTAGAAGAATCAAAGATTCGTCAACAATGGCCGTACGATCTCATCAGTACACTCCACATGAAATTATCACTGTTGCTGCAGGCGTTATCTGTGCAGAGAACAAACCTAGGTTTAAGGCCTAGGAAGCATGCAAATGCCCGGTAGCTGCTAGTATACGACGTCGGTTTACGTCAGGGTTAAGAGGGTGCCAGAGACCATCTGAGCTCAGGGACCAAGAAGGAACAAAACCACGTGAAAATAGCAATTATTTGCTGTCTCGTCATGAATGATATGTCACTCTCTCATGCATGCTTTCGTGTTGAAATCAAACAAAAATATTGCATGCAATATCTGTCGGATTTTGCACAGGTTCAGATTGAGAGGAGGACTCATTGTCGCCCTTCGTAATAATGGCCACATGTACACACGTTGTGATTTTGAATCCTGATATTTGTAATCCAGCTAGACAGTTAGTTATATAAAGTTATATAATTGATCAATTATTTTATATAAAACTGTAATTTTATGTTTTTTTAAAAATATTTTATGAATAAAAAAACATATTTTCATCTAATTTATAATTACAAAAATTTATTATTCATGCTTAGAAGTGATATTGCACAGTCAAGCACTACTCTATCATAACTAGATAAAATTTTTCTCTAAACAAATTATATAAATATTCTAATAAATACATTTGTTGCAATAAATATAAATCTAAAAAGAGGTTTGGTAGTGTCAGACCAGAATAATAGTTAAAAAATACCATAGATTTTGATCTAACTATTGTATCATGATCTAACTATATGTTATATAAATAATAATAATAATAATAATAAATATTTTTGTTTAATTTATAAATTTATAAATTTATTATTAATCTTAAGAATTTATTATTCATATATATAAATAATTCTGAATAATTAGATGCGACTCTATTATAACTAGATGAAAATCTTATAAATTATATGGATGTCGTAACAGATATATTTGTGAGGACTGGTATAGATCTGGACTGATGTTTGGTCGCGTTAGACTAGAACAATAGTTAAAATAAATTATAATTTTTTATCTAATCATTCAATCATGCTTAAATTTTTATAATAGTTTTAGAAAGTTATTTTTCTTAAAATAACTTGAAATTCTACTCCAACCAACCATCAAATCTTTAAATTTCAAAATTTTATAAAAAATATATATACATGAAAGATAACCATATGATAAACATTTCAACAAAAAATACATATACATCGAATTTTTGTTTTTTTGAAAGAAATTGTATTATCTTTTCACAGTTTGTTTTAAAGAATAGATGAAAAGTTTTCAAATGCCTATTTAGTTGGGTAATTATAAGATGCTTGGTCAAATATTTAACAATTCTATGAAAACTGGACTCCATCGTCATTCATCAACTCAGTTCCCCCTTGACTCTGGTGAAGAGTTAACGTCAAAATGAGGAAGAATTTCTTCTGTTTTTTTTTTAATAAGAGTGTATGAATGTGCTGGAGAATCTTGATGATGTGTCTGATGCCACCGTTGGGAACGCGGAATAAATTTGAATTTTTTTTTGTTAAAATTAAATGTAATTTATATTTTTTGGATCGTTTTGATATGCTGATGTCAAAAATGATTTTTAAAAAATAAAAAAAATCATTGACATGTATTTCAGCACGAAAAACTATTTAAAAAACAACCATTACCACATTGTCAAACACCCTTTTCTTACATCAAAGCTCTTGATAAGTTTAAAGATGCTGATCAGATAAGAATGTTTATAAAAATGTCGTTTGTTAGGAGGAGGTATTGGCTTAAGAACTTAGAATAAACTTATTAATTGTTAATGTTTAAGTTACTTGTTTGGAATGTTTTCATTAAGTTTACATTTTAAATATCTTTAGTTTTATGCTTAATCTTGTGCTTGTTATATAAGTTTGATATTTAAGTTTTAGTTAATTTACATGTGCCGTATTTTTTGGTTCTTATATAAGCAATTCAAATTTATTTATTGAATTCCTTTATTATTATTTTTACATTGCAATTTTTTTTTTGATATCTGTAGGTGTTTGGACTAACTTATACGCACATCAATTAATCTTTTATAATTTTAAAATTAATAATCAGGTAAGTCTTCATTGATCATAAGATTTGTAGCACTCGAGTTAATAACTCTTAGAAAGTAAATTCAGGGTCTGACCAGTTAAGTTAGATCCCTTGTTTTTTCCTAAAGATGTGTAAAAATGAAACAACTTATTAAAGACATGATGATTAGGACTGTTGCATCACTTGTTTTTGTATTTAGAATTTTATTTACGTATTTTTAAAAGTATGCTTGACTTGAAAAATATTAGATTATTTTTATAGTATTTTTAATGATTTTGATATCAAAAATAAAAAAATATATGAAAACATTATTTTGAAGCATTTTCAAATGAAAAACACTTTTAAAAAACATTAACTCAATATTGAAATTATAAAATTAAAACAAAATCAATTTTAAAAAGAACCAAAAAAATTGAAGTCAACTTGGGTTAATATTTGAAATTTATAATCCAAGTCATGAGGTCGAGACTAGCTTTATAGAATATAAACCCAAAAATATTATGAAGCCAAACTCGTATAAACAAAATGTCAAGGCATTAAGTTAAAAATAAAATCAATAAAAACATGATAAAAAAAAAAATAAGGATTAAATTCGATATAGAAATAAAGAAAAACAAATGTTAAGGGATAAAAAAATAAAAAAATAAAAAATAAAAAAACAAATAGCAATTAAAATAATAAGCACTAAATTTTAAAAAAAAATTAAAAGAAATTAAATGCTAAGGAACAAAAAAAAAAACATTCAAAGAAAGGATTCAAAACAAAATAAATAGCAATTAAAAGAATGCGGACCAAAATTGATAAAAAAATTAAAAGAAACAAATGCTAAGGAACAAAATTGAAAAAAAAATTCACTTGAAAAAATGATAAAAAATTAGTAATTAAAAAAATGATGATCAAATTTGATATAAAAAATAAAAATGATAAAATTTTAAGAGAAAAAAACTAAAAAAAATTCAAAACAAAATAAATAATAATGATTTTATCTTTTAAACTTTTCAGGGCAATACCATTCCTAAAAGATGAGAAAACAACAGCGAGAAGAAAAAAACTTATCGAAGTCCAATATCATGTAATTATCTATATTTACCCCACCATGTGGAAAGGTATAACGATGCTTTCAAATGTATTTTTTTAATTATTGTTATATGTATGTATGTATGTGTGTGTGTTATTTTACCGTATAATTTTATATAAAAATACAAAAAACCCCTCTATAGCAACCTTATAATTTATTACTTATATAAAGGCATTAAGATCATTTTGCACATTATCTTGTCCCCGTTCAATTTTAGTAGTGACTAGAGTGGGCACATGTCCGAAAAGGAGTGAGATAGAATTATTATAATAACCCGTAACCATCAAACATGAACGAGTTGAGATGGCCGAGTTGGTCTAAGGCGCCAGATTAAGGTTCTGGTCCGAAAGGGCGTGGGTTCAAATCCCACTCTCAACAAATTCAATATTTTTACTATAACACTTGTAAGTCTTAGCCCTTATGTTCAGTTCCCTAATTTATGCTAACCAACACTTGACAACGCCTTTTTTTTTTTTTTAAAAATAAAATTTCTGAAACTTTAATAATATAATAAAATGGTCACTGTAATGGCTTCTCTGTCATCAAATACTACTGCATCAACATACACTGCCTTTCATTAATCTCGCCATCGCCACAAGCTGCTGCAAATAAGAGCTTCTGCTGCCCCTGGCGTTGCCCTCAAGTCCCTTGAATCTGCACTTGTTAAGGTCCTCCCATTTATCGTCTATAACACATTTTCTATTATTTTTTTCTTCTTGAGAAATATTGAACAATGGACTGTACTGAATTATACGTTTTACAGCAAGATTAGGTCACTGTTTTTAGTAATCATGACCGATCATTGGTATATGCAAATCAAGAATGAAAACTGGTTGAGAAACTTAATAGCGTGACTTCCTTTAAACAACTTATGCCTTTGAACATCCTTGCCTTCAACTTAGGCAACCGATCTTTCCTCGGCTAGTTTTATATATTGACTGGAATTTGATCACTTTTATTTTATTTTAGTTTTGTTGCGAGTCTCAACTTTTTCCCCACGTACAAATGAGATTTAGAGGCTGTTTGAAAGTGATTTTTAAAAACATTGCTGAAAAAAATTAAAAATTTTTTATTTTATTTTTTACTTAGAATTAATATATTTTTAGAATTAATATGTTTTTGATGTTTTCAAATTATTTTAATGTGCTGATTTTAAAAATAATTTTTAAAAAATAAAAAAAATTAATGATATATTTTTTTGAGTAAAAAATACTTTAAAAAATAATAATAACCACTCCCAAACACGCTTCTTAAGAAGACCACCACTCATATAAATGATGGTTCAGTTGTAAGAGCTTACACGACGAAGTGGTTGGCCAATCTGCTGGCCTTTTCACTTTTCAGATTTGCAACCACCCGAACCAGAAGGGAAAGTTTTGTGGAGATGGATTTATGTAGACTGGGATCCAAATAGAAGCAAACCGCAGCTTAGCAGCAAAGATCCGCAGCAGAATCTTACTAGATGGACTGTAAGTAACTACTATGAATACATCTATGCATATACACATTTGGTATATACTGATTCTGGGAGAAAGTAATTCAGGTTTTATTTGCCGGATCTCTCATTAAAAATAAATGAATGAAGCGCTGGTTCTGTGATGCAGAATACTTTTTTAAAATACTTTTCAATTAAAAATACATTAAAATAATTTTATTTTATTTTATTTTATTTTTTATATCAACATATTAAAACCATCCAAAAACATATTAAGCAAGCTAATGCAAAAACACACACCAATGCCAGCAATGTCTAAGAAGGCAAAAACACACACCAATGCCAGCAATGTCTAAGAAGGCAAAAACACACACCTTTAACATGGACTGCTGATCTATGATCCAAGTGTAGCTTCTATGTCATTCACTGCTGATCTATGATCCAAGAGCAGCTTCTATGTCATTCGGGATTAGAAAAACTCGTACAGCTAACTGAATCTCTCGTCTACGGCTTATGTGTAGCCTCTAAGAGAGATCTTAGCTTTCTTCATCTACAACCGGCCATATGTTGAGAGTAAAACCTTGAGTCGCGTTGCTTCATCCTCCAAGTGATCAAAGCTCATGGAACTAGGTATCCTCCACCTCCAGTTTCCAAACTGTACACAGCAATCGAAAAGTTATTATCAGAAAGAGCCATTTCATTTCATTTCTAGCTATGTGATAGAAAGTAGTGAAATTCTTAAGGAAGTACTTTCAAAATACTAAGAAGGTTATAAGTTTGTCATCTCAAGTCAAAACTCTTTTGTTTAAAGAAAATGGATATTTGGGAAAACAAATATCCAGGCATACATAACTCGAGCCCCATTGCAGCTAGCTAGTTGTGCAACAATGCATGGTGATCCTATACCTGAGTAGCTGGAATATTCATTCTGGCAGAATTCCCCAATCCCAGAATATCTTGCATAGGTATGACTGCAGTTTGGGCCACTGACGAAAGGGCAGCTTGGATGAGTTCCCATGGGATATCATTTTCTTCATGAATCGAAAGATACTTTTGGACCTGAAATAGCAGGGAAACATAAATCCTCATTATATGCATGGGCATGGGAATTCACACGTTAAAAGGGGGATCAAGACTACCAAAAACGCTTACATTTGATTTCTCTTCTTGTTTCAAAACATCCCACCAACCTCGAATCTGTTATAAATACACAAACAAAATCCTTTATCAGACCACACCTTCTAATTTACTAAAGAAATTGTTAAGATAAAGGAATTAGAATAAACCATATTCTCAAGTTTTTTAGGACTAAAACTAGGATCCCATTTGCAAACCATAAACTATGTCCAGCAGGATATCATAACTAGTATTCTAGAAAAGCAGAACCTGCTGCTCCATTCACATGGTCATAAGATCGGGAATGGGGCAGCAGATAAAAATGGCCAAGGGTATAGATGATTTTCTACCGTGTCATTATCATGAGTTCCAGTGTACACAACTTGATTGGGCTCGTGATTATGAGGCAAATGAGGGTTAGCTGCATCACTTCCAAAACCTGGAACCAGGAAAAAGAATAGTGGAAGAACAGCACTACCCATGTAAACTTCAAGGAAATCACTTTGAAACAGCAATTTATTTGGACATATACACTAAAATCAGAAACAGCTCATTACCAAACTGAAGGACAGCCATTCCAGGAGCACCAATGGATTTCCTAAGCTGCACTACATCTTTAGTGATGATTCCCTGTAAAACAACAGTGTAGGAGGTGCACACAAGTGGATACGTGAACATTATAACTCCTTGCATTTTTAATGCCCAAAATCTTAAAAAGTTGATGACAGTAGCAAAGACCAATCCATCTAAACCTACAATCTTGCTTCAGCAAGAAATGCAGTGTCCTAATGGTATAGAACTGTGAATTAAAAGAACGCACCTTACAAACAACAATATCATAAAAACCCTTGATAAATGGGGACATTTTAGCCAGAACAAATGGAATATCCTATATATGACTTCATTGTTGAACCATGTACAGTGATTGACCATACATGTGCATTTGTTTTTGACTCTTGCAATTATCTTTTATATTACATGCATGTATGAGTAGTATAGGATTTATACTAACCACCCAAACATCAACGACAATGAAAAACAGAAAAACAAAGATTGGATTAAATCATTGAATCTATGATCAACAGGATATACATCTTGTGCATCCATCACGATGATGAGATGATCAGTAAGGAATCAATGACATTTCTTTGAAAGTCAGTTGTTTATTGATACCACCTTATTGAAAATCAAATAAGGGATCATGTAAATGACCAGTAAAATGCAAAGATTACACTTCTTTCCAATATTACTGTTAGTAAAGTGATTCCACTCGATGTTAAAGAGAAACAAAAGTAGGATGATTCCACCGCAGCTATCACCTCCTATAACATGATGAAAAGGGAAATGAAAAGTTTCTTAAAATCCTATATAATGACACATACCAGATCTTCTGCTATTATATTGATCTTTCCAACAGCTCTAGAGATGGCATCAAATAGGGATTTTCCAGGTCCTGCCTACTGTCATCAAAATGAAATCTTGGGTTAATAACAGGAAGCTTCTCGAAATATCACAATTCATTTGAAAAATACAGAAAGCTGACCTTCCAGTTTCCGACCATTGCAACTTTTGCTTCTGCAAATGAATGCAATTTAATAGCATGAAAAATGCATCACATCAATTTGTCTAACTGGAGATTGTCTTACCTGAAGGAACAGCCCAAAAGCCTGCAAAACCTCTAAAATGATCTATTCTGAATTCTTCAAACAGATCTTGAGCCCGCCTCATGCGACGTATCCACCATGAATATCCATCTTTCTCCATGGCTTTCCAGTCATATAAAGGACTGCAGGTCAGGCATAAAAATAATCATTAATGTGGCCACTATATTCCATAATATTTTTTGAACAGTTTATGTTTTAGGAATATCATGAAAGCAAGAGAAGAAAGATGCCAGGAAGCATAGAATGTCCTAAATATCTTATTTGCCTAACACTTGAACAGCAAACCACTTCCAGGTAACACTCAACTCCATTAGCTGGAGCACCAATTCAAATTAGTTTCAGATACAAAAGCATAGTTTGTAAGCCAGTAGACATTTTGAAGCTGTAGCGATCATTACAAGTACTCATTGCAAATCCCCTGTTGCTGAAGGGAACAATTTCTGGAAACTATCAAATTGCATCCACAGAAACATCATCATTGTCTTGGTTGTATGAGAGAAGAGAAAATGTAAAGAGTGAAAAATGTGCACAAAAGAGTTCTATTTCGGGCAGCAGGAAGCTATTTTGTAATGATAGGAGACGTGATTGGACTAGAAGAGAGCAATAGCTAATCTTCCATATGAGTCCAAAGATTCTTTCTTTTTTTCTTTTTTGGTTTACAAGAGGCTTGAACTCAAGAACTTTTTGGATTGGGGTTCGTGCACTACCAATTAAACCATGCAGTTGGTGTGAGTCAAAAGGTTCTTTAAACTAAATAAAGACAAGGCTTTTCGGAGTTTACAAAAAGTAATGAAAACCAAACATTATTTCTTCAAAATATCAGATGTGCTCATCTTGGTGATATCAGTACATACCTGTCCCACAACTGTCCAGTTTCACTGAAGGCATCAGGGGGGACACCGCTAACTAGAAGAGGAAAACCATTCCTGTTCTGGGAGACAAATACAGAAGTTAGTAACTGGAATGACAAGGGTTACCAACCTGAACAGGATGGTTCAGTGTAGTCCTAAATCTGTGGAGAAACTGATTACCAGTAAAAAATGTTTCTTATTTGCCCAAACATCAGCGCTGTGATACCCTACATATATAGGCATGTCACCCATTATACTAATTCCCTTCTCCCGTGCATAGCTGCGAACTTTCTTCCATTGCCTTTGGAACAAGAACTGTTGTGCAATGAATATGTCTATCTGTACAAATAGAAGCTTCCAGCATCAACTGTGAACAATGTGCCAAATGGATTATAAAAGGTTGGGGGAAAAACTATTTGTATCTTACAAAATCCTTTTTACTCTGGTATACTTCCTCCAAGGCTGCAAGATGGCGATTTTTTAAAGGTTCAGGCCACTCATACCAATTAAGTGTATTTAAGGAATTGTCAATAGCAGCAAAATAAGCTGCATCTTCAAGCCAACCTAGAAAACAGAAAGAGATAAAATATTTACTTAAAGAAGGGAAGGAAAAAAAAATAGCAATGTTGTTCTAAAAATGAACTGTCCGGGAAAGAGATGCTGCAAAATGTAAATGGCAAAACAAGAGAGATGGTCAATGAAATCAAATTTGCAGTCAGTGCACAGGCCCAAACACAACCTACAGAACAGAAATAGAACTTAGAGCGTTATTCAAAGAAGGAAAGGGAAAGGCATAGCAATATTGTTCTAAGAAAACATTCAGGAAAGAGTAGCTGCAACATGTAAATGGAAAAACAAGAGATATGACCACAGAAATTAAATTTTCTGTCAGTGCACAAGCATGAACACACACTTGTATGTATCACTAACCTTCACATGACTGTAAGATAAAATTGTACATAAAGGTTTTTCAAGAAAGAAATGATGCAAAATGACTTTGAGCAAAGAAAGCCCCCCAACATTATATCCTGCTGTCCCACCAAAAGTCTATGATTCCAGTATAGTATGCTAAATTTTGTCATTGCAAAATAGGCAGAGCATATAATTTCTTCCTCTCACATTGATACTTGAGGTACTTCTTCTTCTTTTTTCCCTCTTAAGTGTTAGTCTTCCTAAGTTGAATCCTAGCTTGAAGAAGTTAGAAATTGTAAAAATTCAAAGCAGTAACTAGCAACAGAAACATGGGAACATAGGATTTTGTATCCTGGGTAATTAACCCTTTTCTTAGTTGACAATCAGTAAGCTAAGGGAGTAACATTTTCAGAGCTTAAAAAACAAATTTTGTAAGTATCTAATTGAGTAGTAACTAAGTTATTTTCCAAACGTTAGTGAAGGTAGGTTTGTTGAGCTGTATTGATAAGCTATTTGCAATAACAAGAATTAAGATCCAGCATCACACTAATAACTGAAATTCTGATAGCAGCAAAAAGTGACATGTTCTGAATAGAAAATATTTCTCCATTTCATTTAAGTCATTGTGCAATTTATTACCTAATTCTTGCTCCTTTTCCGTCAAATTTAAAACTAGAACTTCCTATATGAAAAAACTAACAAATATAAATACGTATATGGAAGCGCTTCAATTTAATCAGCAATGAGATTCCATGAGCAGTGAGCACAAATGAATGGTGCTCCAAGACAATGTGATTCTTACTTGAAATGTCCGGGTTTCTCTGAAAATCTTCAAGCTGACTTTTAAGTTCACCGTCGCTTAAAATAAGCCTCTCTGCAGCCTAAGAAAGAACTGATGTAAGATAATCTTGGGCCTAAAAACAAAAAATTCAGGCTAAAATTAATAGCACCTCCTGCTGTATTTAGAACAGAACTATTATGATGAAACTTCTTAAAAAATTACTGTCCCTTTTTGTTCAAAATTTTCTCCTCTCTAACTTTAGAGATACCTAATTGGAAAAATGAAGACCCCCCCCCCAAATCACCAAATCAAATTCCGGTAATCCAAGAGCACTCAACAGCATCAAAAGACTAGAAGGAGAAAGTTATAGTGATACTAAAAGTAGTGGCACACACAAAGCACAAAGGGGGTGGGGGATCCACATATACAATATCCTTATGTTAATATTATGGTTGATTTCAAATGACTTTATTATAGAGTTCCATTTTTCTTTGGATAAACAACTGAAAGTTCTTTGCTATCATAAAAATCTCCACTATTGAAACAGCAATAGTCAGCAATGGCTTTTTGGGACTATACAGACACCACAATGTTTTAATCCTAGTGGAGATCTTTGGAATGGGGAATCGCAACCTTTGCGCTTCTTGCTATACTTGCATGTCAATTCAATTTCCAGTTATTACAACCTATTTCAATCAGCAATACAACGTTCTATATCTAAAACATATGCATTAAACAATACCTTCATTTTCAACTCAGACCACAGTATCATTATCATTTAATTATGTTTTCAACCTCACTCAACCAAGTTTTTTTGCTGCCCCTGATACTTTGGCCAATATCTAACACATCTTGAGGAGTAATGGAGACAGCTAGAAAGTCATTGCTTTTGATATATGCATTTTTTATTTATTTAACTGAATACATCTAGAAGACAATGTGAAACAAAAAACTATCAACAGGAATGTACCGGATAATTTACCTTAGTTATCAACGGATCCTTCAAGTCAGCAACAACAGAGAAGTCCACATGATCAGCATCTCTACACGAATAATGAGAGAGCAATAAATCAGGGAAATATATATATAATCATATTTAGCTCAGTTTATGACAGACTAGTAAGAAGAAAGATTTATCACGTCGGTCTAGGAAGCTCATCTTCTGTCAATAATCCATCTTTCACAAGCTCTTCAAGTGAAATCAAAAGCGTGTTACCACAATTTGCATCCTGAAAAACCAATTTTGCAATAGAGATTCATTCACTTAATTAAGCATAATAATCCATTTAGTTTTTCCATTCCACTATATAAAAATCATAAGTAAAATGTCGTATAAAAATTCGTTAAGCTCAATGCATCCAATCAAGTTTAAAAATGATCACGTACTGGTCAATTTCTATTGAATTGAACAGATGACTAATTAAAAATAAATAACAAAGAAAAACTATAACCTGGCCGGAGTAAGGTGATCCTTCTTCATTCGCCTTCCTTCCCGGCGGAACAAGAGGTAAAACCTGTATATTTATTCACACTTTTTTTCAAGCAAGCAAATAATAATAATAAAATATTATATTTATTTAACTCGATGAAGGAAGGACCTGCCAAACGGAGCAGCCAGCATCATGAAGCCAATCGATAAACCGAAAAGCCTCGTCACCAAGGTCTCCAATACCGTAGGGTCCTCTAAACGAGGTTGGGTGAAGCAAAATGCCAGCTCTCCTGCGATCACCAGGATCACGTTTAGGAAACCACTCGCCGTAATCTACAGGCAAGTCCTCGCCAACTGCGACTGAAAAGTGAAAAGGAGTGGCGGATAGGGCGACGGATTTGGAAGTGAGATTGAAAGATAGAGGGCTGGATTGGGAGGTGAAGAGAGGGAAAGGAATTGAAGAAGAGTGAGTGAGTTTTTGAGAGAAAAGAAGTGAGAGTGAGTTGAGGACTGCCATTGTTGAAGATACTGGTTTGTAATGTAGTTGAGAGAGGATGATATAACGGTGTGTAGAGTTACTATAAATGAGAGACAGCAGCTGTCACTGTTTGTTTCCCGTGATTCATTCATATAAAATAAAATTGTGGTTTTTAATAAAAAAAAAAAGAAGATAAATCTCTTTTTAATTATATCACACTGTAAAAACTTTTTTCTTTTCCTATATATATTTTTTTATAAATAAGGTATATCGATTTATTTATTTGTTTGTTATAGTGCGATGAACTCTTTTGTTTTTATTTTTTTAATGTATCTATAAACAAATGTTTTTTTAATAAAAAATAGGTTTTAATTTTTTTTTTAGATTATTTTGTTTGAGAAAATATTAAATTAATATTTTTTAAAATATTTATTTATGATTTTAATATATTAATTTTAAAAATATAAAAATATATTTCAAAAAATATTTTAAAAAAGAATGACACTCTATGCTACCAAATATGTACTTATCCTTTTGTCGGCAGAGAGTACAAATGAAACGACAAATAGAGTTATACATATACATAAATCAGCATCCAAAAATCATTATCACAGGGAATCAGGTCTGACTTTCTCCGTTTTAAAAGTAGATTATAAAAAAATTGATTTTTTTTATTTTTTAATTAATTTTAAATTAATATATTTTTAATATTTTTAAATTATTTTAATATACTAATGTCAAAAATAATTTTAAAAAAATAAAAAAATATTATTGATATATATTTTAATATGAAAAATTAATTTAAAAACAACCATAACTACATTGCTAAACAAGCTTGATTTTTTAATGGTATGTTAATTGTATTATTAAATAATTTATATATATATATTTTGCATGATGATATAATATGATACGCTAGAGTGTTCATATTTTATATATTTGGCAGCATTTTATTCACAAATTTCACTAGAACACATATGCCATTATTTTATATTTAATTGTTGGATAACTTTGATTTTATTATATAGTATTGTTGGATAACTTGTAATATATTGTTTATAATTGTATCTTTAAATTAAAATAATTTTGTTAAACATATTTAATTATTTTATTAGCTTTAAATTTCAGGTGATGTGGGAGTAGGAACTATGAATATAACCCAACACATATTTTTTTGTTTTATCATGGTGGGCTGCTGGATTGATAACATTATTATCATTTATGCCCATTAGTAGTTCATAATTAAAATTATCAATTTAATTATTTTTATATAAAAAATATATATAGCTGATTGCATTATTAATGGAAATTCTTATTCATAAGAAGACTTGTTAGTTGCTTCTCCTATCTACACACTAAACAAAGACTTGTAAACAACAATCATCCCGCTCATTTCTTTTTATACCTTGTCTAGTTGTGTTGGCCGAATTATATGATGTGATTATAATTACTCTATTATATAATGTGGTGAGATATATAGAGAGATGAGAGCTTTAATGGATATGCAAGAGAGATGAGAGCTTTAATGGATATGCAACCCATTATTTCAGAGGATCAAGATATGAAGTGGTATTGGGTATAACCATAATTATTAAACCCAGTCTGGTAGGTCGATCCGAGACCTGGTCGACCTGGTGGTTGGATCAGTCCGAGTTTATTAAAAGATAGCCCGGTGCAACAACTCGGCAAAACCTGATCGATCTGGCGGGTCAAACCATGACCCAGGCGACCCAAGTAAACCCAGACGGGACCCTTTTTTTTTTAATGTGGTTTTTCTCTTATACTCTTTTTTTTTCATATTTTTTTAGTTGGTTATTAATATTTTTTTAAATTCACTATATAAATTTTAAAAAATATTTTATTTTTGCAATATAGGATTTGAAGCCTTTTAGTATATATATTGTATATTCCCAAGAAAAACATTATTTTTTCAATGTGGGATTTGAAATCCTTTTGTACATACATTCTATGTTTACAAGAACAAGATATGTTTTTTCAATGTGAAATTTGAAGCCCTTTAGTATATATACTCTATGTTCACAAGAAAAATGTTATGTTTTTTAGATGTGAGATAAAAAATTTTTTGATTTAAATACTTTAACTTAAAAGCATAACATAATATCTTTTCAATATAAGATTTGAAGCCCTTTAATATATATACTCTATGTTCACAAGAAAGAAATTATTTTTTCAATATGGAATTTAAAGCCCTTTAATATATATATTTTATGTTCACAAGAAAAAAACTTATGTTTTTTCAATGTGGATTAAAAAAACTTTTTAAAATATTCTTTTAAACTTAATTATTTACAACATGTATAGCCTATATTCACATGGATTTTTTCTTAATTTTTTCATATGAAATATTAAAATTTTAATTATTTTTTAAATTTTTTCGGGTTGACCTATGAAACCTGGAACCTAGCCCTTTAGCAAGATCAACCCTCGGGTCGGGTTTGCTAACTATTGGTATAACATGTTGTCTCATCACACCAAACACATCACAAGTTCCTCCACGCAAGAACATGGAGTATGAACCACATACACAATCGATTCAAAATGTTGCAAGTATTTGATATCTTGTAGTTAACATATGACATTAAATGTGTTTTATTAATGGATTAATAACTATATTTATTGAATATTAGTTTGACAATTTATCACAGAATGGTCGAGAAGTTGTTATTGATCTTCGTGATCTTAAAGATGATGAATTTATTCATTATTATATGTTTTATTGGTTCTAGTCGTCGCACTACACTTACACTGCTCGGAAAGATATCACATCTAAATAATATCATGTCAAAAGATAAGAAAACTCATTGTTGTTTATAAATTCATTAGGTAAATGAACGCGGCATATTGTTAGTTTAGGGTTTGGAATAAAGACATAAATGAGATTCATGTTTTTTAGAAACGGTTTGGGAACGCGATTCCCAAAAAAATCAATTTTTATTGTTAAAATTTAATATGATTTATATGTTTTGGATTGTTTTAATATATTGATGTTAAAAATAATTTTTAAAAAATAAAAAATATTATTAATATATATTTTAATATAAAAAATTATTTAAAAAACAACCACTATTATACTGAGTTACAGGTCCATTCGTGTTTTTAAGTCAAAGACATAAAACTCATTCTTGTCTCCGACAAAACTGTATTATTTACCTGAATTTTTCTTGCCTGTACTATTTTTCCAAAACATCACCTAATTAGAAAGAAAAAAATTCCCCTAATTTGGAGTTTGATCACGCCGACAAGATCCACTTCCACATGTATGCAGCCTATTTATCCGCCGCAGCAACACGATGTGTGGCATTGTTGTTTTCTCAAGGAAAGGTTGTTGTCCTTCATCTGGATATCCAATGACAATGGTGAGGGCAAGTCCTCGAGCAAGAGAAGACTTCAAACTCTTTACCTCCATTTTCAGTGAAATTCTGAAAATATAGGCATGTTTTCTCCTCATTTTTCGGTTTTGCAATGACATGATGTTACGATATTGATGCAAAATATTTTAGTAAGTTTATATTAACAAATCTATGGAGTTTTTTTCTTTTTCTTTTTCTCAAATTAAGGTATTCTTAAATCTTTATTCATAAACTTTTTTATTTAATTAAACAATATATGAAAGTACAATATCTTCTTTAAATATGCGTGATCTTGCTACTAGTAGAAGAAACCAAAACTAACGCAGTACTTTCTACCTCTTCTTATTTATTTATTTATTCTTTTTCTCTCATTCCTTATTTATCAAGGTTTAAATTAAAATTATATTATTCTAAAAAAAATCTTTACAATTATTTGCCACTAGCAGCGACGTGTTCCACACACTTATCTCACAAGGAGCTTAACAGGTGCAGGGAACATCATCAAAATACAAGAAAACGTGAGATCGGTTCTCTGTCCATGGCAAGGAACCTCGAGATCAGTTTCCTTCCCGTCGCTCCACGCCACACAAATCAATAATCAATTGAAAGATATTATCATTTCTTTGAATGGTTTGTCAAGAAATGCCATATTTTTTCTGGGAATTTGACTTTCCCGGCGGATATCATCATATCCATTATTTGTGACCAGAACCCGTTTATACCATCATCCAAGAACATGGCAGGCAAACCCATAAGAATAACATATTTTTTCTGACAACTGCTGCGACAATGGGCAAGAAGGGCACAGTTTATGATCTTTGTCACACGCCATAACTGAAGGCAATTCAAATGACGAAAACGAGGGGCAGACAAGAATAGTAACGTTGGGGATTTAAATCAAATATCAGAGCGGGAGACTAAACGCACCGTTTTAGTTATTTTCTGCAGGACACGTATAAATAGTAATATTTCCTTTATGTAATATTTCCTTTATGTAATGTTTCCTTTACATCCGGAACAACAAAATTGTGTGTTATATAAGTGGTTACAACAGAATAGAATTTACGATGAGAAATTGTAATGCAAGAAACGTATGAAGAAATATTCGGGTGAATCATTTCTGGTTTCAATACAGTTTCTATTCCTTTTCCCATATTAATTCTCCCATCCACTATCTTCTGCATTACAGTCTTCATAAATCACCATCCATAAACTCAGAATCGCAACAGGGGAAGTTCAGTCGATTTCACTCCATTTCACCCATAACAACTGGTATCAGAGCCAACCTTCCTTGGCTGAGGCTATGGCGCCAGACACTCGAACTGCAGAGATGAAAAGGCTTGAAGAATCCATTGAGCTGACTAAAAGGGAAACCAACCACAAGTATGAATTACTTGTTACTCTTGTGAAAGAACAAGGCCAGAAGCTGGACACCATTACAGACTATCATGAAACACAGATAGGAGACATAAAGAATTTACTCAGTGGTCTGACGCAACAGCTGGAGTTTGTCATGCAACGAATTCCATTTGCTGCAGGGGAATCTAGTCAGGGCAAGGATAAGCAGGAGGCTCATCCGAATGGATCTACAAGCAGACCTAGCTATTCAAATGAGGGAAGGCCAGCTGCTTATAAGGTACACAAGCCAAAACATCTCTTTCCAGTATTCGGGGGGGATGATGTGCATAGATGGTTGTATAAATGCAACCAATACTTTGAGATTGAGGAAATTGAGGACCATGAGAAACTGAAACTTGCTTCTTATTATTTAGATGGCATTGCTTTATACTGGCACCAAAATTTCATGAGGAACTTAAATAATCGGAGAATAAGTTGGGATGAGTATGTAGAAGCCTTGTATTATAGATTTGAGGGGCAGAAGGACCCTATGGAAGATCTAATTGATCTGAAACAAGTAGGAACACTGGAAAACTATATCCATGATTTTGATATATTATGGAACAAGGCAGGCTTAGGAGAAAAACAAGCTTTAGTTATATTCCTAGGGGGTCTAGAATTGGAGATTAAAAACACTGTTAAAATGTTCGAACCTAAGGACTTGAGGCAAGCTTACAACCTCGCCAGACTCCATGCAAATACATTAGCTCACAGACAAAACGCAGGATTCACTCCAAAGCACCCAGCCTCCACTACCAGCCACAGCCTGCCACAAAAAACCATGCAACCACCAAATGTTAATCCTACAAATCCTGTAACAGCCAACTTACCTAAGGCCAATCCCACATATTGGAAAAATAACAGTGCTCAAAATTCTTTTAACCAAACTGCCAGTAAACCCACTAAATCCATAAAAAACCAAGAGTTTGAAGAACGTAGATTAAAAGGGTTGTGTTTCTGGTGTGATGATAAATTTGTCCCTGGTCACCGGTGTAGAAACAAGAGATTTTATTCTCTGAGTGTTGTTGATGAGGAGGAAGCCAGTAGAGGAGAAGAACAGTTTGAGGAGGAGTGCCCTACAGGAGACTTAATACCTCAAATTTCACTAAATGCTCTTGAGGGAACTGTCGAGTTCCACACCATGAAAGTCACAGGGAAGGTGGGAAAGCAAATTCTCCACATTCTTGTGGATTCGGGAAGCACTCACAATTTTTTAAACTCTTCATTCGCCCATAACTTACAGAACAACCTAACCACCATCACCCCTATAACTATACAAGCTGCCAATGGAGGAAAGATGTCGTGTACTTCAGTATGTAAGGGTTTGAAATGGGAGATACAAGGGGTGTGCTTTGAAGCCGATGTGTTCATCATGGACCTGAGTAACTATGACATGGTGTTAGGGGTACAATGGCTCTCTAGGCTAGGGGATATTCTGTGCAACTACAAACATCTTTGGATGTCTTTTGATTGGCAAGATCAAAGGGTGTTGCTCAAGGGAGAGAGCCCAATCAAATTCCAAGCTATTGAACTGGCACAATTGCAGGGGTTATTAAACAATTCAGAGCAAGTGGCAGAACTTCATTTATGTAGCCTTCAAGTCTTGGAGGATGAGGATTTCACTTTTAGCTCCCTGACAGTAAAACCACTCCAATATCAGGATACTATGTTAACTACCTTGCTACAGAACTACAGGGATCTCTTTCAGGAACCTGAAGGACTACCTTCAGCTAGGGGCCACGATCATATTATTCCATTGAAAGAAGGAAGTCAACCCGTTAACTTGAGGCCATACAGGTACTCAGGGCTGCAAAAGGATGTACTTGAAAAAATGGTGAAGGAAATGCTGGGAACTGGGATTATAAGGCCTAGCAACAGCCCTTTTGCCTCTCCTGTCGTGTTGGTTAAGAAGAAGGACTCCACATGGCGCCTCTGTGTCGATTATAGAGCACTGAATAAGTTGACCATCAAGGATAAATACCCTATTCCAGTGGTAGAGGAGCTGCTGGAGGAGCTGGTGGGAGCAACTGTATTTTCGAAGATTGACTTTCGATCTGGTTATCACCAGATTAGGATGGGTTCGGGGGAGGAATTCAAGACGGCTTTCAGGACACACAATGGCCACTACGAGTTCTTAGTTATGCCATTTGGATTAACTAACGCTCCAGCTACGTTTCAGAGCTTGATGAATGAGGTTTTCAGAAAACATCTTAGGAAGTTCATTTTGGTGTTTTTTGACGACATATTAATCTACAGCAAGACATCTGCAGCTCATTATGAACACTTGCAGACTGTTTTCGACCTCCTGAGGATACATCAGCTAGTGGCTAAGGAGAGTAAGTGTAGCTTTGGCAGTGAACAAGTTGAATATTTGGGCCACATTATATCCAAACATGGAGTTGCTACCGACCCCAACAAAATCAAAGCTATAATCGAGTGGCCATTTCCTAGGAACTTACGGCAACTCAGAGGTTTTCTGGGGCTTATAGGCTACTACAGGAGATTTGTCAAGGGATATGGATCCATTTGCAAACCCTTGACACAACTCCTTAAAAAGGATGCTTTTGGTTGGAACCTAGAAGCAACTACTGCGTTCACCTCACTTAAAGAGCTGATGGCCACTCCTCCAGTGTTATCCTTGCCAGCTCTAGATAAATTGTTTGTGGTAGAGACAGACGCATCAATGGTGGGTATAGGTGCAGTATTGATGCAAGAAGGGCACCCCATTGCCTACATCAACAAGTCTCTAGGGCCTAAACAGCAGGCCATGTCCATTTATGAAAAGGAAATGTTGGCGATACTGCATGCAGTCAACAAATGGAGGCACTACCTATGAGGGCGACACTTTCAGATTCGCACGGACCATGTAAGTCTTAAATATTTGCTTGATCAGAAGATAGTTACTCCTATGCAGCATCAATGGTTAATTAAGTTGATGGGATACGACTATGAGATCGAATACAGAAAAGGGAAAGACAATGTGGTAGCTGATGCCCTCTCACGAACTTCAAGCCAATTACTTTATTCCTTGGTTATTTCTTCAGTATCTACACAGCTTATGGATGAGATTACACAGTCTTGGCAAAAAGATCCACATTTGCAGATTATCATTCACAACCTGCAAGTCTCTCCCACTTCCTTATCTCATTACGCATGGGTCAATGGCCATCTACAGAGGAAAGGTAAAATAGTGGTGGGACGTAATGTTGAGTTACACAGAAAGTTAATCTCCTTATATCACAGCTCAGCCGTGGGGGGTCACTCAGGAAGCACGGCTACTGCAAAGAGAGTGGGTAGTCTGTTCTACTGGAAAGGCCAGCAGAAACACATTCGACAGTTTGTGCGAGCATGTTCAATCTGCCAGCGAAACAAGAATGAAAATGTAGCTACTCCAGGACTACTACAACCTCTGCCTATCCCTTATGCTCCATTCATTGATATCAGCATGGATTTCATCGATGGACTGCCTAAATCTGAAGGCAAGGATGTTATTATGGTGGTAGTTGATCGTTTCAGTAAGTATGCTCATTTCTTGAGCCTTAGCCACCCCTATTCAGCACCTACAGTGGCTAAGATATTCATGGATAATGTGTATAAACTCCATGGACTTCTAGCATCAGTTGTCAGTGACAGGGACCCCATATTCCTGAGTAAATTCTGGAAAGAATTGTTCTCCATCCAAGGGGTTAACTTACTATACTCCTCAGCCTATCACCCTCAAACCGACGGTCAGACCGAGATCGTCAATAAATGTGTGGAGAATTACCTCCGATGCATGACAGGGACCAACCCAAATCAGTGGGCACGATGGCTATCACTTGCAGAATGGTGGTATGATACCAATTTCCATTCTTCAACTCAACTCACTCCTTATGAAATCCTGTATGGGTTTCCTCCTCCTATTCATGTTCCTTATTTTCCTAGAGACTCTACAGTTGAGTCAATTGATGACATCCTAACCAGGCGCGAGGAAATGCTTAAACAAGTCAAGAAAAACCTACAAGCTGCTCAGAACAGGATGACACAAATTGCTAACAACAGGCGCAGTGAAAGAAGCTTCTCTATCGGGGACTATGTTTATCTTAAACTACAGCACTATAGGCAAAAATCAGTAGTCCACAGGTCATCACAGAAACTATCAGCAAAGTATTTCGGTCCTTACCTGGTGATCAATAAAATTGGCAATGTGGCATACAAGCTAGAACTCCCAACTTCATCAACCATACATCCGGTGTTCCATGTGTCACAGCTCAAACGACATGTCGGGAGCCACCCAGTGCAGACTACCCTACCACCAATGCCTCCAGCTCCTGCATTACAACCTCAAGCAACCATGGACAAACGCATTGTGAAGAGAAAGAATCAGGCTGCTACTCAAATACTAATTCATTGGAAGGGGTTCTCACCTGCAGATGCTACCTGGGAATATGCAGAGGACATCGCAAATCGTTTTCCACACTATAACCTTGAGGACAAGGTTGTTTTAATGGGGGAAGATTTGTCACACGCCATAACTGAAGGCAATTCAAATGACGAAAACGAGGGGCAGACAAGAACAGTAACGTTGGGGATTTAAATCAAATATCAGAGCGGGAGACTAAACGCACCGTTTTAGTTATTTTCTGCAGGACACGTATAAATAGTAATATTTCCTTTATGTAATATTTCCTTTATGTAATGTTTCCTTTACATCCGGAACAACAAAATTGTGTGTTATAGAAGTGGTTACAACAGAATAGAATTTACGATGAGAAATTGTAATGCAAGAAACATATGAAGAAATATTCGGGTGAATCATTTCTGGTTTCAATACAGTTTCTATTCCTTTTCCCATATTAATTCTCCCATCCACTATCTTCTGCATTACAGTCTTCATAAATAACCATCCATAAACTCAGAATCGCAACAGGGGAAGTTCAGTCGATTTCACTCCATTTCACCCATAACAATCTTTGATGCAGTGCTCATACGCTTGCTCCATGTTGAAATTCTGTTTAATTTTGCATTATAAAAGTAATTTTTAAAAAATTAAATTTTTTTTATTTGTATTTTCTTTAAGTTAATATTTATTTTTATATTTTTATATATTTTAATATATATAATAATTTTTTAAATAAAAAATATTATTTTAATATATTTTTAAATAAAAAATACTTTTAAAAATAACACCCCCAAACATTTACATTTATAGAAGACTTGGCCCATATTTATCGTGGATAACCCCACAATTAACCGTTCAAGTATTGGCCATTAAAACAAAAAAAAAGGAGGACAGGGTTTTATTGCATAAAACCTTGTTCATCCTCTCCCGGAAAATTGTTCATGGCACTATTTTGTTGTGCGGTTCTCTATCCTCTGTCCCTCGCCTTTTGATTTTGATTAGTTTTGATCATCAACTTTTTATTCTTTCAATTTGATCCTAAAATGTTTCTTTGTTTTTGTCCTAGATTTTTTTATTCTCTTTGAATTGCCTTTTATCTCGTTTCTTAAGTGTTTATGACAGTTTTAGTATTGAATCAGGTGCCGAATTTACATGGAAAATTTTTGAATTATTAGAAAAGGCAAAAATAAAATAGCAATGAACAAAATTGATATTTGGTAAGGAAAAAAAAGAAAAGAAAGAAGAAGAAGCTTTTTTCCATGTTTACTGTTACAAGAGGTACAATTTAATCCTTCAATTTTATTTTTTTTAAAGTTTGATCCCTTATGTTTTTGGAATATCTGTTTAGATCCCAAAGTTTATTTATTTTATGTTTCAGCCCTAGAGCTTGAGTATTGAGGGAGAGAAAGCTTTCGAGCGGTCAAACTTCGGTTACCATTAACCCATGCGCACGTAGTCCTTCAAATTTTTTCTCATTGTATTTTCCTTTTTTTTTTCTCTTATTTTTTTTATTTAAATGATGTTTAAATAATTATCCAATCATGTAATTATTTTTAAATAATATTAATGTTTTTTATAGTAATATTAATAATTAATTTTTGAATAGGTGGTTCGCGCTATCCAGTAGACTGACCAAAATTCTTGTTCAACATGAAAAAAAGATGTGAAGACGATGTAAATTTTATTAAAAAGCAAATAATAATAATAATAAAAAAATTGAGATCCTGTTCATTAATTTCATTGGTTTTAATAAGCTCGATTAATTTAATAATATAATTAGAAAAGAAGATATTGGTAACAAATAAAGCAAAAAAAAAAAAAAAGTACCAATTCAATACAAAAGATTAACATTTGCCAATATTATGTAAATTTATCTTTTTCTTTTTTTTTTCAGCGAGGATAGAAGACAAACAATAATTAAAGAATGCATGAACAGGGGAAACAGACTAATGCAAGATCCTCCAAGAGGATTTGATGGCAAGCAACTGGCCAGTGGCTGCGGGAAGAGTTTACTGCTACCTAAAGAATCTAAAAGAAAACAAAAGAAATATCAATTGTTTTCAGATTACTTGCATATATGAAAACGATCACTATCATTTTGGAGAAAACGTGCACGCTGAAGTTGATGATGAAAGAATTATGTACGTATCGTATTCACATTTATTCAACACATCCGTGATTTTACACACAGTTAATTCTTCTTTTCCTCTCCAAACTGTGCTATAGCTCTCTGTCTCTGTCTCTCTCTGATAGCAGATGGGGTAATAAAAAATCAAGCCTAGCGGGGAAAAAAATAAACAGCGGGAAGGTTTATTCCTGTACGTGCAACTAGGAACTCCTAAGTTTGTGCGGTTTCAAAATCCAGTGCTTATGCCATTGTGTTCTTACGGCACTAAGATGACAAGGATCGAACGGAGAGACAGATTGAACTTCTCTTCTTCAAGTTTCTCCGTGTCTCTGGTGGACAGGAGAGAGAGAGAGAGAGAGAGAGAGAGAGATCAAACTCAAAATGGCAATGCCTACGACAGTTAGCAAGAAACTAGAAGTGATTCCGGCGAGATGTCGCATGCTTGTAGTATGTTTGTGTGTTATCTTGAGTTTGTGAAAAAAAAAAAAAAACTATTATAATTCACAATATTTTTAAAGAAAAAACTACAAAATTAAATTCAATAAAATAAATAAACAAAATTTTAGAAAAAATTCATAACAAAAAAATCATGTGGGGAAACACTGTAGCAATCTGTAGTGTTTCATGAGAAAATTTACAGTTATAATTCTCAACCAGTGCAATATTAAAAATAATAAAATCGATAAAATAATTTTGAAAAAAATCATAACAAAAAAAATCATGTGAGGGAACACTATAGCAATCCACAGTGTTTTAAAAAAAAACTTCGAAACTAAACTCTTAACCAGCTCAATATGAAAAAATAAAATCGACAAAGACAATTCTAGAAAAAAAAAACAAAAAAATCATAAAAAAATCATGTGGGGAAACACTGTAGCAATCCACAGTGTTTTAATGAAAAAAACTACAAGACTAAATTCTCAACTATCTCCATATTTAAAAAAAAAAAAAAACAACAAAAACAATTCTGATAAAAAAACACAAAAAATAAAAAAAAAAACATGTGGGGGGAAGTTAAAGCTAAATTCTCAAACAGCTCAATATTAAAAAAAATTGACAAAGATAATTTAAAAAAAACATGTGGAGAAATATTGTAACAATCCACAGTGTTTTAAAAAAAAACCATGAAGCAAAATTCTCAACCAGCTTGATATGAAAAAAAAAATTGACAAAGACTATTTTGAAAAAAAAAAGAAAAAACAATCATAAAGAAAAGAAAAAAATCCATGCAGGGAAATAAAATATTATTGTAATCCATAATGTTTTAAAGAAAAAAAACTACATAACTAAATTTTCAACCAGTTCAATATTAAAAAATATCAACAAAAATAATTTTTTTTTAAAAATACAAAATAAAAAAGAATAAAAAAGAAGAAGAAGACAATCTTGGGGGGAAAAAAAGAAAAAAAACATGTAAAACCCAAAAACAAAAAGGAAAAAAAAGAAAGAAAAACAATGTGGAGAAACAGAAAAAGGAAAAAAAAAAGAACAAACAAGAGAAAAAAATCAAACACTAAAAAAAGGGCAAAAAGAAAATGACAAAAAAAAAAAAGACGTAGGGAAATCTACAATATTTTCACACACCTTTTAGAGTATTAGTCAATAGTTTTTAAAACTAATGTGGTGGTCGACTGGAACAATAATTTGAGTCATGTATCAGTTGGATTGATTTGAGTCGAACTTCCAAAATAAAATCTAATAAAAATATTTAACTAATTTTAATGCAACATTTATAAAAATTAAATTTAAATTTTAAATCATCAACATAAACTTAATTCTATTTCCAAAATACAAACCATATATAATTATAAAATATTTAAAACAAAGCATCAAAAAGCATAAATTCTAAACCAAAAACAAATTCATTTTTATTGAATGAACGCATTAACTTTTTCGGTATATATAATAGCAGAATTTAAATCAAATATGGATAGAATTAAACCAATCTCGTCAATACCTAATAAAACATTATCATGCTACTTTATAACTTCGTCATCACAATCATCTTTAATCTCTTTAATATTTTATGAAATCTATATTTAAAATATAATTAACAAATAAATATTACATGTTAAACAATATTTTATTTTAAATAATATTTTTTTATTAAAAGATTAATTATTAATTACCATAATTTAAAGTATCTTGTATAGTTATTGTTGTTAGAGCATGGTAAAAACTCTTTATTTTTTTAATTGTCAAAATTAATGGGTTATTTTTTATTATTTAATTTTCAATGTCACAAATTATCTTAAAATTAATTAGATGATAATTTTATCATTTTTAATAATTCTTATATATTCAAAGTGTCACAATATGAGTAATAGTGATGCTAAATAACATTCATTTCTTATATTGTTGATTATTACTCCTATTAAATTTATCGTAATCACTCATTAAAACAAAAAAACAAAAAAATGATGGTAATTGCTGCGTTAACAAAGGAATAGCAGTAGAGATGATGATCTCCAACTCCTGACTTTTCTCATAACTTTCAATATACTCCGATAAAGTTTTTTAAAAACGGAGACACCACGTCTTCATGATCTCCACCGTCCCTTCTCAGCTTGGTTGCAACACTATCTTACCATTCTCAGCTTCCCCGGCCTTTATTTCTGGAACCGGAACCACCGCACCAGCTTCTCTACTGAAAACATCTGGTTCTCGCATGAAATCTTCACCCAACTTTAAATGAATTCTTGCTTTCATTAGGAATGGTTTGGTGCTATCTGCAGTTTCCATTTTTGTTTTGAAGTAGAGTTAGTATCACAATTTCTTAAAATCATTCTGTTTGATTTTTAAAAACACAAAATAAAAACCACAAATTGCCCGTTAAAACATTGTTGCGTTACAACAAAACATATCTTCGCCGCTACCACAACGAAAAACACTACCGAAATACATGCCTTCAACTCACCGCGCGGTGACTCTGATAGTGTTTTATACCATGGCATGTCATGGGGTTTAAGCTTTTGTAAAGTAGCCAGCAATCATAATTGTACTCATAATCTTGCGGAGTCAGTTTGCACATTCTTTAAAAAGGCTACAACAAAGAGGAACATGTATTCTGGATTTTGATTATTCGAAAAGAAAAGGAAGTTTCGGTTTCTTATGTAATTAATTAATGAAGCATATTCTCAAGCCATTATTATCATCAGAAAGCATTAGCTTTATCTTATTATAAGGTTGCTGTCAACTTTAGCTTTTTGGAAAAGCAAATCCAGGGAAGAAAACCAGAAAGAAACTCAAAATCAAAACAAAATCCAACCATAATACTTTTTTACTTGAATGAATTTAGGAAATAAAGCATCCAAAATCAAACTTGTCGACGAAACCCAATGAAACAAATAGAAGTGGACATGGATGGTTGATTACAGCACAGGTAACCCCATAGAAATTACTTTCTAGAGAGAGAAGAAAGAAAAAACAGAGCAGAAATCAAGATTGAGTACAAGACTTGTGTGTATTAGTATATAAGAATCTTCAAGCATTCTGAGGGGGTGGACCTTTGGGCACATCTGGGAGTTTTGGACCCCTGGCTGTGACTTTGATGCCCTCTTCTTGTACAGTTCCTCCCTGCAGATGAACAATAACAGACGTATACTTCAGCACCCGCTGACAGTATCCTACTCCTAATCACTGATCAGATGATCTAAAGTGAAAACGAATATGAAGGAAGAATAAACCTCCACGGATTCTGACTTGTCCTCTTCCCCATTTTCATTTCCTGTAAACAGAAAATAAGGGGGGCTGACTGAATCAATGACATTCACCATGACACTACAGTAGAATCTTTTTTTTATTCATTAATATTAGATGATGGGTTTACCTTGAGAGTTTCTGCTACCTCTTATAGCTTCAAATAGATTGAGGTATCCTTTCTTCAGATCTTGTGTAAGTTTCTCCATTCCACGCACTCTCTTGGTTTCAGCAGTCAGTAAAGCGGTCTAGCATGGCCAGTGCGAGCTTTTTATACATAGCTCATGCCTGGAAACTTGCTTGTTAGAAAATTGATGGATGGGCTTGGCAAAACGGGAAGCGGAAACCGGGGTTCATTAAGGTGTCAGATCACATTTTTAAATTGCGAAGGAAATTATGATATATTCTGAAAAATCAATAATTTATTAAAAAAACTAGAAAATAATATATCAACTAAATAATAGTAAAAACCAACTTAACCTGTATAGAGAAAAAACCGAAACTATCTTGGAAAAGTATTGCTAGAATCTAGCAAGGAAGATTTCATAAGCCATTGATTACATAAAGAAGAAAATATGGTTAAAGAAGATCCTAGGATATCTAGTCTGGTTAGAATGTGATTTTATTTCCTCTTGCTATTATTACTTTGTTGGAATTTTAAGGAAGGCCCTAGAAAAAATAAATTTTGCATAATTTCATATGGTGGTGGATGGATTAAGTTTGTGTTAAGCTAATGCCTTAACAAAAAATGTAAAGAAAGAAGCAAAGAAAGGAAGAGATAGAGAATACAAGAAGAAATTGTATTCTTGTATCATTACTTGACTTACAAGAAATGCATGTTTATACATTTATATGCTTGACTAAATCTCTAACTTCCAAATAGATCCAACTAATTAACTAATTGAGCTTAACAACATGAATCACGTGTTTTATATGTTCTTCAATCTTCAAGTCATTCAACAACTGCATTTGTTATTGTTTTTCACGCTAGCTACTGCTACTACTTTCTTTGATTTCATCACGTGCACCTCCAATTATAACATGTATACATTGTGTAGAATGTAACAATACTCTTTCCTTTAAGAGATTGTTGACCTTAAAATTTTGTAAAATTCTAAAAATTGCAATTAATTTTTTTCTAACTCCTTCCATGTGGCATCTTCAGGGAAGGAATTTGACCATTGAGTCAATCCCACTACCATAACCTTATTATTTTTTTTCATAAGCTTTATGTCTAATATCACAACATGACAAATTATGATCCTATCTGTTTCATCCACCTCTAGCAGTACATATGAAACTACAGCTGCATCTCTAGCTTTTTTCTTCAACAATGAAACATGAAAAACAGGATGTACTGAACTTTTTTCTAGCAATATGAGCTTGTAAGCCACAACTCTAATCCTTTTAATGACTTAATAAGGACCATAATACTTGAGATTTAACTTGAAATTCTTCCTGAGGGAGACATTGCCCTACCTATATGGCTGTAGTTTTAAAAAGACCTAATCACCTTCTGTAAATTCTTTTTCATACCGTTTCTTATCTATTAATTGCTTCATCCTATTTCTTGCCTTTTCCAACTGCCCTTTCAACAACTGATCGATAAAGAGCTTGATTAACCCCAATATTGACCATTTTCCTTGTTGTGGTTCTTAACCATAAACAACTTGGAATTGAGTCATATTAATAGGTGAATGGAAGCTAGTATTGTACCACCATTGTGATAAAGATAACCAAAGACACCATTTTTGGTTTTGAATGATCATACACCTTAGGTATGTTTCAAGACACTGGGTCACCCTTTTAGACTATCTGTCAATTTGTTGATGATAAAAACTACTCATCAACAGTTTCACCACTATTTTTTTAAAACAATTTCCTCTAGAAAAGACTTGTAAAGATCTTATCGCTATCAATTACATTGTTTTCCTCTTTTTCCTTGAAACTACTAACCATGCCATTGATTACATAAACAATAAAATATGGATAAAAATGGATTGCTTATCTTTAAGTTCTTTCTCTAGTTTGTTTATCTTTACATGTCCTATGCATGTTAATTAGTTATTTTAAAAATGAAAATGGGGCAAAATTCAATTACTCAGTTGTCCTCTAGCTCAAAAATGCATTTATTTATTTATTTCGTGATAGCAAATTGAAGAATATTGCATACCCATAAATAATATTAATTCTTCCATCAAGAGAATGTGAGAAGGTCCTAGGATATTTAGTCTCGTTAATATGTGATTTTATTTTCTCTTGCTATTATTACTTTGTTGGAATTTTAGAGAAGGCCATAGAAAAAATAAATTTTGCATAATTTCATATGGTGGTGGACAAATTAAGTTTGTGTTAAGCTAATGCCTTAACAAGAAATGTAAAGAAAGAAACAGAGAAAGGAAGAGACAGAGAATAGAAGAAGAAATTGTATTGTTGTATTATTACTTGACTTACAAGAAATGCATGTTTACACATTTATATGCACTTTTTAACTAACTTGACTAAATCTTTAACTTCCAAATAATTCCAACTAACTAACTAAATGAACTTAACAACATGATCACGTGTTTTACATGTTCTTTAACCTTCAAGTCCTTCAACAGCTACAATTGTTATTGTTCTTCACGCAAGTTACTACTACTACTTTCTTTGATTCCATAACATGTACCTCTAATTATAACATATGTAGAATGTGCAGAATGTAACAGTATTCTTCCTTTTAAGATATTGCTGACCTTAAAAATCTGCAGAATTCTAGAAATACCTCAAGAATTTGTGTAAAATTCTGGAAATATTAATTGAAGTTTCTCTAACTCCTTCCATATGGCATCTTCAGGGAAGGAATTTGACCATGGATTAAATCCCACTACCATAACTTTGTTATCTTTTTTCATAAGCTTCTCATCTAATATTACAACATAACAAATTATGATTCTACCTATTTCATCCACCTCTAGCAATGTAGATGAAACTATAACTACATTTCCAATTTTTTTCTTCAATAATGAAACATGAAAAACAAGATACACTGAATTTTCTTCTAGTAACGTGAGCTTGTAAGCGACAACTATAATCATTTTAATGACTTAATAGGGACCATAATACTTATAGAAAGGATGAGGCAAAGCAATAAAATGCTTATACTCTAAGCTTGACAGAGACACTGCCCTACTTATATGGCTGTAGAGAAATAAGTGAGCAATATCTTGTACTAAGAAAGGATGAGGCAAAGCAATAAAAGGCCTATACTTTATAAACCTATCCACAATTACCATAATGGTATCCTTCCCTTCTGATCTTTGTAAACCCTTCATGAAATCCATGATAATGTCCCACTAAATTCCTTTTGGAGTTGGTAAGAGTTGCAATAACCTTGGATAAGCCACCTTTTTAGCCCTAGCTTGTTTGCAAATATCATATTGTTAAATTAATTTCTTTACTAGTTTCTTCATTGATGACCAATAAAAATGTGCCTTGAGTTTTCCTTAAGAATTCTAGATTCCAGCATGACCTTCAATGTAAAATTTATATGCAGACTTGATGATCTACTCTCTCAAGAATCATGTAGCTCCTACTACAACCCTTCCTTTATACTTTACAACTTCATCCTCGTAAGTATAGTTTTGATACTGATTAGTATAAATTAACTTACCAGTAATAACATTTTATAATATGGCATCAGTTTTGTAGGAATTATATATTTTTTCATACCAAGCTGATACCACTTTGGTAATTGCAACTAAACCACCAATTTCTTTACATTCACTGTTATGTTCTGTTTGTTTGCTATAAAATTGTCCCTTCTAGAGAGTGCATTTGTAGTCAAGTTTTCCCTGCCTTTCCTATATAAAATATGGCAATTCAAACCTAACAACTTTGTTAGCTCTTTCTTTTAAATTGTTATGTGAATCTTTTGGTTTATAAGTGTTTAAGACTCATATGGTTAGTTTGAATTACGAGTTGCTCATGTTCTAAGTAGTTTCTTTATTTGTTTATAGCCTTCAAAATGGTAAGACATTCATTCTTATAGATAGATAGCCCTTGCTGTCTGATTTCCAAAGATTTGCTAATAAATATCAAGGGTTTTTCTTCTTAGCTAAGCATTGCTTCTAAACTAGTAACACAATCATCTATCTCTAACACAAATTTCTTATTAAAATTTGATAAGGCTAGAATTAAAGCCTCACAAAGAGCATTCTTTAAAAGGTTAAAAGTTTATTGTGCTTCTCTATGCCATCTAAAATTATTCTTTTTTAGCAAGTTTGTTAATGACTTACTAATAACACCAAATTTTCGAATGAACTTTTTTTAATAGCCAGCTAATCTCGAAAATACCCTTAGTTCCTTCAATGACTTAAGAATTGGCCAATTCCTCATCACCTCAGTCTTTTTAGGGTCAATTTCCACTCTTTATATTAAAATTATATGTCCTAAATATTCCACATGTTGCTCACTAAAAGTGCACTTGGATTTACTTGCAAATAATTGGTTAGTTTTAAGAGTTTCTAAAACTTGTCTCAAAATATTTACATGTGCTTCCAAAGAGAAACTATAAATGAGAATATCATCAAAGAACACTATAATAAATTTTTCAAGAAAGGTTCTAAGATGTCATTCATTAATGTCTACAAAGTAACATATGCATTTGTAAGTCCAAATAACATTACCTTAAATTCATAATGTTTTTAATGAGTTTAATTTTTTTTTCCCCATATCTCCTTCATGCATGAGAACTTGATGTTGTTATAGCTCATCCAATAATTTGTCTATCAATACAATTTAGAACTTATTATTTATTGTTATTTCATTAAGTTGTCTATAATCCACAGAGAAATGCCATGTATTATCTTTTTTTTTCCTTTACCAACAGTACATATGAAGCAAAAGGACTCGCGCTTTGTTGAATCATGCCACTGCTCAACATCTCTTTAATCAGCCTCTTAATTTTTCTTTTTTGAATAAAAAAACTTTTATAGGATCTTTAATTAATAGGTTGAGCCGCAAGTTTTAATGGAATCCTGTTATCAAACTTCATAGCTGGTGGAAGACTTGTTGGCTCCTCAAACACTACTAGATAATCTATTAGCAGCCTTTCAATTTCTGCATTGACTAGAGTAGTCTTTGGCTCCTCCTTTGCTTATACTATGAAGATCTGTCGTACAAACCCTATTAAAGCTTCCTTTAAACTTTTATGGACTTTCCTTATTATAATGCATCGAAGGCCAGCTCTATCCATAATTCTTTTCAATTCTATTATCCTTCCTTCTTAAAGGCTATTTTCATTTTGATAAAATCAAATAAAATTGACGATTAATTTCTTAACCAATCTACCCCCAGCACAATATCACATCTACTTAGTTTTAAAATCCTCAATAAATTCATAGTTTTTCATAAACCATTTAAAACTAGGAATATATGATTCACAATATGACACTATCATTAGCTACAATCACTGTTAATATTAAAGACTTAATAATGGAAGTTTGTACCTCTTTAATACCCTACTCATCAGTGAATTTGTGGGTGCTTCCATTATCAATGAGAATAATCAATTCCTTTTCTTGATAGCTTCCTTTGATTTTGATAATGTTATTAGCATAATTGTCATCCAAAGCATTCAATGATAAACCATATTCCTTAATCTTGTTATTCTCTAGTATATTTCTATTGGTATTCCCTACTTTAAGATTCATAAATTCTTCACTTTCATCCTCATTACCTTTAATCATATGAAATCCTTTAGCAGCATATTGATGCCCAGGTACAAATTTATGTCCATATTTGAAACAATATCCCAATCTATATCTTTGCTCATACAAAGTTTCTAAAACAATTTTATGTTTTTGTTGACCCTCATTTTTGTATTGGTTGACATGCTTAGTTAGGAAGTTACTTGTTAGTCTTCTAGTGTGAATAGTAACACCAATTATTGGCACAAACTTATTTCTCCTAGCGTAAGCATTGTTTAATTTCTCTTGTCATTTGGTTTGCTCAAAAGTTGTCATCAATACTATTGGTTTGAGTATCTTTAGCATAGGTTTAATGTCTTCCTTTAAGCCACTAACAAAGCTAGGAATGTAGTATGATTCAGGAAGTGAAGAATTCAATGCATGAATAAGAGATTTTAATTCCTCAAACTTCTACACGTATTCATCCACACTACCCTCTTACACTAACTTATTGAATTCCTTTACTATATCATCCTTATTGCCAAATCTATTAAATACGGCTCCTGAAAATTCATCCTAACTTATCGTATGTTCAATGCCTAATATATAACCCTCAAACCAGATCTTTGTCTTCCCTTCTAAGTAAAGAGATGTTGCTTCAACTCATTATTGTACAAGTGTTAAGTTGATCTTGAAGAATTTCCTACCTTTCCTTAACCATATTATATTGTTGAATTATTACTTAACTTATAAGAAATGCATATTTACACATTTATACTTTTGCAATCTTCAACTAACTTGACTAACTAACTCTCTAACTAACTAATTGAGCTTAACATCATGAATCACGTGTTTTATATGTTTTTCAATCTTCAAGCCCTTCATTAGTTGCAACCATTATTGTTCTTCATGCTAACTACTTTCATAACATGCACCTTGGGAAAATGATGGAGAGATTTGATATATTTTTTGCTTGACAAGAAAGTTAAAAGATGAAGGAAAGATTTAAGATATTCCTCCTTTTTTTCTTTTTAGCTAAATAACTAGATGGATGAATAGTTATCCATGCTTTCTCTTTATTCTTCTACTTTATTCAATCCATCATTGTCCCCATCAATTCTTTAACAAGCATAGCTTAAAACTTGCTTTAAGACACCCTTGCTCTTTAAAAAAGAAAAAGGCAAGACAGATCTTAAGAAATGCTGCTTTTCTCTACTACATTTAAACTATTGAGATTCTTACAACATTTATTTTAAGTATCTCAGGTTTTTATTAAAAACAATTGTGCTATCTCAGCTTAAGAAATACATTTTTTCTCCAAGATTTAAATTTTATATATATATATATATATATATTATTTTAATTACTATAAAATTAAATAAAAATTAGCAAATATTGGACAGGTGTAAAACATGTTTGTATACGTGCAAGCAACAAACATGTAAGCTAATATTCGAATGCACAGTATAATCCTATTTTGATTTGAATTCAACATTGTCGTTAGAAAATCATTAGAATATTGTTTTAATATCTCAATGTCATTTGATTTCTATAGCAAAGTATTATTTCAACATTTTTTTTTTTCAAATAGATTTTTTATTGACTAACATTAAAATTTTAACATCAAAACATTTAAAATTGCTAGTGTATCAGGAAAAAAAAAAACAATAAGTGCATTTTATGTATAACCGTGGTCAGTTTAAATTTGAAAAAATAAAAATATTTTTTGTAATATTTCTCTAATTATGTAGGAGGTTTATTGTCCAAATTTTGGGACACTACCTATAATTAACTATACAAACCAAATATGTTTTGTGATTATTATAATAATAACCAGATTGGCGGCATATGATATGTCAAGAGTCAGACAAAAATAATTTAATGTAAAAAAATTGCTTTAGATGATGTTAACGTTTTTTAAATAAGTATGAAACATCTGAGAGTCAATTCATTAATTTTATTGGATTTAATAACTTTAATTAATTTAATAATATGATATAAAAAAATATACAACAACAAAAAATAAATTATACAAACCAAATTAATCACTACAAGATTTAACAGTTTTACCGACATAATTTTTCCGTCAGCGTAAGACACATATTCCGTCGGTAATCAATTTACTAATGAAATCACTGACGAAAATTCTCCATCAGTGAATCTTTCATCGGTAATTTTTTTCTGTTGGTAAATCCATTTGTAATAAAAAATATTATTATCGACGGATTTATCGACGGAACAGACGCGTCGGTAATAATATTTTTTATTACCAACGGATTATTTCTGTTGGTATATCCGTCGGTAATTATTTAAAAATATTTTTAAAAAAATTCATTTTATAAAATTATAAAATAATTAAATTAACATAAATCAACACTGTATAATATATACTCAAAATGCTTGGAAAAAAGAATAAGAAAATCAACTCAAACAAATTTGCAACAAATAAATAAAACAAAAAAATTAATACAACTAAACAAATTTATATGAAAAAAATGAAGTTGCAATTGCTAAAAATTTAAAAATCCTATAAATAAATCAACTAAAAATTGATCTCATATGAAAAAAAAAATCTCACAACAACATTTATACAATTATTAAGAACAAAAACAATTAAAAATAAAAAAAATATAGTGAAAAAAATCATGAAAAAAGAAAAATCTTATCTTAATGTACTTGCAAGTGAAGCTAAGGAGAGAGAAAATTTTTTGTAAAGCATATTAATTAAAAAAAACTAAGAGGATAAAAGAAAAAGAAGACATACCCGATCATGGAAGAAAAGAGAAGGAGATGAGGAAAGAAAAGAAGAGAAAGAAATAGATATTGATGTTTTATACATATAGTAAAGAAGAAGAAGAAGAAGAAGTAAAAGTAGTAGAAAAAGAAGAAATAAGTCTGTCTCTTGTGAAATAAACGGATTCAAGTTTTTTTATTGGGGCACGTTAGCGACGGATTTACCATCGGATAATTAAATATTAATATTTTTTAATTATTTAATCGGTAATATTTAATTTAAATTTTCAATTTCGTAAAAAGTTTTCAGAAACCGCAAAAAATTACCGATGATTTTTCAATCTGTTGGTGATTCTGTCTGTAATATTTAAATGAAAATTTTAAATCAATTGAATTTTTTCAAAAAACCACCAAATAACACAAATGAATTTTCAATCTGTCGGTGATTTTGTCCGCAAAGAACAACAATTAACAGTACAATTGGAAAGTGAACAGTTCTGGAGCACTCTAGAAAATACCGACGGCAAATTCCATCGGTAATTCCCTTTGTAATTGACATGATGAATAGTATTCACAGTTTACCGACGGATTTTACCAACGGAATTTAGTCCATTGGTAAAAATAACACGTTATCATTTTTTTTTTTGCTTTTTTTAATTTTTTTTCCCATTGTAATTCCCTTGGTATATACCGAGGGAATATTTTCGTCGGTAAAATTCCTCGAAAATTTACCGACGGAAATATTCTCTCGATATTTCTGTTTGTATTTATCAATTTTCTGGTAGTGAATTAGCTTAAATCAACTTAAATTAATCCGTAAAACATGTGATTAAGCCCGTAGAAGAATAAAATCAAGAAAAATAAGTTATAAAACAGGAAAAATAACAAAGCTTAAGTCAACTTGAACTAACATTTCAAACCTGTGACCTGGATCCTGAAGCCAGAATTATAACATAGAGTAAACCCAAAAAAATCACGAAACTAAATTTCTGATTAACAAGATTCCAATCAATAAAATATCAAGGGATGAAATTGAAAAACAAATTAACAAAAAAAGATCTAAAACAAAACAATAGCAATTAAAAGAATAAAAATCAAATTTAACATAAAAATAAAATATTAAAGGAATTGAAAAACAAATTCAATTAAGCAAATAATTTAAAAAATAACAATTAAAAGAATGCAATCCAAATTTAATAGGAAAAAAAATCAATACAAGATGAAATTGAAATAAAATTATAATTTTATGAATTATTTAAAATTAAATAAATAGTAATAAAAAATGGAAGAAAACATCTTCTACACATCAATTCAATATTTTATGCTTGAAAAAATGTTTGTTAGTGCGAAAAAAAATCAAAATAAAAATACCGTAGTACCCCAAATGCAAAATTGTAATTCTTATCCCAATCCACGGTAGAACTATAGAAAAAATTGCTACAGTACAATCCTATTCCTTTTAGTTTTTTTTACTAGTTAGGTGGCCTGTGTTACGCTCCAGGCTCACCTTTAACTTCTAAAAAAAATTAGAAGTAGAATCCAATCCTGTTTGAGTCATGTCAAGATAGGTCCCAAGTATATCTAGGTCTTATTGCGGCCAAGACCCAAGGCTATTTCTGGTTCTACTGTGCCACGTGTCTCAATGTGGTTTTTTTTTCATAGTAATAGTAGTTTTTTTAAAATTTATTAAAGATGATAATAATATTTATACTCTTATAAATTTAATGAAAGTAATAATATTTATAATACAAATAATAATATTTTTTGAAGAAATAATATGAATTATTATAAAAATAATATTATTTATAACACCAAATATAAGAATATTTAGAGACTAATACTATTAATTATACAAAAAAATAATATTAAGAGAAAAAATAATAATATTTGAGATCAACACTATTAATTGGACTAAAAAAATAATAATATTTTTAACACCAATACTATCAAATATCAATTATACAAAAAAAAATATTAAGAAAAAATATAATATCTTTTAATATTAATTATACTAAAAAAATAATATCAACAAAACAAACAATAATATTTTTACGATTCATACTCTTAAAATTAATTATACAAAAAAAAAAGAATATTAATAAAATTAATAATAATATTTTTAATACTAGCACTTGTAATTATACTAAAAATGTAGGTAGCCCAAGCACCACATGGCGTTGGGCTGCGCTCAACCCCAGGCCAGCAACACAACGCTACCGTGTTGTTGCGCTGCTTCCTCATGGATGCAGTCCAAGCACCATGTGGCGCTTGATTTGCTCACGGCCAGCACTCAATGCTATTCTGGGTCATGCCATGTCAGACCCAAGGCTAGTCTAGGGCCATGCCTGGCAATACCCAAGCCAAAGTAACACTTGGTGCTTGGACTGCAATGTAGAAGAAGCATGTCAAGCGCCACGAGGTGTTTGGGCTGTCCGCACTTAGGAGAGAACCCAAGTGCCATGTTCCCAATGTAGTTTTATATGTATGTATGTATGTATGTGTATATATGTGTGTATAAATTTTAATAAAAATAATAATATTTTTAGCATCAATAATATAAATTATTATAAAAATAATATTATTTATAACACCAAATATAATAATATTTTAGGGATAAATACTATTAATTATACTAAAACTAATATTAATAGAACAACTAATAAAAGTTTTGACATCAATACTATTAATTAGACTTAAAAAATTATAATATTTTTAATATTAATATTATTAATTACATCCTTGCCAAACAGTATAGTCCATAATAAACGCACTCACAATGCATCCACCATATATAATATAGGGCAATTCACAATAAACATTACTTCATGCTTCAGTGAAATAATTATATTAAATCAGTTTGTTTTAGTTAGAGATAATTATATTAATTATTAATAATAAAGAACTGATGAATCATTGTCAATATATTTGCACGTTGTTGTTCGAAGCTGATTGGGTAATAAATAAAACTCAGCGTGGTCATTGGTTTGTCCGCCACGTCAACCAAGGGTGGCCTTTATTTTTCATCAGTCACCACCAACCAAGGGTGGACCCGCTCTTTTAATTATTTTTTTAAAATAGTTCATACACGGCCAAGATTAATTAAATAAAGAGGATAAAACACATTATATACGATGACTCCTTTCTACCGCATGTCAATTACTATCATTAAATAAAAATAAATTAACACAAAAAAAATAAATTCAATGCTTTGATTATTTTTTTGGAGCAGTATTATCTTCATGTTAAATTACTTGTCATCTGTTTTTGCAATGTTATGAATTTATATCTGTATTACAGTTGAATATGTTTTTCGATTGCGACATATCCCAATAATACTACTTTTATAATATTTTTGGATAAATTAATTGAAAAATATCAGTATTATAAAAATATATACACCTAAATAAAATCAATTTAATCTTATTACTGACTTTATTTGTTTACTAAAAAGTAGATTTTAAAAAAAAATATTTTCATAAAAAATAAATTCCATGAAAGTAGATTATATTCTGATTTTTTACAATATCATGAAAAATAATTTTTTAATTTTTTTTTAAATTTATATAGCATATATAGAACATTAAATATAATTACTTGAACACTTGCAATAAAATATTGAGATATAAAAAGTGTAACGTTTATTTTATAAAATATAACTATATATAATATAAATATTTTAAATACAATATTATGAATATATAACCTTGTTAATATTTTTTAAATAAAATCTATTAATATTTTTTTTATTTTTAAAATCTAAAAAAAATCATATTAAGAAAGCCAAATTTGTTAATGGTATTAAGTAAAGAGTTAGATATTTTGTTTTTTTTTTTTTGTATGAAGATTTTTTAAAAAATAAATGGATTCAAAAATATTTTGATAGATTTTTTGGAAAAACTTTTTTTCAAAGGGGTATAGACAATTGTTCCTTTAATATCTCTTTAATATATATCATTTAAGCATTAATAAATAAATATAAACATTCTACATTAAACATAGTCATGCATAAATACTAAGTTTTGATGTCATACTCATACATATTAGTTCAAATTAACAAACATAGACTTTCTTATCTTAGTAAAATCATATTAGCAATCAAGCCTATAGCAATGGTGGTTCACAAAATTTTAAACCTAAATTTTCCTTCAATTAGCATTTTTTATTATAAATATTTTTTCTAAAATTTCATTTTGGACCAAGTGATCAAAAGCATCATTAAAAGTGATCTCATCAAAACCTTTATTTTTCATCACTTCTGCATATAGCTCGTTAACATCAAGTTGATTTTTGCTTAGATTTAGAAGTGCAAACACTACATCTTCAACATTTTCAAACTACTTTTTAACACCATCATCTTTATACATATAATTTCTCTTTCTATATTGTTTCTCTTATGCATTAGAGAAAGATATCTCTTTCCTTTTGAAATTTCTTCATATTTACCATCATTTTCAATTGAAGTATATTGCATTTCGTTGTTCTCTTTCAAGTTGATGTCAGGATATGATTTGGCGTAATTTTCAGTTTTCATGTCTTTTCCAACAACAATTATCATTGCTTCATACATATCAAGTTTTTTATTGAAATACTTGTCATGATCGGGATGTGCCTATTCATAAAGTTATAATATGCAATTTTTTAGCTGCTTGTATAAAGTTTTGGGGAAAAAAAGTAAAAATATAAATTACAAACAATATACTATCTTATCATACATTTACTTTTTTATTATATACATATTTCAAAACTGTAAACATCTTCAAACAATCATTCCAACTAAAGCCACTTTTATTTTTAAGTTTGGTTATTGTTCCCTTTCCTTTTTTATAGTTCTAAGATGATTCTCCACATGATTAGACTCGCATTGCATGTTATAATTTTGATTAATTTATGAAGTCACCTTAACAAAAGATTCTGCTTTAAAGGTGGAAGAAAGCTTATTTCCTTTAAGTTCCCTTTTGACTAATAACTAAATAACATGTGAGACAGAGGCTTAGACCGTGTAAGTGCTTACCCTTACATTTTTTATTCTTTGTGGTCCTCATTTCTACAAAATAATTACAAATTTATACAAAATATAATTATACAATATTTAGATTTAATTACTTTTATATAAAAACAAACACATATAATTAACACTTAATTACTAGTTTTTTTTAGTGTTATAATCATTCCACATAGTCATCATTTTGTCATATGTGTGTGCATAGTGTGGTAGGGCGTCAGGGTCTAGGAGTCGCCACCTACTTGTTTAGTTTAGGGTCATTATGAGACCCTAATGAATTGGTCTTATTTGAAATTCCAAGGTAAGGGAATGATTATGACTAGGAAATATATTAACACCCCTATCACACCTTACCTAAGGTAAGTTGCATTATGTGGTCTGGATGTGGTTTAAAGGTGTTGATGAATTCCTAACCGATGGTTAATTTATGGCTCATAACAAAGATTTACACTCATAAATAAATTTGATATTTTGGAGTCATTATAGGCTCATATACCCAGATAAAAGCTTATAGGAAGAGTTCATATAGGTGCTCTAACAGAGTTCACTTATCCTGGGAAGCGAAAGTGTTTTCCACAACTCGTATAATTTGGTAAAAAAATACTCCAAATTCAAATTGATGAATATTCAAAAAGATTCTAAAACTTTCTAGTCAACTCCTGATATTTAAATAATAGTTGATTAGTACTTAAAAGTGCATTTTTATTAAGGTTTTATATTATAATTTTGCACTTGAAGTATCAATAACTCCTTAACTAAATCATGTTTTATAATAACATACCTAATAATATAAGATACATTTAATTTATGGTAAATATTCAACTTAAATGCAGGCCTATCATATAAATGAAAGGATTGATTGATGAGTTCAAGTATTGAAATTGAAAGGACAAAGAGAAGGCTAAACTTAGAAAAAAGATGTTGGTGCAGTCCAAACTGGAATATTGTTCGGTAATTGGGTTATATCTCGAGTTCTAGATGTCTAAATAATCTCAAATTTTTATACAGATTCAGTAAGAAATAAGCCTACAACTTTCATGTGGAGGTCAAGATCTAAGAAAGCCGTTTTCAAGTCCAAATTATAGCAACAACGGAGAAGTCCGAATCTGTCCTGCAGCCCAGACATTATTCAGTGTTCAACCTATATCTCGAGTTCTAGAAGTCCAAATAACCTCAATTTTTTTTTCTAGAAAGCTAAGACAATTTCCTATAACTTTTATAAGTACAGGTGGATTCAGTTCTGATGCTAGCAATGATGTTTTATTCAAACAAGAAAATAAGGATTTTCACCAAGTCAAGAGTTGGCCACCCACTCAACAATTAGTCATCAAATCAATAGTTTCAAATTTTAGCCTATAAAAAGAGGCATTTGCCATGCATTTAGGGGCTTGGTTGTTCAGATCAAGAACTTGCTCTTGCTCTCTCTCTCTCTCTCTCTCTTTATATTTTTTGTAATTCTTAAGTTTTGCTTTCATTAATATCTTGTTTATGCTTTTCATTTCCTTTCCTTTACTTAGTTAGCTTGTATCTTATTTATGTTCTTGTTTTGTTTATTTATGTTTCTCTTCTTCATTATGTTTAGCTAAGTTTGTTATGTCAAGGTGAAAAGGTTACACTAATGGTGTAAGAATAAGTATATTGTAAACTCAATATGGACCTTAATGTTTAATAATAACATGTCTTATCTTTTTTTCTTACTAATTCTTAATACCTTGCTTGTTAAATGGTTAATCTAGATTTATGTTGTATAACACGTGGTACAACAAATGCTTAGCACTCTCATAACCTAGCCATATGGTATTACCTACACCTGTGCTATGAAAGGAACTTGATTTGTTGTTAACATAAGTTACCATCATGAATTCCTGACTATATTTAAAAGTTTGGTGTTACTTAAATAAGATAATTAATATGATCATGTTAACAATTTATAATGAGCTATTAATGACAAATCATCCGATTGGAACCTCCTTTGTGTGTGGTTTCCAGTTGAGTAATAAGAGTTTATACTATACTTGTTTGAAATACCATTAGTGGATCTTCTAACCTTGACACTTGTTTTTCTCATTGTTTAATTATCATATTAATCTTCCGTCTCAAAATTTTCATCAACTTCTCCCTCTTTTTTACTATTACTACTACTACTAGTATTGTTATTATTATTATTATTACTATTAATATTATTATTACTATTACTATTATTGTTGCTATTGTTGCTATTATTGTTGTTGTTGTTGTTGTTGTTGTATTGTTATTTATAATTTATACAATTAACCTCCACGTGGTTCGACTCCGGTCTTGCCGGGTTATTTATTACTTCGACACTCCTATACTTGGGAGAAGACATCAATTTTTTGGTCATGTCAATAGCCTATTTATAGGTTCAGTATTTATACTAAAATATTGACCATTAACAATTGACCAAATCTTTACGGAATTTTACAAATTTATTGTAAATTTCAAAAAAAAAAAACTAAATCAATGTTAAAAAACCATTTTTCTCTTTTTTTATTGTATAAAATGCATTTTTTTTTATATAAAGATTGGGTTGTATGTAACAAGCAAAAATCCTTTATTTAAGGGTTATATTTGATGAAAACTCATTTTTTTCTAAAGCCAAAACAGTAAAAATAGGCGCATGTGGTGTTTTCCAAACACACATTTAACACAAAGAAAACATTTAGCAAAAACATTGTTATTCAAACATGGTCTTAGTGTTTGACCCGATTTTGACTCATCTGGGTTGACCCAAAACTTTAGGTTCGATCATAAATCAAATCAATGTCCATTAGTTTGACCCGAAAAATAAATCAAAACCTAAACCAAAATGCAAATAAAATCAAACCTAAAAAACATAAAAACTCAAATCTTTTTATCAAAACGAATCAAAACCCAGAAAAGTGAAGAACACCGAAGAACATTCAACATGAACCCATCAACGTACATTTCAAATCAGACCAAATATGGGCAAACCAGAAACACGAACATGTTGGAAATCATGCAAAGATCAATAATCTGGCATTCATGCATTTCGATTGCCACTCAAAAACCATGATTTTGTCAAAATAAATTTTGGTTCAAAACCAAAATTCTAGGATTAAAACCTACTCAAAACATGCTATTGATGAAAATAAATCATAGTTTATTGACTAATAAATTTGCCTGAAGGATTCTGTGCAATTAATTAGACCAAAATTGGTCTAAATCATAAGGCTAAGATAATGTTTTTCCTAGGACACGAAGAACACCACTTTAAAACCTAGAAAATGCCTAGACATAAAACCAGCTACTATCAAACTCAGAACTGGCATTTTGGGTCTCTAAAACATGCTTTCTTAGTCTCAGCAAACCACATTACCATAACCAAGCATATTTGAATTAAAAAAACCAACAAATAACATCAAATCATCTAGATTACACAAGATGTTCCAAATCCAAAAAACTATAAACTTAAAACAGTTTACATGTTCATGCAATATGAATTCAAAATTGGTTTTTTTATGCTCATTTTGGTCATGAATAGAACTAGCAAATTAAGAATAAACATCATTGTTTTCACATACATTGCTTAAGTTAAACTAAAACAACTTAAATAGAAGACTTTTATTACATCTAATATATATATATATATATATATATATATATATATATATAAACTTTAGAAAATAGAATCAAATTATAATAGTAATAAAGAGGGTCACCACAACACTACTTGCCAAGCATTTTAAATCTCATTTCCATACTTGTAAGCATAAATGCAGACCAAATAACAATAAAAAAACACTCAAGTAAGCCACGTGGACTCCACTTTTATGTTAGAAAGCATACCTTCAAACTCCTATAACAGCTATTATCCTCTTTGCTTTCCTTGTAAAGTATTGCTTCCACAAGCTTGTTGTCCTTTCAAAACTTAAGAAATCCTTGTGGTAGGTTCTTAAATCAACACACTTAAAGTTTCTTTATCAATCTTGTCTCCCTTTTTTCTCCTCTCTCCTCTGATTTTTAAAAAGGGTATTTTTAGGGTTATGCTAGGGTTTTTGATAGGTTCAAACATAGATTGATCAAAGCTTAGCCTTTTCATTAAAATGAGAGGGTTCTGGAGTACATTTTATAGCTATGAGCTTTATATATATGCTAGTTTTGCAATGATGGTTTTATAACAAACTTGGTTTTTGGAGGTTTTGTTGGTTTTCCAAACTTTGAGACCAATGAACTCATTTTTTGGCTTTTGATATTGAGAGAAATGTTGTCAACTTTTAAAAGGAACCCATTGATAAGGCTTGAAGTGTGAACACATAAAAAAATTAGTGGTTCTGTGAAATGGGGCATCATGGCCATCAATGACTAGGTTAAATAGTTTAGAGGCCTTGTCGAAGCAACTCCAACATCATCATTGCTAAAGACCACCTAATTTTGATAGAGATGGTATACACATTTTCTTTGGATTCAACCTTACTTAATTTAGAAGCCTGTAGCTCCATATTTATTCATTTGAAAGTGTCAACCCGATTAATTCCTATAAACTAAAACTATATAACTTGGGCTCAACTTGAAAGCCCCCCAAAAACAAATTTTATTAACAAATCAATAAGTTTTCTAAAGTGGGTTTCTTTTAACCTTGCAAAATATCTCAACAAGATGTAGACTTACCAATTAGGGTATAAGAAATCTAAAAATATGGCAATCCAGTTCAAAAATCAATCATTTCTAATCTAGGCTTCTTAAAATCTAAAAGCCTAGTAGCTAATGTCTCTAATCTCTATCGGTTTTTATAAAGACTGATGATCCACAATAAAAAGACAAATTTTTTAAACATAGAACAAACAAAGAGGAGATAGTTTCAATGAAAGAGAAAGATCTTTTTAGGAAAAAGATTAGTTTTCTGTAAAAAATGATTTGCTGGAGAAATAGATTTGAGACAATTAGAGATATTTTTAGGTAGATATAATTTTTGGTTATAAGAAAAGAAAGTGTTTTTCCAAATATAAGATAAGAAAATTAGTTTCCTCTTATAAAACCTTAAAGATATAATTTTTAGTTAAAAGAAAGAAATCGGTTAAAAGAAAGAAAAGTGTTTTTCATATATAAGATAAGGAAATTAGTTTTTTCTTGTAAAAGCTTATTTTTTTCATTGATAAAAAACCACTTTCCAATTGACCTACCTTTTTAAAACCAAGCAAACATTGAAAAGTAAGTAAAATGGTTTTCACAAAAATATTTTTCTAGAAACAAAGAAGATTTATTTTAATATTTTTTAAGAAGATAATTTCAACACTCCGCCTTTACATTCTAATAATAAAAAAATCTTTTCTCAATCAACACCCAAGTGATCAAGAAGTTTTATGTCATCTATAGAAATATTTAATTTTTAAATTAAAAAAAAATAATTAATTAAATATTATAAAAATGAATAGTTCTGAATTCAACAAATTTTATAAATCTTAAGCGTTATAAAAGTACCCTGACCACGCGTTGCCAAAAGGGTAGTGTGTACACATGTTTTCCTACATTAGACGTAAATAATAATAATAATAACAATAATAATAGAAGAAGAAGAAGAAATGTTGACACAGCAAAATGTTAATCAAAAGTAATGATCATGTGTGAAAAAAGTTGGCGGGAAAATAAACAAGAATTATAAGTATACGGTAAAAGGATACAATTTATTTTCCGCAGTGAAATTAATGAAATAAAAACAAAAGGAGAAGAATTAAAAACTAAAAAACACGCATATATGTGGGTCCCAATCAATCAAATAATAAGACGAATAATAGAATCCAGTTGACGTATCAATAGCAGCTGTCATGGCGCAGAGTCACTGTGAATTGAAGTCAATAAACTTCCTTTACCTGTAAGAGATCACGCACAACGGGAAAAAAAAGTAATATTTTTTTTTCAAATAAACCAATAATGTTGATCATTTGAAAAAATTTAATTTTTTTTATTATTTTAAATTAATATTTTTAAATTATTTACTGTACTAATATAAAAATATTATTTTAATATATTTCTGAATACAATATATTTTTAAAAATTATTGTAAAACTTTCTTAACTTGTAAAATTAAACACATAAATACAATAATTTTATATACCAATAAAAGTAAATAAAGAAATTGAATGCAAAAGATTATCACCTCCAGGTCACTTAAAACATCCAGGATTCGGAGATCCATCTCCATAACCTTTGTTTTATCTTATAGAATCTAACACTCAATTTATTTCTCTAAGTGTATAAACCGTGTGTGTGTAAAAGAATCTAAAATAAAGGAGAGATGGTACAAGGCAAGTAATAAACTACTACTCTACATTAGCTTCTTTTATTATTTGAATTATTGCAAATATTTATTTTAATTATATCAGGTTTTAATTCATGGTACTTGTAAAAAATATGAGTTTTCATAGAAGAAAAAGCCATTTATAAAAAAAATTAAATTTATATTAAAAAATATATTTTTTCTTTATAATTAAATTTTTTAAAATATTTATTGTGATTACCACCTAATTTAATAAAAATATATTTTATAAATCTCAACAAAATAAAGTTAATTTCGTTTAGAAATATATCAAAACAATTATTTTTTATTTTTTAAAATTTATTTTCAATATCAGTATATCAATGCAATCTAAAAATATTTAAAAATTAATTTTTATTTTTTAATAAGTAGTGTTCTGGTCACATTATAAAATATAAAACACCCTACAATTATCAATAATTTAATATGAATAAATAATAAAAAGTAAATTGAAAACTCAAGTATAATGGACGTAGCTCCATTCCCGCCTCTTTATTCTTTAATCTTTCCCCTTCAACTAGAATATTGGAACCTTGGAATATGAAGAAATTAACTTCAGGTGTTTTTTTTTTTTTTACTCTTAATTTTAAATGCGTGGTGGTAGTGGTACTCTCTTTATGAACATAGGACACGCGCGGTAGACACACTCGAGTACCAAAACGCGTCGGATTGGGAACGGCAATCACATGTCATTTTTTTGATTTACGTTAAAGTCAGCCCGACAAATTCATAAATAAATTAAACCATTTTTCTCTTATGTTTTCCACCTCTTTTTCTTGAAGCCTTAACTCCTTGACCTCCTGCCTCCTACCTCTCCCTTTATCTTCTTCCTCCCCTTCTCTCTCCCTCTCTCTCTCTCTCAAGCAACCACTTCCTCGCCTACCTCCTCTTCTTTCACCCATGTTTGAGTTTGGGGACGACCTTACAATAGAAGGGTATCGAGTCTCATGGCTAATATGGATCCAAGTACTGGTCTTGCTCCTCCTCATCTTCCTCCTTTTTTGTTTCAGTTTCTTTCCTGCAGATCTCCCAGACACCACCACTACTTCCTCCTCCGCCTCACCACCCGCTCTTGGTGTTTTCACGCCCCTTAATTCCCATTTGGACAACCAAATCCTCAGGCATAATGATCATGTCTCAAACCGCCTGCAACACAGCCAGGTATGTACGCAGTCCTTGTTAAGTTTTCTGTGCTTTGGCTTATAAGAACTCTTAAACCCCATCTGGTAAAATCTAATTCCTTTGGCTTGGCTTAGAAACAACTTAAACATTAAGGTATTATTCTTGCTTTTTGTCTGTCTATTTCTTGACTTCTTTCTGCTTGTTTTCAAGGTTTTCCTTGGTTTATCATCATGTTTTTTGACCTCCCCTTTCCACAAATTCACACCGAAGGACCGACCGAATATTGTAAAAATCATTAGGGGCCCATCTCCTAACCACCATAGCCACTTTCAATTGCCGTCACTGTCACCCTCTCGAACCACTTTCGCCCATGAAAATCCTCCTTCATCTTGCCATCAAGCCTTAATGCGGATTGGCAGAGGACGCAGAAGGACCCATATAGCCGATCCTGACTAGTAAAAATCATTAGGGATCCTGACTTGAATGTTGATTTGCCACCTTAAAAAAAAATGTTACCAGTAGAACTGCTTAATTACATTAACATTAGAAAATCTCTTGGTAAAGCTTTACAACTGTTCGATACACTTTATTTAAGATAATAATTAGGAAACTTGCAAGCATTGTACTTGGTTATGCTTTTCCCCTCTCTTTTTCGCTAATGAGTGTTACCCTTTTCTTTCCTTTTCCTTTACTCCTTTTGTTTTGTTAGAGAAGAAACTGCTGATAATGCTTTATGCCTCTAATGATAGCATAAGTCTAGTTAAATGGTAAAAATCTATGGTGAATCTCTGTGACTTGAAGTGACCACACTTTTATCTCGTCCACTGTGTTTAAATTTGACCTCACTCCTGTTCCAAGTAGTAGTATGAATGTTCAGAATTACGGTAGTAGTTGTTTTTAATACATTAAAATATTATTTTAAAAAAAATTAACCAATCTCACCACGGGAATCCCAAATGCCAGCAATTTTGCAGGCAAACAGGCGCATCCTAACAAAAACTGCTTCTGCTGATGAGGCTAAAAAAACTAATAATGGGTCACTTTATTGTGTGATATCTCTATTGATTTGCACAATTATTTTCAATAATAACAACAATCAAATGCCGACAATATCTGTATTATTTGTCGTCGTGCAAGAACTGATAATGGGCCAATTCTTTTTTTCTTTGGGCACCGCCCCATATAGTCGGTAAATGAATCCAAAAAGAAAAGGAAAAAGAGAAGGAATATATAAATCTTGTTGGCTAAGAACAGTTCGGTGACTTAATCACCTAAATTTAATATAATTATGCTCTATCATCCTTTGTCATTTCTGGCCTAATCCTCCTATCACCTGCCAACATTGCAATCACTCTTTCTCATGGTGACGTGCTTGGGTTGGCAGTGGATACGACCAAACCATTTTAACCAAACCCCTGTAAATTAGAATCTTGTCTTCTTTTAAATTGCAGTAATGATTCGAATATTTAGTCTTAATTTTTATTTTTATTTTTAAAAAGATTTTTGGCTACAGGAATTCATCTTACCAAGCTATTTGTTGCTTCATGAAAAAAGCTTAGGTATGAGATATATAGGCTGCCTTCGAGATATCTAACAATGTTCAAGATTCTTGCAGGCACAGCAGAACCAAAGCATAAAAGGGGAAATGACAACGAACACAGGTAGAAGAATAGTTAGTGAAGACAACATCGGAAATTCTTCAGACTTCTTCTGTTTCCATCCCTGCAACTATTTTAGGCTTGCGAAACTTGCATTTCTCAAGTGTTTTGGCCTGGACTTCTTGGCGGACAATTCTTAAAACTCAGAGCAGAAAAAAGAAAGATGATTAATGTTATTGTGTTTCTCTTTAACTTATCACTTTGATTCATCTATCCAGCTTTTCGGAAGTTGTTGTACAGGAAACGAACCTCCCCGGAGGGAAAGTTGTACAGGAAATTCTCCACTACATTTTTTTTAAGCAAAGGTTGAACTTAGAACCATTGATCCCAGGGAACGGAGATCAGGTTGCAGCTTGTTCTTCTGGTGTATGCTGGTAAAATCATGGAAGGTGAGAACGCTGTGTTTTCAGGCTATGTCAATCAGCAGATTAGAGGCTGAATTATGTGGCCGTGAAAATGTTGATTGGAGCAAAGCTGATTACCCAGTAACTTACATGTGTTTTGACATTGATCTTGCAATTGTGTTAGATGGTAAACTGCATTCTTTGTCTCTAATGAACTGCATTGTTAGGCTGTGAGCAGTTCAATAAACTCTGCAGCGTGTTTCCCTTTAGAACAGTTTAGGATAGAATGATGAAGCTCTTGTAACAACTTTCAAGGCCAAGGCCTTATAAAAAATTTAAAAACTTGATTTTAAGGTATCCAAGATCTCTTCCAGGAGTGCAACGTTGCCCCCTAATCATCGTACGCTTGCCTACAATTATGTGGGTTGTAAGATTGGATTAGAGGTGCTTGCAAAAACTTGATTAGGAGGCAAATAAGATTGTCCAGTGCAACTGTAGGCCGGTCCAAGATTATTAGGCGCAAAACTTTGTTCGAAAGGTCGTAGCATCGGTCCCCAGTACAACCATGGGGTGGTTTATAAGTAGTCTTAGAGAGTGTTTTGGAAACGTTTACCTGTATTTTTAATTTTTTTTATTAAAAATTAAATTTTTTTTATTAATGTTTTGGATTGTTTTGAAACACTTATTTTAAAAATAATTTAAAAAAATAAAAAATATATTATTTTAATATATTTCAGCATAAAAAATACTATAAAAAACATTCATAATAATAATTATACTTCCAAATAGATACTATTAAAGTTAGGTTTCTCTCCATGATAAGCTTGTGATAGCGCTTGATTCATGAGATTGTGAAAGAGTTCTTCCCTGGTTTTCATTAATGGCAGAGTAATCCGCATGCCGATTAAATTGTAGCCCAAAAAGTTGTATTGTGTTATTCAGTATTGTATTGTTCTTATAAATATTTAAAAGCAACTAAATAGTATTTGGTTCAATTATTTGGTTGTACTTTTGAGATATAAAATGATCATTAGGTACTGTAATATGTTGAAATATTCTAAAAAATATATTTTATTTATATTTAAGTAATTTATGACTTCTTGACACGGGTATGTATTTTTTATGAGAGTAATTCTTATGTTTTAAAAAAATTGTTGATTAGGATAATATATACAGACACATCAGTCCAATAAAATCAATTTTATATATATAAAGTTGATTAGGATGATAATTGATCAAGGTTAATTTCAAGGAAAGTACATCTTTAATAAGTGATTATCAAACCTTAGTAAATTTAATATATATACAAAAGAGACATGATTCATCTACATCATAAGCTAAATAATTTTGGTAGTTATAAGTTTATTTTTTCTAATGCCTAATTCTTCACTAACAAGCTTAATTTCCGATCCAATTGGATCGAGTTGAAATTTTATTAGAATTTTTCAGGAGTCTTGTTTTATAAAAAGCTAAAATTTTAAGGCAATTAAACATCAGGAAAAACTTAAAATAAGATCCATAAGTTATTGTAAAAGAACTATATTAGTTTCTTAGTTTATTTAGGATTCTTCTTTCTATTTTATTTAAAAATCTTTTATTATTTCTTCAGTATTATTTAGGATATTTTTACCTATATAAATAGGGTTATTTAGCTTATATTTAGGTTTTTTCCTAGGATCTTTTTTATTTCAACAATTATTATTGTTTATGAGGTTTTGTTCATACATTTTGGTTCTTTATTAAACTATTATAACTTATTGAAGAATTTATCAAGCTTTATGGCATCTTCTATACTTCTTATTCGTGTCATTTTATAGGCATTGAATGGGAGTTCGGTTACTTAAAATCTTGGTGTCACAGTAAAGGTTATCGTTGTATAAAATTTAATTCCAAACATGATTTTAGCTTTCTTGAGAAGAGTTGATTTGACTGTGAGTTTCATAATCTTTATATCCATGGGGCTCATATTAGTTCGTATTACATTGAGGCTTTATATCAAGTTATACTTTTTTTATCTTCAAGTTCTCGCATACTCCATTGTTATTGAGTTCTTTATCTTTTCTAAAACCTAGTTGCAACATCAAGTTAAAAAAAGAAAATTATTTGCAATCTTGATTAAATAAAGTTTTATATATGAACAAATAACAAATAAAATCACAAGAAAACAAGGGTTTGTTGCAAATCTTGATTCAAATAAACATAGAGTTCAACCATTTGCTTTAAATCTGAAAAACAAATCTTGATTCTTGGGGAATCTTGGAGACAAATTTTGATTTGGGATATTTTAGATTTACTTGGTTGGGTTTCTTGAAAATCATAAAATAAAATAATAGATAGTTTTTGTGTTATTTTTTTAGTTTCGGCCACGCGCACACACATATATTGTTATTTTGAGTTGTTTAAATCTTATTTCATTAGTTTCATAGTCTTTTATTTTGTGTCTTTATATCATTCATATTTCGTATGAATTCATATTGATACTCGTGTTTTTGTATTCATAGTTTTGTATTGATAATTTTTAATATTTATTGCTTCTTAAGTCTTTATATTGTTTAATTGTGCCATAAAGATATTAATCTTCGATTTGTTATGAACTAGTTCTTTAAAGAACTAAAATCTTGAAAATTAAGTGGTAAAAGACGAAGGTGAACATATTAGAGTCAAAAACCAAAAATTTATATGAAACACGAGAGAAATAACATCTATTGAGTTTAAACATGTAAGGAAATGTGTGAGAATAATCTCGAATGGGGTTATTTGGTCATGCAACAATAATTAGGTTTGATGAATATAAGGTTTGATGAAGTAATGAGTGGGACAATTGGTTTGAGAACCGAAATACCTAATATTTAAGAAGGGTTAGATTGTAGGGGTTTGGAAGGAAGAAGGTCCGCAAGATAAGCTAATTCACCTTTGGAAGAATCTATAGATGAAAATACAGATGAGAAAACCAAAGATTTTAATGATAACCATGATGTTAGGTTATGGCTACATGGAAACCAAAGGTCTAATGGAGTTTGGCCAGTTGAGAAATTTGACCTTATGTGAGAAGGATAAATTTTGGGATGGCTTGGATAAATATGTGAGAAGTATTAAGATAAAGATTCTAGCTTTTAAAGAAAAAAATGATCTGAAAGATTATTTGAAGAGGAAAATGAAAGTGGAGTTGATTTTTTTACTATCACCAATAGTCTGGGATAAAGAAAGTAAAACTTGTTGTTATTGAGTTTAGTAAATATGCTATTATTTGGTGGGATCAACTTGTCTTATTAAGAAAAAAGAATGGAGCGAGACCTATAAAGACTTAGGATAAGATCAAAACAGTCATGAGAAAAAGATAAGATTTGTTCCTGGTCAAAGATTACAGAGTTTTTCTTAGGTTTCTAGAAGTGTGGAGAATTACCATAAAAAAAAATAGACATTGCCATAATTAGAGCTAATATTGTGAATGATATAAAAACTACAATGGCAAGGTTTTTGAATGAATTGAATAGAGAGATAATCAATATAGTTGAGTTGCGACATTATATTGAGCTTAAAAATATAGTTCATATAGTTATCAAAATAGAGAGGTAGTTGAGGATAAATGTCAATACACGTCAAGAAGGTATTTGAGTTTCTTTTTAGCTTAGAAGCTTAATTACAAGAGAGATAAGACTACCACATCAAAGTCAAATATTGTGGTCAACAAAGTTGAATCATCTAAAGTCTTGGAAAAAAATTCGGCCATTGAAATAAAAGGAAAAGTTAAGATCTCATCTAATTGTAACCGTGATATTAAGAGTTTCAAGAGTTTGGGGAGTGGATATATAACTCCATAATGTCCAAACAAAAAGAATTGTGATTATAAGAGAGCATGAGGAGATTGAATCTAAAAGTGATAAATTTAAGGAGGATTGGATGCTACCATTTGAGGACTGTAGTAATGTTGGGTATTCAATTGATGAAAAGGCTTTAATGATTAGAAAAGAACTTAATGTTCATATTAAAAAGGATGATATAAAACAACAAAAAAAGAACATATATATATATATATATATATATATATATTATGATTATTGATAGTGAATGTTGTGTTAATGTTGCTATACTTGTTAGAAAATTGAATTCGAACATTACTAAATATGAAAAACCTTTAAAATAAAATAATTAATCAAATTGGTACAATGCACACCAAATAGTAGTGGCTTAACTTTCAATAGCTTTTTTAAGGTGTTTGAAAGTATGGTAGTAATTGTTTTTTTTAATATTTTTTTAATCAAAAATGTATAAAAATAATATTTTTATTATTTAAAAAAATTATTTTTAATATCAATATATCAACAATACAAAAATATCAAAAAATATTAATTTAAAGTAAAAAAATTAAAAAAAATTAATTTTTTTTAAAAACACTTTCAAAATATAAATATAAACAAGGTCTAGATATGACATACTTGGTCATCAAATTGTATAATTAATGACACATGTAAGTGATCAAGAGCACATCAGATTCGTCAATTGACGAATAGACGGACATAGGGGTTGATATATATTACCCAAAATCAAAAGTGTGAGATCGAATTTATTGTATGGAGATTGATTTGACCAAATTCAAATAGAAGGGGGACTTCGAGTGATTTTTAGCCCAGCCTCTCCACACCAAGTTACATGACCATGCCCTTAATCAAACTTCAAAGTTCTGCAAAAGGGACCGCCTTCTTTTTGTGTGCAAAAGACGGTGTAAACGAAGACTAACACTGAGAGAAGGGCAATTCCCATTATATCAGCAGCTAGGAGAAGGTCATCCTGATCCATGCCAGGAAGATGATGAAACCAAAGTTCGCATGTGGAGGTCTGAGAAGAACCAGTACGCGCTAAGAAATCAGCACATTGGTTACCTACATGTAAACTATGAAGGAACTGGACCTGCCACACCAATGTCAAGGGATAACAAATAGCGCTATTATTTTAGATTTCTGCAAAAAGGACTGACTTTCACTTCCAAATCAGGGAAGGCAAGAAAAACTCAAGCCAACTTCTTCATCTAACCTGGACTTCAAAATTCGTGTTCCATTGCTTGTCAACTACTTCGCCGTTCTTTCCCCACCCATCTTCTTTCTGTACTGCCTCATACAAACCCTATTAATTATCTCAACAAGAAGAACCATCACAGGATAACCCCTTGGGTGTAGTTCGTTTTGATGATCTTTCTTTTCATCTGCAACATCATTAAATCCACAGCTAACCACTATACAAGCTATAACACAACTATGCTTCATCACGTATGAACCAATGGCATTGTAGATAGATCCCACTTGAATTCAAGGCATACAACCTTCATCACCAAATTTCTCAATACCCTAAGCGCCTAAAGGGAGAAAGTTTTAGCCATGCAAGTGGCCAAGTGCAATTGAAACATTTGGACATTTACTTTATTCTTTTTTATCTCTAAAGATTTTGGAAATATTCTGTAATTAGATATGGTCTGAAAACCTAACGCCAAGCTTTTTGATGCCAGATTAATCGATCTAACCAGCAAGAAACTTAGACAGACTTTCAACACCTAACATGTCTAAGAGATCCTTGACAGACAAGAACATACCAGTCGTACATAAAGTAAAATTCTCACAATGATCAAATCATAAGGCACAGAAGATATAAACTATGGAAGGAAAACAAAAGGTCCATTCTGTCTCCTTGTATGCTAGCTCAACTGCAAGTGGCATTTATAAAACCCTAACATGTTAAAACTCAACAACACACTAACTTTTTTGCAAAATTTATAAAAGAAATGGATATATGTACGCAAGGAAATTTTGATATTTCTCACCACAGAGCTCATATCTTTGGATCTATTTCTTATTTTGCTTAGCAAAATAGTTAAAGGCCACCCTGGAAAATTGCATGATTGTGAAGAATATTTGCAAGATTGAACGACCCTTGACAATCCCCTCCCTCATTCCCCGTGCAGTCCTCGCCAATGCTGGTCCTCCTGTCTCATTTTTCAGACTGGCTACTCTCTGCAATGAAGCTAAACAAGTAAAGATGGAGTAAAACTCATTGCTCCAAATCCAACAACCTGAGCCAAAAATCAAAGCACTGCAAGATAATGTAGCCTACCTGTTGGAGTTATGTTTGTCAATTGGCGCAGCCTCTCCTCAGCTACACAAACAGCTCTGGTGGAACTTCTAACACCTTGTGTAATCTCCTGCCTATAACAGATGATAGGTGGTCACAATTCAATCCAATTTACAATATCCCAAAAGAAATGACTAGCATAATTAAGAGTGTCTAAGGCTTTAATCAAGGCTTCAAGCTTCAATATACTAAATACTAATACTAACCCCAAGTCACTGAGCTCCATAGTAAGATCACTAATTTCCATGCCTGATAACCGAACAGCAGCCATTGTATCTGGAAGTTCTTCCCTCGTCACATCCATCAACTTCTCAAGTGATTCTGCTGCCCTCTTGAAAGCCTTCAATAACCACAGAAAGAAAAAGAAAATCACTGATTAGAAAATAAAGAATCGCTTTCAGTTCTTGCAGTACCATACCATTGATCATAGTTGCTTTCAAACTTTTGACCATATAAAAAGTACTTAAAAGGCTATTTGGTCAGATCTAACCTTGTAGGCACAAGTTATAATAATAATAATAATAATAATAATAATAATAATAATAATAATAATAATAATAATCTGATTATATGTATGTCGGGGAATTCATTCAATCTTGAAGATTGAGTGATTTAAATCATTTCAATTACTATCATTGCTACGCTCTAGGAAAGAGAATTTTTTAAAAACAAAAAATATAATAACATCTCAATGTGACAATAGAAAAATCCTTAAACATATTATCCAATTCAAAGTAAATAATTTTAATGATAATGAGTTGCAGCAGTGTTTTTAATTATGACTGAAAAATCATGCCAAATGCAAAAGAGAGAGAAAATAACCAATATGTAAGAGAAAGGAAATGGCATACAAGAAGAGTTGGGATTGCAGACAAAAATAGCCAGGTTGCTGAAACCGCTGCCTGCAAAATAAAAAATAATAAAAATAAAAATATTATTAACAATCAGAAGCAAAGTTTTTAAGTCGTAAAGGAAAGAAATTAAGTAAAGGAGTGAGTATATTACAGCGCAAGCAATGACATTGAGGGCGAGAACGTGGCGATGAGTGAGATTCCACTGAGAGAGCTGAAGCACTGAACTAGACGGTAATCCGACGGTCTCGATGTACTCAGATGAAGTCGACGACTCTGGCGATTCTGATTCTGCAACAGCTGTTGCTGTTGAATTATAGTGTGATTGTATGGTAATCGACGAGAACCGTTGGATTGGGAGGCGGAGATCGTACGGCAAGAGACGAGAGTGAGCGGTGGAGGTGGCGGGGGACGATGCGTATCGGTGGTGGTTGATTGAGGGATTAGAGAAATGGAGTGCCCTCAACAGCATTTTCTTTATTACTTTGGGGTTTACTTTACTCTGTAGTTACAGTCTACAAGTTGTTAATTAAGACGATAACATCAACTTCCTTCCTTCCTGGCCTGCACACTTTTTTTTTTCTCTCTCTCTCTTTCGAGCTTCGGACAGACCGGACGGAAGCAGAGAGAAGGTTCGGTACTTTAATTTTTATTTATTTATTTATAGAGAGGTTGTTAGATATTTACGGTGCATAAACCGTATTTACTCCCTTTGCTTTCCTTTTTTTTTTTTTTTTTTTAATTCTACGATTAAAAGTTTTTTAAAATCAATTTATATAGCAATTGAGATTAAATCTCTTTTCAAAGATGTTAGATAATGGTGAAGTTAGAAATGCTTATTAAGGAAATAATTTTTTTAATATGTAAAAATTAGAAGAAAAAAATAATGAGAGTAAATAATGTATTTTTATTTAAATTATCTTAAAAACCCAAAAAACATCAACAAAAAACGAGAAGAAAAAATACTACATGGCAATGTGAGTGAAAACATTGTTAAATGGAATAGTGTTTTTATAGTTTTAATCTTCATACAAAAAAAAATAACTATTGAGAGTATTGAATCTTTCTATAAAATTTATTAGTCATTATAAAATTCACTAGGAATAAATAAATTTTTTTATTTTAAAAAATCCCACTAAAACAATTAAAATATCATTGAATTTAAAAATTTTAAAACTAATAATAAGAGGTATTTTTGTATTTTCATAATAATTTTTTTGTTATTATCATATCAATTAAGGATCAATATGGTATTTAACCAAGTTTAAAAGCTTTTGGATTAAAATGAAAATTATCTCTAAAGTGCGGCTAGCCATATATATTCTCTGTGTTTTACATATTAGTTATTTATCTTTGAAATTTGAATTTTAATCACAATTTCAAACCTACTTTTTTTTTAATTAGGCTATAAAAGGGTATGATTGAAAAAAAAAATCACATGATTCATTGTTTAAATGAACTGAGTTCGGCCTATTTAGGATTGTAGTAGTGGTTGTAGTTCAAAGTGCTTTTCGCTTAGAAATGCATCAAAATAAAGTTTTTTTTATTTAAAAAAATATTTTTAATATCAACACATCAAAACGATTTGAAAACATAAAAAATATATATATTTTAAACCAAAAAAATTAAAATTTTTAAGAACACGGTTTCAAATACACCCTTTATATTTTTATTGTTTTAGTTATTTTGTTGATGATCACTTTTCTTTTTCTTTTGACCTTTTTCTAGGCTTTTCCAATATTATCCCCTTAGTGAGTTACTAATTAAAAAAGAAAATTGAACATAAAGAAAAAATTATATAATCATTGCTAATATATTTTGTAATAATAAAAAAAATATTATCAATCCACGATTTACTTAACCATGCTTCGTAAAATCAAAAGTTAATTTTGATTGCAAGAAAAAATATTTGGAGGCATTGTTAACTTTTAAAATGAATTTCAATAAACTAAAAACTTGTTAGGTTGGGCTCTTTCCTAGCCCAGTTTTTCAACTAAACCAAGTTGAAGTTGATTTTTGTATGATCCAGCCAATTAAACAAATCAAATCACAACCTCATCAATTTAACAAAAATTTAATTGGATTTAAAAATAATATTTAAATATTATTTTTTAAATATTAAAAAAATAATATCTTAAATCAATCCGAGTTAATTTATTAAATATATAACTTGAGTGATCTAATAATTTTATATTTTTAAATTATTTTTTTATTTGATCACACAACAATAAAAATAAAAATATCTAAAAAAATTATGAAATAAGTTTTTTAAAAAAATACTATGAAGAGGCAATACAAAAGAGTGCTTGTGAATACAATAATAAAAAAGCTATAACGTTAGTAAAAAAAAGTAAAATTTGAATGTATCCAATAAAAAAATCTTAAATAAATTCTTAATCCATTTTAATAATAGATTTAGATTTAAATTAAAGTTGCAAGAAAAAAATAAATAAATAACAAACAAAGAAAGGTTTGTGCTCCAGGTGGGCCTCCATTTTTCTTTCTCCTGTTAAGCCTTTTTTTTTTTTTTAAATACAGACGACATGCTATTGTATTTTCAGATTTGACTATTGAAAGGGGATCATAAAAAATCAAGCAATGGTTTTTTCAACTTAAAAATTCATTTTTTAACTTATTTTAATATAAAAAATATTCTTAGAATCTCAATAAACTTATTTTTTAGCTCACGGAATTTAAATTAAGATAAAAAAAAAATCAACTTTTTCTAGTAAGTTAAAGGGTAAAACTACATCAATGGATTTTTTTTTCTCAAAATATAACATTTTAATACCAAAATTAATCTTTTTGGTTGTTGAATAATAATCAACCAATAATTTTATTTTTATATGTTCTCTATTGAGTCTCTTTATCTTCTTTTTAATTTAAGAACTAAAATATATATATATAAAAAAAATTATATCAAAACATAAAAACCTCTTAAAAATAAAGATAAAAAATCAAGGACAAAAATAAAACTAGAAATTTATTTTAACATCAATTTTAATCCTCAAAGTTTTAATTATATTTAATTAAGAAAATTAAATTTAATTTTATCAAATTAAATATCAATTTAATGTTTTTTAACATTACCAGAAACCTTATAAATTCAAGAGAATCATATTTTAAAATAAAAAAATTAACCAAAACAAAAATAAAAGGAAAAAAAAATGAAAAAACCGTGCAAAACCATAATGAATTCCTTCAATCCTTCAAAGGCTGTCGTGTAATCCTAAGCCATTCACATCTAATAAGTAACCGAAAAAAAATAAACCAACTAAAAAAGAAAACACTGCAAATTCACATCAAATTCCCTCACAAGCTACCATATAATCATCTGCCCTTTTAGTGTTTTTTTTTAATTTAATAATATACCATGTTTTTAGTTTATTGAGCATTTCATTTCACACGGGACCAGATTTACCAAATGTGTTTTGGCATTAAAGTCCATTCCAGCTACGCCAAGCTCAGTTCAAGTTGATGTGGAGCACATAAACGCAGAGGAAACAGAGAAGAGAAGATTTCCATTGCCATTTACATCTCATATTTACAGAGTAATGCCCTCAAATTTCCCCGACAAAATTCTTCATCAACTCCACGAGACTTGTTTCTTTCTAACCCCCATCCATCTAACCTTGAATATATACCACCTATTTTCTTTCTATCTTCTTTCTGCCTTCTCTTCGACAAATCTTGGTTCCAAAGCTCATGCGAAACCGATAATCAGTCTGAAGAATTTGTTGCAGCAAATTTATTCAATGCTGCAGAAGCAGAGAAAGAAGAAGAGAACGAATTTCTTGTTTCAGAGAAAAAGAAGAATTATACGTTTCTGAATAAAAGCTGCAATCTTCATGCAGGAATTTTCTCTTATTATTTTGTACAGTTCTCAGATTACATGGATACATATATATACACAAAGTTTAACTAACTTCTGTTAACTAATACACATAAACTAACTACTGTTAACTAACTCTAGCGAACTTTAACAGTATATAACTAACTTATATATATATATATATATATATATATATATATATATATATATATATAGCAGCCATAAGTGACAGTGTAAGGAATGAAAGAATGACGAGTCTGTTTTAAGCTGCTGTGTGAGGTGAGTCATCTGTATCTGCATGTGTTGCTTGGTCTACAAGCTGTGGAGGGTGCATGTCATCTGCTAGGTTCCAATATCCCCCCGCAAGATGAGAATGGATATTAATCATTCCCATCTTGATAAGTAGAGGATGAAGCATGTGAGAACCAAGAGGTTTAGTGAGAGCATCTGCTAATTGAAATTTGGAAGGAATGTGAACGATGGTAAGGAGTCCCTCTTGCAATTTCTCACGAACAAGATGACAGTCGAGTTGAATATGTTTGGTGCGTTCATGATGAACAGGATTGTAAGCGATTTCTGAGGCTGGTTTACTGTCAGTATAGAGTGAGGCAGGCTGAGAGTGAGGTATGTGGAAATCGTCCAATAAATAAGTCAGCCATTGTATTTCATACGATGTAGTAGCCAAGGCCCGATATTCAGCCTCTGCTGAGGACCTGCTCACAGTAGGTTGTTTCTTGGATTTCCAGGATATTAGTGAGTCTCCAAGGAAGATTAGATAGCTAGTAACACTTCGACGAGTGTTAATGCAACCTCCTCAATCACTATCAGAGTAAGCTTTTAACTGAAGAGTAGAATCAGCTCTGAGAAGTAATCCTTGACCTAGTGTTGCTTTGATGTACCGAAGAACTCTCTCAGCTGCTTGCATATGCAGAGTATGAGGATTGGACATAAATTGGCTAAGAGTTTGGATGGCATAGGATAAGTCTGGTCGTGTGAGTGTAAGATAGAGAAGTCTGCCAATAAGTCGACGAAAAGAGGCAGGATCAGTTAAGGGAGGGCTAGTATCATATGTACTGAGTTTCAGTGTAGATTCCATTGGAAAAGTGACAGGTTTAGCACCAGAAAAACCACTGTCTGTAAGGATGTCTAAGGCATATTTTCGTTGGCAAAGAACAATGCCTTTAGTGGATCTAGCAACTTCAATGCCAAGGAAGTATTTAAGGTTTCCCAAATCTTTGATAGGGAAGGTCGTGCGAAGGTATTGTTTGACTGTGTTGAGTGCTGTAAGAGTGTTGGAGGCGATTATAACATCATCAACATAGATGAGGACTGCAATGAAGTCAGTGGTAGATTGTAGAATGAAGAGGCTAGAATCTGATTTGGCCTGTAGAAACCCGAAGTGTAGTAGAGATGCAGAAAGCTTGGAAAACCATTGTCTTGAAGCCTGTTTAAGACCATAGATGCTCTTTTTGAGTTTGCAGACTCTAGGATCGTTGGGATTGGAGTAACCAGGTGGCAATTGCATATAAACTTCCTCATGTAGATCACCATGTAAGAAGGCATTGTCTACATCAAGTTGGTGTAAATGCCAATTTTTGACTGCAGCAATGGTGAGAAGAACTCGTATTGTTGTGATCTTTGTTACAGGAGAGAAGGTGTCGAAGAAATCAATTCCTTCTTGTTGTGTGTATCCTTTTGCTACCAAGCATGTCTTATATCTTTCAACCTGTCCATCAGCCTGAAATTGCACTTTGTAGATCCATTTACATCCAATGACAGATTTATTTGGTGGGAGAATTACTAAGTCCCAAGTTCTGTTTTGCTCAAGAGCTATGATTTCATTTGTCATAGCATGCTGCCAATGAGGGATAGTGCTAGCTTGTTTGTAAGTTTTGGGTTCAAAAACAGTTGAAACAGAAGAAGTGAAAGCACATTGTGGTAAAGATAATTGAGATGTAGACAAGAAAGAAAAAATAGAGTGAGGCTTACCAGGAGGGGAGCAATGGGAAGAGGCTGGAGTTGCTGAAACAATCTGTGCCATATTTCTACAATAATATTGTTTTAAGTAATTTGGTGGATTTTTAGTTCTTTCAGACCTTCGAAGATGGGAAGAAGTATGAGGAGGCAGGGGAGAAGTGTGTGTAACAGATGGTTGGATAGGAAAAGTTTCAGGAACAACTAAATTATGTTGAGTTGATTGTGGTGGTATACAAGGAAAGGAGTCAAAAATTTGTGGATAGTCGGGAAACACAAATGGTGTATGGACTTTGTTTGGAATAGAAGGAAAAGTAGATTCATGAAAAACAACATTGCGAGACACAAAGGTTTTGTTGGTGGATAAGTCAAGCACTTTGTATCCTTTAATGTGTGGAGGGTATCCAAGAAAAATGCATTTCGTGGCTCTTGGATGAAATTTGCCTCTGTTGAGTGTGATTGTGCTAGCAAAACATAAACATCTGAATACCCTTAAGTAATTGTAATGTGGTGGTTTGTGATACAGAACCTGATAAGGTGTTTGATTTTTGAGTATGAGGGAAGGAGTGCGATTGATTAGATGAGTGGCTGTGAGGATGCAATCTGTCCAGTAAGTTAAAGGTAGCTGAGATTGAAACATAAGAGATCTGGCGATATTTAGTAGGTGTTGGTGTTTTCTTTCAACCCATCCATTCTGTTCAGGTGTCTCTATACAAGTTAATTGATGAATGATGCCATGTTGTTGGTAAAAAGAAGGCATATTAAACTCTTGTCCATTATCTGATCGGAGAGTTTGAATCTTGGTGTTAAAATGAGTATGAACATAGGCCAGAAAATTGGTAATAAGATTTCTTATTTGTAGTTCTTCCCAGATGTCAAATGTTGTTGTGAAGTAAAGAAGGCTGCTGCGAATTTCTTTGGCGATTGAATTCATCAGCCATGACAGAACCAGATTGTTTGATCTCAGCCATGACATATGAAGTGATTGATTGTTGGTATTCGGTTGAATTAAAGAACCATCAATGAATGCAATCTTGTTTTTCACTGTTAAGGCAATTGTCATGGATCTACTCCATGCAATATAATTTTCACCAGTGAAAACTTCAGAAACCAGAAGTGCACCAGGATTATCAGATGGGTGAAGGTAGTAGCAGCTGGAAAAATCATCTGAAAGATTGAGAGTAGTGCTATTTGCTGAGTCTTTGTGTGCTGTAGAAGCATTTTCTTCAAAATGGTTAGATATTTTTGTAGTTTTGAAGAAGTCAAGAAGTCGATGGCAGAAAGTTTACTGTTTTGGATTTTGAGAGAGAAAAAAATGTATATCTTTCTTGATGAAGATAAAAAAAGAGTTTTATATTAGGAATCAAGCTCTGATACCATGAAGAATTTGTTGCAGCAAATTTATTTAATACTGCAGAAGCAGAGAAAGAAGAAGAGAACGAATTTCTTGTTTCAGAGAAAAAGAAGAATTATACGTTTCTGAATAAAGGCTGCAATCTTCATGCAGGAATTTTCTCTTATTATTTTGTACAGTTCTCAGATTACATGGATACATATATATACACACAAAGTTTAACTAACTTCTGTTAACTAATACACATAAACTAACTACTGTTAACTAACTCTAGCGAACTTTAACAGTATATAACTAACTTATATATATATATATATATATATATATATATATATATAGCAGCCATAAGTGACAGTGTAAGGAATGAAAGAATGACGAGTCTGTTTTAAGCTGCTGTGTGAGGTGAGTCGTCTGTATCTGCATGTGTTGCTTGGTCTGCAAGCTGTGGAGGGTGCATGTCGTCTGCTAGGTTCCAATACAGTCTGTGACTAGCTCAGGTTCCACGAGTCTAGGAAACCGAAAAAGTATGAGTACGACTTAAGCTCTGCTTTCATCAATCTTGATAACCTCCAAGACTGTTGCATTGCAAAAGAAACATCTATGACAATTTAAAAGATGCCTGGTTATGCAGCCATGGCAGGACCTATGTGAACAAGGGGCAAACCTTGCATCTGCTTTACAAGAATAACAAATGCAGCAAGTATTATCATCAGCTTCTGTCTCTTCCTCATGTTTCGTTCTTTCAATTTGTTGCAACTCAATCCTGCTAACAAGGAGGCTCAAGAAACTCTCTAGCTGCTGAAGTTTTCCACTGTAAGCATCACCTCTCGCGGACCTAGTCTGTCACAGCAATAACAGAGTAAATTGCAAAGCTTAAAGGATAAGATCAGAAAAGACGATGAACAGTACATGCATTGATTCTTCTTCTTTTCCCATTTTGTTATTAGTTGAGAATTCTATTTTGTTAGGTTTTTTTACTCTTCTTTTCTACATCAGTCATCTCTAGACAACCATCATACACCTATTTAATTTATTCCTCTTGTAGCCCCTTTAAAATTACATGAATGGCAGCACTTTTGTTTCTCCATGGAAGCACATACAAAAAGATGCAAATTAAAATTCTAGTCATGAGTACAATACCCTTTTGCCAACCATGAACATGAATCTTCTTCTGATTATGATGTTCGTATGCAGAGTGGAATAAAGAATGAGGTTGCTATCCACAAGATAGAGAAGTTTATACATGCATATAGAGAGAGACAGGGCTTAAAGCAGACAAAACTAACCCAGTTGTACCCTAAGAGATACTGGAATCCACAGTGCACAGCATCAGGGCAGTCCATGCTTGCAAAAACACCCACAACATCATTCTGCTGTCCACATTCCGTCCCCACCCTTGCATCCAACAAATTCAAGATGATCCCTACAAGGGGTGCTAATATCATGCCTCGATTTACTTTTTCTGGAGAATGACCATGTCGTCTAAGTGACCTGCAAATACAGTGGCATAAATATATGAACTTCTTAACCATTGAGGAAGCATAGAAGTCGCAATATGGACTTTGTAACAATTCACAGTTCTTTCTTTAATTAAATATGTAATTTATGTACTGGTAAAGCCTTTATCATTGGTAATAGAAATGCCAAATCTATCACCAAAAAAACCACCTTAAAAATGTCCAGAGACACTATCTACAAGTCTCCAGTAAAGTTGAATAGTTCAAAAATCTGAAAAAACTGAACGCTATATCTGGGTGTGGTTGTCATAACATAAGCAAACCAACCAAAGAAATCCTAAATGTTAACTTGTCATCATCACCAACCCCCTTGCGTGCTTCTTCAATGAAAAGCAAGACTCATATTGCATCTCAAATGGCACAACGCATTTATACCATGTTTTGAAACACTACTTATTACAGTTAGAAAAGGAAAAAGGACAAAAGAGGGAAAAGGTAGAGAAACATGATTTTGATTCACCAGCATGGAAAGCATGGAAACTCACAGATCAAAAAACTCGGCATCTGCAGTTGAGGTAATGTGGTTGAGAATAAAGACTATCAGTTCAGTTAGCCTCCGAAGGTTTGTCTCAGTTCCAGATAGGAATGCTTGAGGGATTTCACGAGTATAGAACTCCAAAACCTTTGCAAGGTTGCATGAGATATCAAATATGACACCACATTTTCTTTGCTGAAACTCCAAAACCTAAAAAGATGTTTAATACTAGTAAGAAAATAATTTGAAGCAAACTGGGAATAAATGAGGGCAGAAAATTCGATACAGTTGAAACCGATTACTAACTACTTAAACCAACATAACTAGTATTACCCACATAACAGTAATATGATTGACCCAGACAAGTGATCCACTTAAGTTAAAGCAATTTTTATATAAATGTGAACCAAGAAAAGTGAAACCCCGGGATATAGATAGATAAGCACGCAACCACATGTGCATGTGGCAAGGGGGGGCTATTTGCACTAGTGCAAAGCATAAACTCTAGGTCAGACCTTTTGAAAGCCATAGAACAGCAGTCATCAAATACTTGGTATCAATAAATCATACCTGGTATTTTTCTTGCATTTCCCGAATGGATACAGAGAATTCAGTCATCGTCCAGCTGAGTGTATTAAATAGTCGATTCAGAAAAGCTGAGAACAACTCTTCATCATTGATGCAAGCTTCCCGCAACAAGTTCTACATAGATTAAGCCAAAAAAGAAGATAAATCCATGCCCACAAATTGTTCCTTGGGAAAGAAAAAAGGATTTAAAAATTATGTGAAAAGATTGATATTTTTTACCTTGAAAACAAATGATGATGATGACGATGACTCCCCATGCTTTGAAGAACTGAAACAAGAACCCTTGCACAACCGCAAAAGAATGTTAGTCACTAAGATCCAAGATCTGTTGTCAAATGCCGACAATAGTGCTTTTGGCATTCTTTGTGTGGCCGCTTCATTGCTCTCAAACACTGTCAAATACTCCTTATACTGTACCAGTACTGAAATAGATTGGAGGAGAAGATCCTTGAGATGAGCACTCAATATCCTCGGATCATTGAAGAGGGAAACAACAAAAGTTACCTGATGAACAGGAGAAATCGATCAATCCTCTGAAATCCATTGACTTCAAGCATTGAATATATTCAACCTTTTTAAATTGAGGAAATCACCAGATTGCATGCAGTGATACATGTCACGACTCTAGAAGTTCAAGGAAAAATAAGTCTATTCTCTGGCAGCTACAAGTGTCAGTTGGTAAAGTACAAATCACAGTACAAAAGTAGTCACAACGTCAAATATAAAAACCCCGCTGGTCCCTGAAAATGAGCCAGCAGTCGGCAATTAACTGCTGTTGTTTGGAACTTTGGATGGAAGATTTTGTATTACTTGTAAAAGAAATGTGCAAAAATAATTCCTTGTGCTTCTCTCTATCATGTGGCGCAAATTAAATCAGATTGGAACAATACATTGTGTAATCACTTTAATATTCTTCCATCCTTAAAGTTGAACTATTCATCACAAACACCGAGGAGTCAAGTACTATTATAGTTCTACATTTTATAACTGAAAACAATCAAACCATTCTTACACATACATGCAAAAGATCTTAACTTCTTGACAATAATCAATTGTGACCATTAAACTCTCGTGAAATATAATCAAAAGGGTACACTTGCAACTATCAACTGAAACTTCAAACTAGCAATAAATCCATCAGACTTCAGAAAGATGCACACAGAACCGCAGTAGATCAGAAAAGATGCATTAAAATTATCGATGTAGGAAGCTTATTTACTTTTGTAGCTTGTAATACAGCAAAAGAAAGATCGGCAAAATGCAGATAGGAGGTAAGTTTTCTTGGCTTATAGTAATATAATAAGCTTCCTAGAGCATTAGGATCTCTAGTCTTTATATGGGGGCTCTTGATGAGTTACAGACATATGTTGACCACTACAACAGGAAGGTTTGAGAGATGGGTAACTCAGCATGCATAAAATAATATTAGTTGAACATATGCAATCAGCAAAATATAATAACCAAAGGATTGGGGAGGAAAAATAATTGTTGTAATGCCAAGAATAGTGGTTTAAGCATACTGTTGTAAGTAGGTTTACGGCATGAGAATTCCGGAATGTAGAGACATTCCATTGTGCTTCGTTGTGAGAGATAAACATTTGATGGAATTGAACTCTTTGCGAATCAGCTTGGTTATTTCAAGATCAGTGCTCAATGCGGTAGCAATCCTACCTAAATCTTACTAACCATCCAAATTTTCAAAAAAAGAGTTTTAAGCCATCATTCCCTTTATGTTAGTATTTGTTTCTAAGATGCAAAATGCAAGCCGCCAATGGTGGCAGCTATAGCTCCTCCCGTCCCTTACCTCTTCAATCAAGGGCTACAAAGAAACTTATCCACTACATGGCAGGAAACTTTTTTGTTGCGTTGATACAAAAGGGGGGCTCACACTTCACAGTGCCCCACCTCTCGTGTGTAATGGATTCAGCATTGACAGCACAATCAAGGATACAATTGTGCTTGAGCTGTAATTAACCAATAACACATGCTAAAATAATTCGTATATCTTGAGAACATCGTCAGTTTCAATAATAACAACTTGACATTATCATAATGGCATGCTTCCTGATCTATAAATCTAGAGACAAAATGGAGAGCAAAATGCCAAGATTTGATTACAAATTTAAACCACAGCCAAAAACCAAACAGCGGATTACACAAAAATCAACTCAATAAAAATCTGCCTGAGACAACAGTAAAATGAACAGTATCTGAGGCTTACAAATGAAGCAAGTCCTTGCTTAATAAATATTGGAGGGGGTACAAATGGGGGGTCACTCTTGCGCAGCACATGGAAGCAATCAACCTGCAACGGCAATAGAACAGCATAATGTAACAGCTAGATATACAAGTTGACTCTGGGAACCACATCAATGACACACTCCACAAGCAGAGCGCGTAATTTAAAACTACAGGTAGATGATGCAGCGAAATCTGATAAAACAGACAGATTAAAAATGCACCAATTACATGTGTTCTAACAGCTATAGAAAATATTTAGATCATATTTGAAACAAAAAGAAACTGGCACCTCAGGGTGAACACTTCACCAGCCAAAAATCTTCACACAAGATTTTGCTGGAATGGGATGTTAATAGCCCACTACTAGCATTGATATTTTAAAGATGATAAAAAAAAAAAATGAGCTTTCATGATATATTTGAATCTAAACTTGCAGTTTCATCAAGCAATCAACAAAGTCCTGGTGAACTTCCAAAACATGACCCTAAAAGGCACATTAACATACTACATGTGGTAGCTCAACTTCAAGAAGTGATGTAAGAATATTTGCAAGAGAACGATGGGTTCCGAAGAGATGTAGAGTGTTCCGAAGAGATGCCAATCTTGACACAAGACAAAACTCTAAATAAGAAGGTCAAATTTATTTATGCTCTGTATACAGGTTAAAATACCTGCTCACAAGCTGTAATAAACACTATTTCAGACAGACAGGTTGATAAATACACCCAACATCATATTGCCAGTGATTGAAGGGAAGTATTTATTTACCAGGGTTTCAAGATAAAACTCAGGAATATAAATAAATAGGGAATCCACTCTGCTAAGAACAAGAAGTAGTTGGACTATCCACATGCATGTTGCATACATTCCTCGTTGCTTCCACCGCGAGAAAAGAGAGATGCGATACCTGTCCACAACAAAATGGCCAACAAAAGATCAGAAGATGCAATGGGCTAGCATAAAGCATGCAATACATGTAGCTGGTGTTGTTTAGTATCAAGTACCAGCTACCAGCACCATACAAAGATAGTGATAAAACTAAGGTTGTGCTTGGTGTGAAGTAATTTGGAGGTAAAATGTTACTAAGATTTAAGGGTAAAGTGTTGAGGGTGTAAAACATCCCTTGAGGGGTAAAGTTTTAAGGGTACTGAAAAAATCATGAGCATTATTAGTGGGCCCACAACAAACCACATTTGATTTGATTATGTAAATATAGCAATATTAAATATCTATAATTGTGGGCCCATAATAAGAAGTGGGAGTAAATGAAGAGACAATTAAAAAAAATGAGGGAAAATGCAAAGTCCAAAATCTGTCTCCTTTGAAAAATTATCTACCCCTCAACTCACGAAGTTAACATTTAACCCCATTTTGGGGGTTGAGAGTTAAGACCTTAAAAAGGACCCCTCTTCGAAAAGTTCTACCAAACAAAGGTAAAAGGGGTGAAAAGCTTCAAGCATAAATTTTCACCCCCTTTACCCTCATAACGAACACATCGTAAGCAGTTAAAGAGCAAACGGTGGTCTGGAGATCTGAGGAAGCAGCAGCTATTTGTCTTCAACATTAGTGAATTAAAGAACCCAAGCAGTGGGAACAGTAGAGCAATATGGATGGCAATGAGCAGGCTAAGTAGCATCACACTGAAGTAAGGCAGCAGGAACACATAAAGGCAAGGCGACAAAAAAATAAAAACATATTACCACAAAAGCAATATCAATGCTTTCCAATAAGAACAGTGGAAAGGGCAGACACAGAACCTAAAAGCTTTTGAAGCTTTTGCCTACAATTTGATACATCAAAATGCTAGAATGTTGACCCGTAATGAACCTGACCAAAATAGAAAGTCGCATCTGACTACAATAAATAGATATACTATGATAGAAGAAACATATCCAGCAGTTAGAACTACAAGATAATTTATTATAAAGATTTGGGAAAACAGGCTTCTCACTCTCCTTGTTTCTACCAGAAAATCAAAGCAATTTATTCTTATCATACAAGAAAAAGACATTCTGTGACATTTTGTGCCAGATATATTTCCATAGGCATTGAATTTGGAAGCCAAGCTTGGGCAACTAAGCAAAAATCAATAATTGCAGGTGCTTAAAGTTCAGGCCACTAGACAATTAAGGACACAGCAAGGAAGAACTATAAACATATTTAAAGAAATGCAGAAACAGAGAAATATCATAAAACAAATTTAAACAGTTCTTATCATTGCAAAGTGCATAGGTTGCCAGTAACAAGTAACCTAATTTCGTAAACCAATGTTACAGTTATGCATCTTGCTTGTTAAGACTGCCTATCCAACCACTCCATCTGGGATATCCATTTCTCATTCTAACCATAGAAAAGGAAGGCAAAAGGGTGCATCAGGCTTCACACATTCATTCAATGTTTCATATGGTTGAGATCAAGATAAATATGGTTCCAAAACAAAACAAGACAAATATAGTTCAGGGACATCATACCATGCACAACGTCTTACACAATCAATTACTTCTTCACGGTATTCATTACGAGCTTCTTTCAGGCGTCTTAATTTCTCATAACAAGCACGTTCTCTTATTTGTTTGTCAGTTTCTTCCAGGAGTGATATTGACTGTGCCTGATGAGACATGTAGTATGATGCCTACAATCAAGATAGACATATTACGACCTTTGCAAAACAAAACGCAGCAAGAAAGCTTGTCATCAGTAAGCACAAAATGATGTTCATCCACTAAACAGAACGTCCCAAAAGCAAAGAAAAACAATATGATTGTAATCCCAGAAAAAACATAAAGCGTGAACAAGTTTTCCAGGAAATGGTGTTCCCCTTGGACAACAGTCAGCAAGCAGGACACAGTCTTCAACTGTTCAGTCAATGAGTAGGCCACTGTCTTGACATCGCTACAATGCTTTAGAAATTACAAACCCCAATTTGTAGAACATAAAGACATGTGACAAACCCCAATTTGTAGAACATAAAGACATGTGATGCATATTTTAAACATTGGAGCTGAAGTGAAAAGATTGAAATAAAATAACGTGATGCAGCAATTGTTTTAAAAACAGCATATATCTTTCTCACTTTTTATCAAATTCTCCTTCAGGTATCACAAAAAAACGATTAGAAGGACAGTTGTTTCGTATTATATGACAATGTATATATCTTCTACAGGCATCTTAGTGGTGTAAACAATGATAAGATACCATATTTTATGATCAAACTGACAATCTGTAACTCAAGCATAAAACCTTGTAGTTACGGTTATTGCCTTGGACCTTAAAAGAAAATATACACAAGCACATTGAGATTAATAGGCACTTGGGGAAAATTCAGTTTCCAACCAATGAAACTACTCATAAATTATCCCCTATTACATAATTTTTTATCACCGACCATTTCTTATTTTAACAGACAAGGCACGTTAAAGCATGTCATGGTGATTTAACCCTGACTTCATCATTTCTATACCTGAGCTCAAGATATTGTCTTTTTAGAGAAACCAAGAACTGTTGGAATTCAGAGGTTTGGTATGATCATTTGACTTTGGTTTTATTTTTCAGATTCGATGATGGATCCTTAAAAAACTTAAAACAGTTTCTCCAACTCCACTCAGATGTTATCAATTTTTCAGGCTTCAAGAAATTCATTCATTTATTATAGTTAATCTAGCTGAAAGTAGTGAATACCTAAACTCAATAATCATGTTCATTCAGGATAGGGCTAAAATTTTGTTCACTTTAGTCTTCCTAAAGTCTGTCCATGTTTGCTACAAAACTCATTTCCTATTAAATTTCCATAGGAAAGAATAATAAATTCATTTTAGGCAGCACAAAGTCCCTTCACCATTAAGATCAACCAGATACCAAGTATAAAAACTTGCAGTAATGTGAAAGTAATAATTGTCAAAGAATCATCTCAACCCAGTAGCTTAAGCTGTTAGGTAAAGTTCTAGGATATAATTTATATTATTCTCTAACACACCCCCTTAAGTGAAAACCTTTTGGGCTTGAAACTTGCACAAGCCCATATTACCTTGTGCTTAATTTTTATCAAATAAATGGGGGTTGTAAGATTCGAACCCGTGATCACTTGGTCATTAAGACTCTGATACCATGTCAAAGAACCATCTCAACCCAATAGCTTAAGCTGTTAGGTAAAGTTCTAGGATATGATTTATATTATTCTCTAACAATAATAAGAGCATATTTTATCATGAAAATTCTCTTACCTGCTTAAACTTTGGTGCAACACCTATGTGATACAGCAATAGCAATGTATCTAGAAGTTCTTCTTCTCTCAATGTTGCTGAAGACATATCACTCTCCTTGTGCACAATCCTAATATCTCGCACTGGACAATAACCAAAATCAGATTCAGATTGATCACTTGTACTAGGTTTGTCGGCTATCTCATCATTCAAACTTCCTTCACTGCATTCTGCAGCCACATAAGCAGACCTGTCTGGAATACCACTACAATGGACACAAGAATCTTTAGTGTTGTATCTAATTTGATGCTTGGAGATTTTTGACAATTCAATCTCATAACTTAAACAACAACATGGTTTCTGTGTGGTTTTATGTGTTACTCTTGTTTCTTCATCATCCATACAACCTTCCTCCCACCGGATTACTTCTGCTTCTTGATCATGTACAGGATGAGATTTTGAGATATGAATAAATGATCCCCCAAGTCTAGAGATGCCAGTTCGATGAGGATCATTTTTGAGAAATATATCTACAGGGAAACTTTGTTCACCACCTCTGTGAAGAAATCCAACATCAAGACCATTGGGTTCACACCTCTTTAACCAGCCACAAATGTCCCTCATAGCAAATCCTTCGGATAAAAAATGAAGTATAACTGAGTACAAAGAAATAAGAACAGAATTGCTTGAAACTCCAAGAGGTGGCGCATTGCAATCTGCTCCTCTATTCTTCAATAGAATATTTTGTAAAAATGTCCTCAACACTGAGCCAGGTAATTGAGTAGGTGTTGTAGGCGGTACAAATTGCATGACCAAGAGACAGAGGTCCCTATGCTTCTCCTCAATCTACAAAGACATCAGCATTTGTAGGGTGTGAATTAATATTAAATTGCATGAAGTTAGCTAAACAAACTCGTTGTGTTGCAAACCAGAGAGAGAATAAAGTCAATAATTGTTTGCCAAGATAAATTACTGCAAAACAAAAATAAGGAAAAGGTTCAAAACAGGTAAAGCGAGTTTAGCAACGAATTCCATATGTGATTGTTTATTTTGGGGATTAGTATTTATCAGAGGTCACAGCATGTTTTAAGCACTTTGCTCCTCATCTACGTCCCTTGGCATGGAGCTGAAATAGGAAATTCATTACTCAAGTCCAGAAAAAGATTTTCAGCACAACGGATGGAATGACTTGAAAATTGATATCAACTAATTTAGCAGGGACACAAATTAAAGGTTTCAACGACAAAAAAAAAAAAATGTGTATTTTCAGGTTGTCACTCGTGAACAGCCAATCTACACCCACCCTTGACCTCATCATACAAGTACAAGTGCAGGCTCCATAAATATAAGATATGTCAATAATCAAGTAAACAGTAGCAATTGATTCAGGCAATCATCTTTTATTCAGTGGGCATGAATTGAATAGAAAAGGAAAATGTGAGATCATACTCAGGGTATTCAATTCAACTGAAAGAATTCTCTCCTCTTTTTCTTTTGGAGCTTTTATTTGAATAGTTTTTTTCTTGATGATCCATGAACAATCAAACCTTAACAGAATGCTTTTATTTGTGAAATTGATGAGGTTAAATTATATGCAAATGGGGAGAGACATTATCTAATAGAAAGGTAACAACAACAGCTGTAGTCAAAAGGCTCATAGAAAAGTTATTTCTATCAGTGGAAAGTCTGCTTGGCCACTTGTATTTGACAGTATTTCACTAGGTATACCACATTCTGATTACAATTAATTTCACATGGAAAAAATATTTTGAAGGCTTTTCATTTTTTCCCCTCATCATGCTAATATATATGGAACAACAGTAGAGGATTCATAATCTACAAATTTAATGTGAAATATCAGGGATCCACAACAGTATATACCTTATTGATAGCTTCCGATAAAGCTGTAGTTGTCAGCATCATGCTTCTTCCATCATTGGAGATATCATCACTTGAACCAGGCCACCAAACAGAAGGCATCATGCATTGAAGGTCCTGCTTATTTGGACTCTTTTGCGATAGAAAACCTTCAAACAATAATTCAAAATCAGCTGACTTCCACCAGAGAACCATCAATTCTTTCCGTTGTAAGATATGGCATACCATTGCAAGATAAGAATAAGATCCTGAGTACGGGCATTCTGTTAAAACCAAAGATGCTGTTTTGCAGCCACTTGAAAGGGCATTGATGATATGCTCAAACAACAGACGTGATTCTTGAAACTCTAGAAATACATCAATAAACTTATCCAGACCTGAACAGTCATGTGGTGCTTGCACTCTGAAAACCTCCATCATGAATGAAAGAAGTGGACCCCATGCCACAAACTCAGTACTTCCAGAATCTCCCTCAAGTGCAGAGAAGAATTCCTCACATATCCCATGACAGACAGGATAAAACACTTCATCAAGTGACACAAACCTCTTCAATCTTCTCATTTTACCAACTAAAGAACTTTCAGCCCGCTCCGCACCTTGCACATCTGACAGCCTTGATAAGCATTGAAGCAACTGCATAGCCAAAAGATTTGCAGAAGGAGGTGCTTTAAGGGGAAGGAACCCCTGAATGGGGTACTTGAAGGGACGAGCCCAAAATTTAATTCACAGCGTTCACCTTGAGAAAGAGAGATTGCTGGGTAATACCCAGATCCAGGTCCCATCTTGCGGATACCACGAAAGGCCACTCCAAGGGATACACCATTTCTATAAAACAATATCTCATCATGATCCAGATTAATGCAACATCCAATGACATCACCAACAACCCATGGCTGACCATATGGCTCAGCATCCTTGTTCCACTTACTAACCCTTTTCCCATCAAATGCATATGAATCATCTGCATCACCTACACCCTTGTGATCAGTAAAAGGACAAGAACGAGTTGCCCATCCAAGCTGTTGTACACCACAAGTTTCCAACAGAACTTCATACATCCATTTCCCTTTCCAAACACAAGCATTGGACCTAGCACTACTGAACATTGCTAAGCTTTCTATATGCAAAGGGTGTTTAATGATTCTAATATCACCACAGATGCTCACTTCTTCAAGCCCGACCACCTGAGATTCACAACCATCTTTACTGATATGAATCCCGTCTCTATTATCAACCAAATCACCAGATTTGATACAAAACTTAGATTTGGTACAAAACTCACTTTTTAAAATAGAGCGAACTAATTTAGTGTCAACTGGACCAGTCAATGGACCAAGTGATTTGTTTGAGAGACCAAAGATATATTCAAGAGCTCGCTCCACGGGCTGATTACCAAAATCATCACAAGATGAAACAAGTCGGGTTTTCGACGAATCCTCCTTTCTATCTTCGCCATTTAATAAAACAGCCAAGCCAGAAGAAAGCCCTCCAACCCGTTTTCCCTCTTCTTCCATTTGTGATTAAAAGAAAAGACGCTATTTAGCAATACCCACTAAACACTTTTCAAATTCAAAATAACCGCTCTAAAGTCAAACTTTCATTTCCCCTCTTGCAACACTGATCCATTCACAATAAAACCCTAGCCATCTCCCATCCCTGTAACTCCAAAAAATTTCCAATTCAATAACAACATACACAAAACCATTGAATACAACAGAAAATGCAGCAAACAATAACAAGAAATTAAAACATCCAATTTTTCCCTCCATTTTTAAAACAAATCACTCAAAATTCAATCAAGTAACTTAAATTCACTAACCACTTACAAATCAACACAAAAACAATACAAATTTCACATTTTTTGCCTCAAGTTTCTCAGGAACCAAACAAAACCTGAAAATTTTTCCTTAACCATAACAAGTTCCACCTGCAACAACACAAATCCACACGTACCTGTAAAAATCAAGAAATTGAAGGAACTTACAAGGGAGAGAGTGCGTGATTGACGATGGTGATGGGGATGGGGATGGGGATGGTGATGAAACTATGCTGGTGTCATTCCACATAGCAGAGGCAGCGAGCTGATGTTAGGGTTATTAAACGCCATTTCTCAAATTTTTTGTAGAGAGAAGCAAAAGAGTAGAGTTTTGATTTAAAGGTTTGCTGGGGAGAGAGGGAGTGTTTTATTTTATTTTATTTGTTTTTTTTTTATTAACCTGGGGTGTCCGGGCCAGCTTGCGCGCACCATAACTAATCCCCAAGATCTAACTGAGCACCCTACAAGCCCAGAAGGCAGGTAAGTCACTGCGGGAATGGCAGGAAAGTATACAAAGAGGTTCCAACCCATGCGGTATAGAAAAGGAACAAACATCTTCCTCACTAGCAGAATTTCTAAATACATGGGTGAGTTTGGGAGTCGAACCCAGCCAACTGAAAAGACTTGTGTCTCCCCAGCCGCTGGGCTGGGACCTCCCGCTCGGGAGTGTTTTATTTTATTGTTACTGCTTGGAGCAGTCTTAACAGAGTAGAAAAAGGAATTCTGTTAGTAGGGACTAGAGAGACAGCAAAGAAGCATTGAGGCGATTTTTAATTCCTTTTCTAGTAGAGTCGCATTTATTACTTCTTCTTTTTTCCAAAGTTTGAGGAAAGCAAGAAAAAGCGTATAAAATATATTTTTCCTATATCCTAAATATACTATGTCATTAGTATTTTTCTTCTTGTAAATCATTTTTTATTTAAATATATTTTTCCTATATCCTAAATACATCCTTTGACTATTTAGATTTTTAGAGAAAAAACAATATAATGGGGATTTAAAATATAAAATTAAAACGTATAAAACAAATCTTCTAATATTTTACATAATAAACTTGGAAAACGATGAGTGATTTTGTGTGATTGTTTATGTATAATATTTATTTTAATAAAAAATCAAAATGTTTTGGGTGGTGTTTGGTATTGAGATATAATTGTGCTTTTGAAATTTTTTAAATTTGTTTTAGTTTAAAATTAATTTTTTTATGTATATGTGTTAGTATCAAAAATAAATTTTCAAGTAAAAAATAATTTTAAATAAATTTTTTACTACATATATGCACTTAATTAGATAAAACATTTAATACGAGTGAAGGAACTAGGTTTTAAGTGTTCAAGAAATAAAGGACTAAATTACAATAATGTTCAAAGCCAAGGAACTATATAATAGTTTACTCGATCATGAGCACAGGTGAATTTTGTGACCAGTGCATTTCAGTGCTCCGTGGGTGGTGACGTGGTGGATGATGCTATTGTGCACCTTTTGTTTTTTTATTTCAAATTTATTTTTTTATATTTTTAAATCATTTTAATGTATTAATATTAAATATAAATTTTAAAAATTAAAATATATATTATTTTAATATATTTTTAAATAAAAAAATTTTTTAAAAATAATTGACATTACAGCAGCCTAATATTTTTACACAGCCGCCAAATTGAATTCACCGTCGTTAGTGGATGGAAGACTTTTTCCATATTGTACGGTAGGTTCCTATATCGCGGTCAATGATTGGAAATACATATGTAATTTTTTTTTTTTTGTGTTTCGAAGAAAAATTATAATTATATTTGAAATTATTTTTTATTTAAAAATATATTAAAATAATATTTTTTTTTATTTTTTTAAAATTATTTTTGATATCAGCATATCAAAATAATTTAAAAATATTAAATTAAAATAAATAAATAAATAAATAATATATTTTTAAAATACGAAAACAAATAGAGCATAATCAATAAAAATATTTTCTTTTAGCTAGATTTTAAAAATTTATTAGCGCTTGAATTGATTCTATATATATATATCACCTATGATAAGATTTAAGTTTTAAATTATAACAAAAAATAGCATGCCAAGATTATCTACAATGATACCAATCTTACCATGTTTAAATGCTATCCTCTATTTTATAAATATTATGTTTGTTTGTTTTTTTCAAAAAAAATTATTTTTTTATGTTTTAAATTAATTTTTATATTTTTAAATTAATTTAATATATTAATATAAAAATAAATTTTTAAAAAATAAAAAAATATTATTTTAATATATTTATAAATAAAAAAATTATTTTATAAAACAACCACTATTATAATATAAAATAAAATTACATATATCATGAAAAAAGCATAGGGTATGGATGTGTTAGGATTGTGTTGTTAGAAGCGAGTATCTCTATTTATGCATCTGGTTGTGTCATCACTTGGATTTTGTCGAACTAATTTATTACATTTAGAATTAATTTATTACAATAATTGCTTATTTTCAACCAAGGTGTCATGTAATGAACCTGTTGACTTTAAGTTATTTAGTGAATTGTTGAACTTCAAAGCCTCAAAGGCCATGCGTGGTTTGACATTGAAAACGAAAGTGTGATTTTCAATTGTTTGTGTCAATTTACATGAAAATAATTTTTAATATACTTTTCGCTTCGAGAGAATTCTTGTTTAATTTACATTTTAACTAGCTTGTTATTAAATGATATCGTATTAGAATCTAGGATGTGTTTATTTTATTAAAAGTAGTTTTTAAAAAATTACTTTCTAAAATTTTTTATATTTATTTATTATTAGAAAAATTAATCAATGAAAAACATTTTTTGATCAACAGAAAATATTTTTTAAAAATTGTAAAAAATTAAAAATATCATATTATTTATTAATTATATCAAATTTGATCATCAAACTTTTAATTGTTATATATTTTGTTTGAATATTTTTTTTTCAATTTCATCCCTTAAAATTTGATTTTTATATTATTTTTTGTCCTTATTTTTATTATTGTTATTTACTTTTTTCTTATTATTTTTTTAATTAAAATTTTTTATCTAATAAATTTAGTCATTATTCTTTTGATTGTTACTTATTCTATTTAAAATAATTTATGAAATTATAATTATTGTTACTTTAATTTCATCATCTTTCAATTTTTTCTGTTATATTTGATCTCTATTATTTTGTTTATTATTTATTTTATTTAAGATAATTTATTAAATTAAAATTTTTTTAATTCCATTCTCATCCAACTTTTTAATTTGTAAGATTTGTTCCTTATTATTTTAATAAACTTGAAAAAAAAATATTAATAAGTTATTTTCCAGCTCATTTTACATAACATAACAAATAATAAAAAGTATTTTTCAATTTATTTTCCATGACACTATTAAATATAAAAAAATAATTTACTTTTCCAGAATTCACTTTTCAAATAAACTACTTTCTAAAATAAAATATTTTTCTGCAAATAAATGGGCCAAAGAAAAATTAACTTGTAATTAAATAAATAAATAAAGTTGTTTTGTTTGCTGGGTTCATGGAGCTACAAAACGGAAAGATAGGCGGGTGAATTTAGTTTAAAAATAAAGTTTCACGTTGGATTTATTTTTTTATTTTTAAAATTAGTATATTAAAACAATTAAAAAATATAAAAAAAATATTAATTTAACAATTTCTCAAACAAAAAAACAATTAAAAATTCGAAAATCTGGTCTAATTAATCACCAACACAAACATTCTTTTAATAAACACAGAATATTCCCTTTTCAATGAATGAATATAATCAAAACAAATACAAAATTTATGGAAAACAACAAACATTACAAATTCACATAACTAAAAGAGTTCAAGAATCCATTTTATACCAACATACAAAACAATATGAAAGATTTTTTTTATGTTTTTTTCCTGGTGATGGGTTTGGCATCATCCTTTCTACACTGGCTCACTACCAAATTGATTAGCGCACATAGTCTTCTTAATTTTTTTAGCATTTTAAAATTATTTAAGTGTTCTTAAAATAAAATAAAATATTAAATTGACATCTGAGAGAATTTACATCTTTTTATTTTTTTCAGATACAGTAAAATGACAAAATAATCCTTATAATACAAAAACATTAAGATGGTGTGCAAAGGAGCTTTCATCTTTTTTACTTTTTTTTTTTTTTTGTTATAATCAAGTTAAAGAAAATAATTTTGGTATTTCGATGAATATACAATATTATATTCAAAGGAAAAGTGGTTGATGCAGTGGATGAGAAAGGCTTGCGCCCTTTTTGTTAAGGTGATTGCAATTTTTTTTTTTCTTCAAGTTTTTATTTTTTAATTTTGTATCTCATTATTTTATTTCATTTATTTTTTAAACTAGATTTAATTCATATTATTTTGATTGTTATTTTTTATTTTCTTAATTTATTTTATTTTTTAATTTCATCCCTCGTTGTTTTGTTTCATTTGACTTTTATATCAGATTTGATTTTTATTTTTTTATTGTTATTTTTATAAAAAAAAAATTGGATTATTGGAATTTTTTCTTCATAATTTTTTTTAGGCTTGCCTTCTATAGAGTAACCTCGTCTCATAAACCGAGTTATGAGTTTTGAAATTTAGTTCAATTTGACTTTAATTTTTTTTTAATTTCATCATTCAACATTAGGTTATTAAACCTTCAATTTCATGATCTTTTTTGCTTTTCTTTCTATATGATTATCCCGATCTTATATCTCGTTTCACGAGTTAGTCGAGTTAACCCATGTTAACTAGGGGTTTTTTTATGTTTTTTTAGTCAATTTTTTTATTTCATTTTCATCTTTCACTATTTAGCTTGCTTCGGAATTAACCTGTGTTTTTTATTCAAATTTTTTTGTACAAGATTATCTTGAAATTGCAATTGTGCCACAAAATTAGTATAATGACTTGAGTAAGTTTTTTTATTATTTTTAAATTTTTTTTTCAATTCATCCTTTAGCTTTTGATTTCTTATTAAATGAGCTTTATAATTTTTTTTTCTTTTCTATGAAGTTATCTCGCTCTTATTCAATCTTGTTTTGTCATCAAATAAGATCATTGAGACATTTCAATAATATTCAAAGGTTATCTTTTTATAATATTGCCAAGCATATTTTTTTCAATTAGTCATTGTAATTTTTTTTATTGTTGTTGACTTTTTTATAATTATATTATTAAATTAATTAAGTATAATAAACTAACTCGACTCAATAACCCAAATTTAAAAATATTCTTACTCTTTTTAAAACACTATCATCACCTAGCATCCGTTTCTTATGTTAGGAAAAATCTAACTTGACCTGTGACATGATGCAAGCCACCTATCAAATAAATATCCATATTTGGATGATAAATCTTGTATCCTTGTAAATGTAACCATAAAATCTACCAATAAAAAACTTACTTAAGAAAATATGATATGACTTGACTTAATATGAGATTATCTCATTTTTATTATCCAAGTCAATGGTTTGGTGAGTTAAACCGAGTTGATTTATGTCTTTTTTATCATTTTTTTAATTGATTTTTTTTTCAATTTCAACATTAAATACTGGATTGATTGAGAATTGAACTTTATAATTTAATTTAATTTTTTTATGAGGTTATCTTAATCTTATGATCCAGGTTTGGTAGCTTAACCCAAGTTGTTTCAAGAGTTTTTTAATCTTTTTATAATAGTTTTTTTTTTCAATTTCACCTTTAGATATTTGATTAAATGAGAATTGAACTTCATAATTTATTTTAATTTATTTTTTATTAGGTTATCATAGTCTCACGAACCAGATTTAATAGGCTAATCCGGATTGATTCAGGTTTTTTATCTTTTTTTAATTAATTTATTTTTAATTTTATTATTTAATATTTTATTGATTGAGAATTGGATTTTAATATGTTTTCTATTGCTAATTGTTGTCCTGAATGTTTGTTTCTTTTTCTGCATGATTAATATCGGAAGCTGCCTTCTTTTGAATTTTGTTTTTTCCATATGTTGCCTTTAGTTTTTTAATTTTTAATTTTTTTTTCCAATACACCAAAATGAGACTGGAATCATTCTATTGTTGTTTGAGGAACATAGTGTGTGCAGATGTTAAAGAAAATTTTATATTCTTTTAGCAATCGGTAAGGGATTTCTTTGATTTTCTAGACATTTTACTCTTTTTGTGCGTTCAAGGTCCATTTTACACCGATGAGATTTAGTTTTTGTTTTTTTTTTATATATAATTATAATTTGTAATACTTATAATATAATTTAAATTTATAGATTTGTATTGCAAGATAGGCTTTCCTTCTTAGAAGCTAGGTGCACTAGCCTGGCATTAAAAAATCCCTTTTTTAATTAAAAATAAATTTTTATTTAAATTAATAATTACAATATTTTTTAAAATATGTCATATTTTTTAAAATGAAATTAGAGCTTATTAGAACTATTGATAGGATGGCTAATTAGATTTAGTAGCTAACAATTAATTTGATAGATAGACAAAACATCATTGATAACATCATAGTCTGAATAGATAATTTTTATAAAAATTGTAGATAATTATCTCAATTTTTCAATAAAAAAAAGATGATTATTTTAGCTTTTAGAACTCTAGATATTGATTAAACACCAGATAATATTTGGACTGCAAAATATATCAAAACTTCTTTTTTGTTACTAAAACTTGAACATAAAAACAACATATTGGGTCTTGGGTTGTTTATGAATATCTTAGTCTTACATTTTAGCTTTCCGTCAAGTTAAATCACAATTAAATATAAGATCGATAGCTCCAGTTTTAACATGAAAATAAAATGATATTCCAATTTGAATAGAACTAGCTCAATGAGGATTTATTCTCCAAGCATAGCCTTCTATTTATTTCTTTATATAAACCTTAATTTCAATATTTAAACATATTTATTAATTTTTTGAATTGTAAGATATACATATTTTATAAACATGTATTTAAAACCAGTATTTATCATAAATTACAGATATATTATATTATCATACATGTTATTATAAAACGTATTTAAATTAGAGAATTTAATGATATTTTAAATATAATATGATAATGTAAAACCTTAATAAAATATAATTTTAAGTACTTATCACCTAATATGTAATAAATTATTTAAAGAAATTGCACATGAATATTTGATTAGAATAAAATATTTATTATTTTATTTTATTTTATTTTATTATTTCTTTTATATAGCCACAAAAAAATATGAAGCCATGATTTTCTTACTTATGTTTGACATTTTTTTTTTAGATTATGATGAGTTTTTGTTTAAAAAACATGTCACTCTTAAAAAAAAAGTTATGTTTTAATCCAAAAAAAAATTAATAAAAAATGAGAATTTTATCTTTATAAATGAATCTTTTCACTTCTTAATTTGAATTGTTGATATTTTTGTGAATATTTATTTTAATTACCTTAGATTTTTATTAAAAACTATGTTGTCAACAATAAATTTTTTTTATTCAAATAAAAATAAACACATAAATAAAGAAGGATGACTTCAACTTAAGAAATATATTTTCTCCTCTAGAATTAAAATCTTTCAAGTTCTTATGAATATTTATTTTAATTATAGTATAATTTATATAAAAATTAGGTTTTAGAATTTTTCCGTGATATTTTGTGCGCATAAAATCTAATTTTAATACTAAAGTACATTTTGTGTATGTCTTCTTACCTTAATGTTAAATGGAAAGGTGCATAAAAAAATCAATTCTAAACATATTCTTTTGTGTGTAAAAGAATGATCTTTATATACAATCAAATTCAAAAAAAGTATTCGACGGGACACCATAAAAAATTAGACGTTCTCATACACTAGAATAAATCTCTGCAACGTGGGGATCAATGAACAAATTATAGAAAGCAAGATATCCTTATGAACTTACACCCTATTTGTTTTTTAATTTCAAAAATATTTTTAAAAAAAATTAAAATTTTTTATTTATTTTGCTTCAAATTAATTTTTTTGGTATTTTTAGATTATTTTGATAGGTTGATATTAAAAATAATTTTTAAAAAATAAAAAGATATTATTTTGATATATTTCTAAATAAAAAATATTTTAAAAAACAACCACAACCACACCACACCCCACTTTCAAATATACTACTAATAATCTTATTTTATTATGCAATAGAACTTGTTGAAATAAAAGTGTTAAAATTAGAGTTGGTTAATAAAATCATATAACTTTAAAAGTTAATTTAGATTTAGTAAGTAAATTCAGATTAATAATTTAAAAATTAATAAAATCAAACTTAATTTGAGTAAACTCGGTAAAATTATACAAACTTATGATTTTACAAGTCCTGATGGAATATAAATATTTCATTAATTAACTTTTTTTTCTTCTTTATCAAATCAAAAACACCCTAGCCCACTCCTCTCTCTCTCTCAAACCGCTCAACTCTCTCCCCCTCTTTTTTTTACGTCTTAGGATAAAAAAACCTTGGTAAAAGACAAGTTTAAGGGTTGTTGCTGGTAATTTGATATGCAATTTTTTTTTTAATTTTAATGTTAAAATATATTAAAATGATATTTTTTTATTTTTTAAAATTATTTTTGAGATCAGCGTATCAAAACAATACAAAATATAAAAAAAAATTAATAAAAAATTAAATTAATTTTTTAAAAAATATGAATATAATCACGTTTTTAAATACTCTCGAGATGGTTTTCGTGTTGCCATATGGGATGATGAGTGAAATTTCTAGTTAGGCAATTACATTGTTCAATGTATTATCTCATTACTAATAAAGGCATCGAGAATAAGAAACTATCAACATTTGTTTACTCTATTTTGCCGCTTACACGCACAAGTTTGTTTTGCTCATCTTGTAAAGTTGGTTTTGTGATGGGTTCTTTACTGATGAATGTTATAAAAACATACTCATGGTAGCTTTTTTCTTTTAGTCGACACGAACAATGGTGTTTAGGGCTTATAATTAGGTCAATCAATTATTCTTTCAAGGATTTATTACTCCAACTATTAGTAATTACTTCTCGATAATATTGGTATTGGTACCAATAATAATATTAATATTTAAAATATTGATATTAATACTAATAATATTAATAATAATGATCTTGATGAATGTTTTAGAAATAATAAAAAAGTGAAGACAATAATATTGGTTTTAGTTCACATAATACGCAAATAAATTATTTGATTTAAGCTTGTTGATTGTTGGTTAATGAAATTCCATGGATATAATTATATTGTAATGAATTTTTAAGTTAAATTACGTATGAATATTTATTTGAACTATGTATTTTAAGGTGCTTGAACTTTTGTATTATTTATTTAACTTTTGTCTTAATTCTGTTATACTATTATTTATTACTCGGCTGAAATTATTTGTATAACTAGTTAATTTTTTTTTATTATGTTTGATAATTTTGATGAAGTCTTATTTTTAGGATTTATTGTTATTTTTTTTAAAATAATTGACAAGTCTCTTTCTTTAAAGGGAACAATGTTAAATTTCTCGAATTGAATACGGGTCAATGCTTGTTTTTTAACAATTTCAACAAATCTTTTCTTTATAGAATTTAATATCAATATTTATAAAATAATTGGTGGGTCTCATTCTTTAAAATGATCGATTTTAAAATCCTATTATTTTATTTTAGGATTTAAAGTCAAGATTTTTAAAATAATTGACAAGTCTCGTTTTTTAAATATATTGATGCTAAAATTACCTCAAATCAATGAAAACTTTTATTTTTAAAGATTTATGTCAAAGTTTTCTTTGAAATTTTCAAATGGGTGAAATCTCCTATTTTAAGGATTAGTGTCAAATTTTTCATTAAAAATTATATTTTGACGAGTCTTTTATTTTTAGGACCGACATCATTTTTTAATAAATTTTCTATTTTTAGAGATCAATGTCAACATTTAAAATAAATCGCTAATAAACTTTGAATGTTACAACATATAATAATTTAGAAAAACACAAGTCATAGTAACCTTTCATATGAAAAAAACCGGTAAGGGTGGGGTTTATTTTTCTTCAAACATAAATAACTTAGTTCTGAATCTCTATAATTAATGCTAATTTTAAAACTTCTAGTTTTATCTAATTACCATGTGATGATTCTAGTTATTTTATTTTTCTTTTTATATAATTTTTAAACGCCACATCACCGTTTCTGATGTGATAACTTCTTTTATTATTATAATTATTGTGTATTTTACCGTAAATTAAAAGAGATAGGTATTTCATTATAGCACGTGGACTATTGTGGATTGTATTGTCTTTTTACAATGTAATCTTTAAAAATTTAGTCTATTCCTTAATTTTTTCTGTAAAAGTTCAATTTGAGCTCTATATTTTTTTATTTTTTTCACTTTTGGTTTTATAGTTTCAATATTTATGTTCCAATATTAAAATTTTATTTTCCTCATGTTTTAATTTTTAGATGTTAATAGAGAAGATAGTCATTGAAAATAGAAAAAAAAAAAGAAAAAGATTTTAGTCAATCACATTTCAACTACAAAATATCGATAATGGTATTACCTAGTTTTTTTTTGAAAGAAAATTCAATGGAGGTGCATATTGATCCTTTCAAGCACAAATATGCTTGAACTTTTTGCTAAATATCCCTTAATATATTTTCCTTTTTCTTTTTAAATTTCAAAATAAAATTCTCTTTTAATGAATTTATTAAAATAATATTTTAGTAGCTATCCAATTATGCCTTTATTTTTTTAAAAATTATTTTTCATGATAATAATAGTAATTACTTTATGAATAATTATGTATTAACCTAAAATGCATTTTTTTAAAGAATACTGCTCATTAATATTGAATTATAATAAAATACCTATTCATTAATTTTATTTTAAGTTTTTAATATGTTTTTCTTATATTTAATCTTCTTATATTTTTTATATAAACATGTAAAAATGATGATTTCATAGTTATTTTTTTTATTTTTAATTAAAACTTACTTTCACTATCATAACAAGTTTTTATTTAAAAAACAATGCTTCTCATTAAAAAAAACATGTTTTTGTTTTAAAAAAAGCTGAATAAAGAAATGAAATTTCTAATAAAAAATATACATTTATTTCTTTTTAATTTAGATTATTAGAATATTTTTTGTGAATATTGTTTTTTCTGATTAATTTACTTTTTATTAAATAAACAATGATGCTAACAAATGAATAAAAAAAAAGAGACAATTTTGACAAAAAAAAAAAAATTCTCAACAATTCTACTCATTATCCTGTCTAGGAATATCTATTATTATTATAATATAATTAAATAAAAATATATTTCATAAGTGCCTTGCAGCTGGGCGGGTAATATAGCCGGTGATACGCTACTCAAACTTAGCCACCTGTTTTCCCATTTTTTTCACCACATTTGCCCGGCGTTGTCCGTACGCCATCCTTTAAAATAGTGATTTGTTAAAACCCAAGAATTGAAAGAAAACCCTATCTGTCTCCCCGCGTCAATTCCACGCTTTTGAAAAAACCATACCAAGATACCCTCTCTGTTTCTTTCTCTCTCTAAAATTTGAATCCGGATCCATCGATTTCGATCCGTTAAATTAAAAAAACTTCATTTTTCTCTCTCTAGAAAATCAATCCATCAGTAATGAGGAAAGGAGCCAAGAGAAAGAGAAGCCAGAAAGAAGAAGAAGCTGCTCCTGCTCCTGCTCCTGCCAACCACAAAACCACCGAATCGACCAAGCCACCTACTAGAGCTAAGCGGGTCAAGGCATCCAAACCCGAACCCGAACCTGAATACTTCGAGGACCAGCGCAACATGGTGCTCTAATCTTTCACTCACTCGCATTATTTTGTTTCAATTAATTAATTAATTATTTTTTTGTTGAAGAATTCATGGATAACTTGTTGAATTTCTGTTTCTTAACAGGTTTACAAAAAATAATAAAATCGGATTTTTTCTTAGGTTATTTACATTGTTAATTAATTAATTAAAAGACTGGAAAAGTTTAGTGTTAAGTTTAAGGTCAATAGATGCAGTTTGTTAGTTCATTTTTTTTTTCGAACTCTGGCTCAGTTAGGTTAAAATTCTTAAACTGTGTAGTGTTTTTTATAGCAAGGCTATTTTGCAATTTTTTTTGTTGAATTTGTGAGAGTGCGGTGTTGTTTTGAAGTTGGAACTCAAAAGTAAGCATTGTGAAATTGTTTTCTTATGCAGGAAGATTTATGGAAGCAAATATTCCCCGTCGGTACAGAGGTTAGGTTTTGATTTTTTATTCTGTTCTTTGCTTTGTTGGCTGAATTAATTATGTTGCTTATGGTTCTTTTTTTTTTTTTTGGTTTACAGTGGGATCAATTGGACAAGGTTTACGGATTTAACTGGAATTTCTCTAATCTAGAGGTGGATGTCATCAAACAACCCATGCCTTTCTTTTTTGTTATTTTTTTGGTAGAGTAGCGGCATAGATAATTCTTAGTATGTATGTAAACTGAAATTACAACTCTTACTGGTCAGAATGCATTTGAAGAAGGAGGTGTTCTACATGGGAAGACAGTTTACCTTTTTGGGTGTACAGAGCGTGAGTTTCTCATTAACTTGAATCACTAAATTTTTTCTAAAGTCTAAACAGGCTTCTCTAAATGGGTGGACATTGCATTGTTTTTGCTTGGTTTTCCCGTGTCCTGTCCTTTTCATTTGTCATGTGAATCTTACTTTGTTTCTTGTGTTTCTTCAGCTCAACTGGTCCCTTTCAAAGATGAAAACATATTAATCTACATACCTGCAGTGGTGGCGGTAAGTTTATTGAAACAGTTGCTTTTGCATGTAATCTAATGTACATGTGTTCATCTGTGAAATTTGTTAAGGAGCGGGCTTTATAAACTTCTTATCATTGTATATTTTTAATTTGTTTTTTATTCATGATAAAAGCAACATACTTCATTTTGTACAAGGTTTAACTTTGCGTCTGGTTATGGCATTTACACTGTCCCCACCTTTAGACTTACTTAAACCTTGTATGATAAGGATCTTAGGTTTCAAAAACCTAGATATAGATGTCCGAGAAGTGCTTCCTTGCATTAAAGAACATTGTGGGAGTGAAAGGTCATAGAACCCATACACTATATTTCTCATATTTCCTTTATGGCAATAGCAGGATCATAGAACTTTCTTTTCAAAGTTGGGAAGTGAGAATGCTGGTTCTGCAATTGTCCCCACCTTTACACGTATTCGAACCTCATATAAAATGAACTTAAAAAGGCCTATGTTTTGTTACAAAGACATCCACTTTGTGCGGTTCTCAAGGCTAGAGACGAAGAGCTTGAGCATTTGTGTCTTGTATTGTTACTTTTCCAACACCACTTTTTTTCTTCCTAAGAGTTGCCTCATCACATGTTTCTTCATCTGTTCTAATTTCAGAATTACAGTTGCTGATTGGTGTTGTTGTGAAGACAAGTGCCTCTAGTCTTTTTATTTTTTCCTGAAAAAAAATCCTCTGAATTAGTGGAAGTATGTAATTTCTTTTTGCTGCATTTCTCTTTGTTAAACATCTTATTTTACAGGTTGTGTCTCCTTTCCCTCCTTCTAATAAGATTGGAATTAAGTCAGTTCAGAGGGAGGTTGAAGAAATAATTCCCATGAAGCAAATGAAAATGGACTGGGTTCCTTATATACCTTTGGAAGACAGGTATTCCAAAGTAGATTTCTAATTGATTTCATGGAGTCTCTCAAGTTGCAGTTTTTGTTCAATGTCTCTTTGTAACTTAAATCCTTCTCCAGAGAAAGCCGAGTTGATAGACTGAGACATCAGATTTTTATTTTGAGTTGCACTCAGAGAAGGTGCCTCCCCCCCCTCTCAATCTTCCTGTTTATTTATTTATTTATATTTATAGATATCATATAATTTCTAGTATTTTGTACGAGGTTGTTTCTTTCTCTATGGTTATTACTTAACCCCCCCTCTCAATCTTCCTGACTATTTATTTATTTATATTTTTATCTGCATTTTAAAGTTCCTTGAGCTATATGTATGGAGCACTGTTCTGATAGGAAGTTGGTTTTTGTATGTAGATTCTTAGTTATCCATTGGTTTTTGTATGCAGATTCTTAGTTACCAGGACAGACTGCTCTTCAATTTCTTTATTGCTTCCCATTTTCACTAAATATATACTACAATCCTACATTGTATTCAAATTTCTTACGGGCATTTGTGGACAACTGATTTGGTACTTTTTTTTTGTTGGATAATCCAGTTCTATGTTTCTGCTTTTGAGAACTATTATCATATTATTCATTTTAACAGAAATAACTTAACCTTTTGCTATATTCTGGTTTCTAATTTCTCATTTTTCCTTGGTTATATGCACCTTCTAATATGGCAATTGGATGGCATTCTGCTCAATATCTATTGAACAAAATAATGACACATAATGACACATCAGGGATTGAATTTGAACAAAATAGAAGCAAGAGGAAGGTTCAACACTATTATGTTCATAGATCTGTTAGAAAATTTACAGCAAGCATGTTATTACAATAGACATGAAAACTTACAATTAGATCTTCCTTCAGCAGATTCTGTTTGTAACATTTTCACTTTAGTAAATCTCTTTTTTTCTCTGATTCGTTAATCATCTGATGTTGAATACACACAAGCATACGATTTTTATGAGCACCATTGAGGTTTGTAGTGTTTCATTGAAATTTTCAGATACTATGATGCGTGTGTATCTTTGCATGTGCCTATTCCTATTCCTGTTGCTTATGCATATGGATTGCTTGCAGGGCTGCTTTGAAACATTTGAAGATTGATCGGATCAAGAAATACGAGTACTGCTTGCCTTGTGAGTTTTGAGGAAATTTTATGATGTTTAGATTGCTGTATTTCACATGAACTTCATTGTACTAAAATAGTGTTGTGAAAAGAATGGAAAAAAGTGCCCTTTAAGTTCTGACAAGCACCAAAAGTTTGTGGACCACAACATGTAAATTTTGCTGAACCATGTTTGGTTGCTTGTTTGACTAATCAGAGCATAGGATAGTACAGCTCCTGTATCAGCTTTTAGCGTTCTGTCATCTCTTATTGCCAATATATGGGGGACTGTTCTATTCCTCTGATATGCTTCCTTTTTTGACAGATTTCTACAACCCTCTTCAAGAAGATGAGCTTGAGCAGAGCACTGAGGTTCAAATAATTTTCCCATCAGAACCAAAGCCAGTAAGTGAATAGCATGTAAAAGAAATGAATTGATGGAAACCAAGACCTTTGGATTTTGACAGATAGCTTGAGTTGAGATTCATTTAGAAATTATAGTTTATATTGTCAGTTAAGCAAACTGTTGTGCTTAGTTTAGTTGCTATGATAAGTGTAGCACTGATATACGATTCTGCAAATTGACCATTTAGCATTGGTAATTGCAGATATTTTGTGAATTTGATTGGGAATTAGATGAACTTCAGGTATGATTTTTATTTCTGATACTTGTCTTGGTTTAACTTGGATGGTTTTTCATGAAGTTGCTTTATTCATTCCTTCATTCTTTTGAATGCTTGATAACCACTATGACATTTGGCCTTATGGAAGAATTGGTTTGAACGTATGGCTATGGTAGTCATCTTCTAAATCTACCATTTCAGTGTGTAGAATTGGATTGTCTCCTGCATGTTTGAAGGAATTATGTGGAAATGGTGTATGCCTAGTAACATCTTCCCGAACTCTCCTCACCTGATAAGTACAAACCATGCTTTGATATTTGCTGCCAGGAGTTCTTGGGGAATATATTTGTCCTATCATTTCTCAACTCTGACAAAATTCTTCCCTGAACCACCTCCCTACCCATGTAAAGAAGAACAACTAGTTTGTATTAAGATCTATCTATTAACCTGCAGGAGTTCATTGATAAGCTGATCCAGGAGGAGGAATTATCTGAAGATCAAAAGGATGCCTTTAAGGTGAATTTTATGAAATATATTCAAATATTTCATTGTTTCATCCTATTTTTGTTAATAATTAAACCTTGTATCTTTGTTTTCTTAGGAATTTGTCAAGGAGAAAGTTCGAGAAGCGAAGAAAGCTAATAGAGAGGTAACTTGTTTGGTTCTGTTTGGTTTGCAAGTGCAATTGGGAGGTCTTTAGCTGCTTTGTAACAAGTTTCCTTTGGTGCAGGCTAGGGAAGCCAGGAGAAAGGCCCTGGAAGAAATGAGTGAGGAAACTAGAAGAGCGATAGAAAATCTGAGGTTCTACAAGTTCTATCCTGTGCAAACGCCTGATACACCTGACATATCAAAAGTGAAGGTAGAGTGTTACAATATCCACAAGGACATCATTTTGTGAAAGCAGCTTTTGATTAATAGAGTTTGTTTATAGCTATTAATTTTTCTCAAGAATAGGAAATCTAATTGCAGTAGAGACATTTTACCCTGGGACAGCCTGTTGAATATTCAACCTGACTTTTTATCATTGAAATGTCACCTGGAGAGAGCTTGGCAGTTTTGACGTACTTTATGTACTTCCAGTGTACAGCATATGATGCCCTGCCTTGACTCCTTGGTATTATGCTTTGAATTACTGAGAGAAAAGAAAAATAAATCTGATTGTGGTTCTGACAGTTTGCAACCTTTATGATTATACCTTCTCAAGGGAACATCTAGATTTGTTTCCTTAATTCACTCGATTTCCAAGTATTAGTAGATTTCCCCTGGTCAAAGAGGGTGGACCATGAAGTATTAGTAGAATCTTCAGACCTTGCACTTTCCTTTTTCCATGAAGTGAATTTCTGAATTCCTTGTGATGTTTGCTGATTTTCCCTTGCAGGCATCATTTATAAACAGGTATTATGGGAAAGCTCATGAGGTTCTGTGAGTGGATACATCTAGGACAGGGATGACAGTTGCTTGAAGCCTGCTTTGGCTGCAAAGAATCAAATTTAAAGGTTTTGCTTACCATGAAGCTGGGAGGAGGCATGCCTCCGGTGCCACAGTTTCACTTTATCATTCTAGGTGTCTCAGGAGATACAAACTTTGCAGTTTCAAAACTTTTTGAGAGTCAGTCAGGCGCACATTTTTACTTTAGCAGGCATTTGTAAGATACATTGTTGAGGTTATTCACATTTTCTAGGTATCGGCCGGCAGTGAAATCCACCTGTCGCTCGGATTTCTCTTTGGTTTCCCGTCCATTTCATCCACATATTAGTTATTATGACCAGAAGTTTTAGTCCCAAAACAACGAGTTACAGTATTTCAACATTACAATAAATGACCGAATTTATAATATATGACTGGATGCCCTTGTAGCTCTTATTTTCGTAATCAAATCTAAATTTTCCAGCATGTTTGAGGTACATCGGTGGATAAAGTAACATGTCAGTTCACACAGCAGCCCACCTTATTTATTTTCAGCAAAAACATAACTCTTGGGCAGCTTGGCATACAGTGCAGGTAAATTACATACAGAAAGACGGAAGCTTGATCAGCTGTGAATATGTATGGGAGGGAGCTTTCCTTGGCTTCTAACTCTTGGCTCAATCATCCGTTTTACCGGAGAAAAAATGATCTGCCCATTCACCAGGGCCAGCAAATGGCAAGAGACCACAGCACAATGGTAGAAGCAGGAGGGAAGTAGCGTAGAAAAGTGATCGCCGGAGCCAATATGGACATATTGTGCTAGGTTTTGTCCCTCGGGTGATGGCCGCGACGGTGACAGGCCCGTGAAGCACACAGAACAAAGTCGATGGACATACATTTGAGAAGAACTGCAGCGCGCATAAAGCTTCCCAATACAGAAGCCAGCGCGATCCACTCCCTCCCAGTGTATCCACACAAAGTTTGCCAGTAAAACCACAGACAGCTCCCAACAGCAGCAGAATGAAAGTTATTGGCATTGTCCGGTGTTGAGATGAGGACCGTTGAACAAGCAAAATAGCAACTGCAAGGATAATTAGGATGCCAAATGCCATTTGACTCACAACTTGAACTTGACACATGAGTACCTGTAGCCAGGAATTAAAGGATGAAAAAGGCTTGACGGACCACCCGAATTTGGACTCCTGAAACAGATAACCAGAAACATATAAATATTTCCCCGACATCCAGTATGATTGTAACCAAGGCAGGAGAATATATAGCAAAGAAAATAAAAAATCATCTCATCTGTTGCTCAAGGAATGGAATAGAAATTGTTCAAAACATATGACAGAGATAAAACAATGGTTAGGGCTCTGTTTTAGATCGAGATTGCTAAATCATGTTTAAGTTTGAAAAAGGGAATTTGGTCACAGTTTCCATTCTGCTCATCAAGTTTCAAACATTATGGTATGATTTGACTATAAAGCCTGCCCAAGCAACTCCCAAGTCCTTACTTTTACCATCTACCTCAAGGCCCGAGCTAATATGCTCCTGATTTTATAGTTCTATTTAAAACTTCTCTTTTAATAGCATCTCTGTGGTCTCTGTTGTTGCTTGGGGAAGCACCTTCGCTAGTACCTAGTACAAGAAAAAGAGCATGTAGAACCAGACCGCCATACCAACAAAGATGATGGTTACAGACATCTCACGAAACTAAATCAAATGACATTAGCGAGAAGACATGGTCCTTGCCTTGTGCAAAAGAGAGCAGGATTCAGTAGCTTCTTGGATCCTTTTGTATGAATAAACATATGCGCTGTATGATAGCGAGGCAGACATGATGATCAAACCAGCAACAAGACAGTCCGAGCACTTTCTATGCAGCTCGGCATGCCTTGTGTCTTCTAATTGAGTCTTGAACTTGTCAATTTCAAAGGATGCCTTTGACATGCCCATTACTAATTTTGATCTCCCCAGATAATTTGATTCTGAGGTGAGATTCAACAAGTCCTCTTCCAACTTCAATTTTTTCATTGCAAGACCAATCTCTATTTCCTTCAGGTCATTAGAACGGGCTTGCTCGACAACAGATCTCTCAATAGTGCTAAACGTGTTAATTACAGGGTATGAGCTAGGAGCACAGGCTAGCTGGTTGGTTTGTCTGTGAAGGGCAAGTTCTTGGCCCAAGCAACCCATGGATATGTTCTCTTCTACCTTTTCAAGTATATGTGTTTGATCCCCAGTCAAGGTAGTGGGCAAGTCTGTTTCTGAGTCACAATCTTTGATACAGGTGCTCCTGGCACAGCCAACACTTTTATTGGGAGTCCTGCCTGGAGCAGAAATATCTAGGTTCTGGTGGATTAAGGCAGGTGGTCTCTTGTTGATAGAGGATTCATCAATCAATCTAAGAGTACTCAATGTGCTCCCAAATGAATTCTGAAAATTTCTTGCGAAGAAATCAAATTTGTCACCGAAGACCTGTTGCACATAGGGTGTAAGGTCAGCATTTGTGGCCTGCCTGATGTTGACAAGTACATGAGGGAACTTGACTTGTAAAACCAGAGTCAATGGATAAGTGAGCAGTTAAGGTCTGGCTTACACTGGCTAAAGATTCTCTGACAGCTGAAGTGCAGATCTGCATGCAAGTAGACACATTAAGTTCGGTTTTCCCAACATTCCAAACATCAATAAAATTAGAACAAACAGACTCCAAAACAAAGAAGAAGCATGCAAAGGCAAATTTGTCTAATTCATGTGATTTTACAGAGCTGCAGTGAAAAATTTACTAGATGGGCATCTGATTGCCTTGTTATCTAAGTATGAATTGTTTGACAAACAGTCCATTTGAGTGACATAACTAATATGTTCTTCCATATGCAGAATAAAAAAATGTACGGCAGAAGGGATGGCAAACCATAGTAGTGACTTCAAAGATCTATTTCTGAAAGGCGAATATAAAATCCATGTTAGTCTTGAAAGAGGCAAAAACTTTACCATTGAAAGATGATCAACAGACAATCTTTCACCAGCTGCATCTTTCCTCTCCAGAACCTACAATAAAAAAAAAAGCAACAAATGAACAATATCAACTGACAAATACTAATCATTAAAAAAAGGCGCAAATGATAAAGATGCTTTAATCCTTGCACCATTACTGTGAAAAAGCCATCGGCATGTTTTTAATGACATTTTTCACAAGGCAAGTGAAAAAGCTAATAGTATACATACGACAATTAGAAAGTGAAAACAAAACCTTAAAAAGGAAGACAAATGGAATTTAATTTTTTTTCTAATGCTTTCATTTTACAAAAACGAAAGACTATTGATAAAAATAGCAGTCATGACTCAATACAAAATGTCAAGATCTCAGGTTCAAACAAACAGCTCTGAAGATGTTAAAGGTTAACTTCATAACCAATCACCAATCTATTCTGTATATTTAAGAGAAGGCAGAGTCCAGTTCACCTTTTGATTCACCAAGTAATACAAATTAAAAGAATACAACTGATGCCACGAACATACATCTCACAGGGATGAAACTTTTCATTGCATCAGTAACTGTAAACTGTAAACCTAATATCAAAATTAATTCAGCCACCAAATGATATTAGACTGCAAGCATAGTGTTGAATAAAATACTGGACACTGCTTTGGATACACTAATTAGATACATATCAATGCACAAATCAGTAAGCCATAAGAGACTAATAGATTTGAACAGATTTATGCAAGCAAAATAAGAAACAAGCAACTAACAATATGCGCACATACAAGTAAAAGCATGTAACTAACTGTAAGCCATGCGGTACGCAAATAGCAATAGAACATCCACATTAATAACAGCATGAAAGGTCTGTCTCTACACCCTACTGCTTTCCACTAGCACCAAAACAATGGATAAAAGGTCGATATCTGTCTCTAAGAAATTTACATATATCTTAATGACCTTCAATTGTACATTAAATCCATCCATTTTTGATACAGTTGCTTAGAAACCTTTTATTCACAGACCAAACCCTTAATCATTGCAATACCAGCTTGCAGAGCATAATTCAAGTCAATCACTGAATTTCGTGAAAAACATAGTTAATCAAAGGCTAACTTCCAAAAGTTTGTAACCCATGTTGGAGCTCCGTGGCTGCATATCTAAGTCAATACATAAACTCAAGTGCATTCAGGGAGCTAAACACTCCAACAACATAAGAAAATCTATCAACAATCTCCATAGCATTCCAAAACCATCTATCTCAATTCCAACAAATCAACATATTTAACCTAGAAAAGCAAGAACCAATAGCATACAAATTTGAATAACATATAACCAAAAAAAAGGGAAACCCTAAAATTTCCCAACGCAAGCATATCACCTTAAGAAACTAAACAGACACCAAAAAGAACCATGCTTTATGAACCAAAACCACTAATTTCAATCTCATTGCTTGCAAAACAGAAAATTGAAGAAACCTGAGCAACAACAGCAGCAAAAGACATCCCAAGATGTAATGCAATAGCCTCCACATTAACATCCCCTGCACCGCCCCTGTGCCTAAGCGGAGCAAAAATCACCTTGGGGCTTCGTCGTTTGTACTCCACGTTCGAAATTCTATTCTTAGAGGCAGTAACAGAGGAAGAAGAAGATGACGAAGGCGGCGGCGGCTTTATGGTTGTGTCTTTAAAGATTCTTTTTTTCTTCTTTCTGTATGTGGCTTTAAGGTTATAACCATTCTCCACCGCTGGATTTGAATGATCAGTGGGGGTTGGTTCTTGGATCGTTAGAGAAGGAGAAGGAGATGGATCGGTATCCATGGAAGAGAAGAGGAGGCCTCAACGACCGCTTCTTTTAAAAATCTCAAAATTATTACCAGGGAGAGAGGACTGTGAAGCTATTAGAAGTTGTATCGGAAACAACAGAGCGCGTGCTGAGGGTTGAGTTAGCTTTTTCTTAACGTCCAAGGATGTTTTTTCATAGTTTGGACTGTCTGTCTGTACTGTTTAGCACCTGAATGTTTGTTTATTGATTTTAAAAATACTTTTTAAAAAATTAATATTTTTAAATTAATATATTTTTAGTATTTTTAAATTAGTTTAATGTGTTGATGTTGAAAATAATTTTTAAAAATAAAAAATTATTATCTTAATACATTTTAACACAAAAAATACTTTGAAAAACAACCGCAATCACATTTTAAATAGATCCTGCCAATACTTTTATTTTTATTTTGATTAATCTTCGTGTATGTATTTAAATGTATTTATTTTTTTAATGGGTGTATTAAATATTTTTTTAAAATTTTTTTATTTGAAATTATATTAAAATAATATATATTTTTTAAAATTCTTATATTAAAATGATAAAAAATATATAAAAATGAATTTTAAATAAAAATAAATTTAATTTTTTTAAAAATATAATTTTAAACATGTTATCAAATAGCTACATGGTTCGCATGTCACATTGCAGAACGTCTCTATCTTGGCCATTTTCTTGTTTAGTCAACGCTATGAAGTGGTTTATGTGCCTGCCTACTATCTATAAACTCAAAATTACCAAGCAAAAATTAAACACCAGGGAAGGATGAAAAATATATAAAAATTCTTAATCACAACAACTTAATCAGAAAAATCACCAAAATTCTTTGCAACAAAGGCCTTTCAGATCCAAGAAAATGGATAAAAAAATCGGATAATTGTAAGATGGTGTGATTTGTTGAACAATCATAGCAAGCTTGTTCATGGCAGCCCAAGCATTGCCAGACTAGACACCAAATAAAAGTATATTATATCATCACATTCCACCAAATATGGCAAACTATACTATTATATAAATATCCTTTTGGGCTTTTTAACTCACTACTTTTTATCTAATTATAACTCATGGTACATCCATGTGGCATGCTGTTAAAAAAATAAAAAAGAGTATAATTTTGAAATCAATTGATAAACATAAATTGAGAAGTTCTGAAACTTAGAGGATTCAATTGAAATAAAATAAGTATCAACATAATAATTTTAGAAATGTTTGTTTGTATTGTTACCAAACACTTTTTTGATAATAATGAAACCTAGTTTTGAAATTGCAGGACCTATATTTTTTGAGTTTACACCACAAACTTATAAAAAACACTAATAACATGCTTGTTAAGAGATCCAAAAGCCATCAACCTTGTCCATTGACAAAAATATTAATTCATTGTGCAGGCCATAAATTTTTACACTCTTAAAATTACCTCCATCCTCTCCAACTAACTTTCTTTTCCCGGTGGTGCATTTCTCTCCTCATTTCATTCTCTCAAGTTTCTACCTAGATCTTCCATCATTTTTCTAAAAAAATAACAACACTCTTAGCTGACCTAACCATATTTCTACATTGAAATACTTCACAACATATTTATTACCTTGTAACAACACTCATAACAGATCTTGTTGTTGTATTAATGGCGTTGTATAATTATATTAGAAGGAAATCTTAGAAAGATATGGTGTTTAATGAGTTTGATCGGCATTCTAACTTTGTTCCACAAGATATATTGCTCAAAGTCATCCCAAATTATCAAACACAATCATCAGATAGACTTTCATGTATGGATTATATATGTGATGACATTGCGACAAATTTAGTGGATGAATAAAAAATTAATATATCTATTAAGTTGTTATTTTTGATAATGTAAGAGTGTAAGTTTTATGATGCAAATGAATAAATAAAGTAACGTCATTTTTTGGTAATTATATAGTTAACGACAACTTCTAACACATTTTCAACTATAACTCACTTTTACTTGCAAAATGAAAATTGATTTTTATTTTATTTTTCAAATATCAACCACAAAACTACATCAAAAACAAAAACACCATTGATTTCCTTAAGTGAAGCTCTAAATTTTATCTTTTTTTATATATATATATAAAAAGTTTCAATTTTTGTTGCTTGTGGCAGTTGTTATTATCGACTTTGTGGAGGGAAAGCACAAGAAAGCTGGGGGTAGGCTTGTTTCCTCTGTAACCAAAGGAAAGCTGCACTCAAGAGACCTAAAAATCTAGAGCAAGTAAATTCCAGAGATAATCCATCCCCATTAAATATTATTTATATTTAGTTTTTTTTTCAGCGATAACTAATATGAACCGATAGTAAAATTAGTTTGGTTTCATTTTTTTTTTGGTTATTAAAAAAGAAGGAAGATATATATGGAGTGTTTCTTTAAGGTATTTGAGAAAAAGACTTATCGGGTGATTGTGGAAAACCAGCTGCTTAAGCTCATTGAGCAGATTGCTATTCGCGTGTCCGGTGGGAAAGGTCATATATAAAAAATAAAGTTTTTTTCGGTTATGTTTGTTTCTTTTACATTCATTTTGTGAGTTTCTTTTGCTTTTTATTGTCTGTTACAGATTTGACAATGCTTGCTTATGTTTTATCTGGATTGAATTGCTGCCATAATTATAGGCTGGATCTTTTTATTATGTCTGTTGATGAAGGCATTATTGGATATAGGGATGACTCACTTGAGACTGTCAAAAGGAATGAAATTCAGGTAGCTAAGCTTAGCCTTTGCCTTTTGATTTGAATTGGAATGTGAATTTCTTGAGAGTGATTTGTTTTTTTGCTAAAATGTTTAGTGAATTTGAAAATGTTCAATACAAGAAAATTGTCTTTTGTTTACGTGGTGACCTAAGATATTTATATATTTGGGTCACACCAACTCACCTTAGGATGTGAAAAATTGCACAACAATTGATTCGTGAAAACATTGGTGCCTTGCACTGTCATTGGTGGAGAGGTTGATTAATGTCAATGACTGTTGGATAGAAATAACTATTGGTCAAGAAATAAGGTGCCAACCTGCATCAAAGTTTGTGCTTGCAAAGAACTTGTCAGGAAAAAAAAGTTTGTGTGCATGAATGATGTGCGGTGCCGCATTTTGAGTCATTAAAACTTGAAAAAATATTTGATGTATGCTTATTAGACAGTCGTGTGGTGAAAAAGTGGGAGAAAAGATGCGCGCCAATAATTAAGAACTTTACATGGTATTAAGTTGAGTATCTTTGAGGTCAAATCAGGAGAAAAGGGGCAAGACAATGTTAAAACAATGTTATGCTGGCTTGACCTAATTGACACTGGGGTGATGAATGATCATGTCATTTGGGTTGACCCTAAATGACATGAAATTGATTTTTTTTTTTAAATATCATGCACCATTAATTGCCCCCTAAGATTTTTAAGCATATATGTCTAAAAGGCTTAACTAGTTGAAGTGGGGGAATAAAATATTTAAAATATAAATATTACCTATTATTGCTACAAGAATGCTAACATCATTAAGCATTTGGATGTTTTCCTTTTTGTTTCTTTCAAAGTGTGCCCATGAGAGTTATCTTTGTGTAAATGTTTTTAGAGAAAGATCCTTAATCATTTTGGAGACAAGTTGTCATGGAGACCTATGAAAGGATCTTTGATTGTTTTAGAGATATACAATCTTGAAGAATTAGAGAAGGATCCCTGGTTTTTTTGGATATGAAGATTCAATGAAAACAAATTTAGAGACATGAAAATTTTCATGGAGACATGTTTGGAGACATGAAGATCTTGTCGTGGGGATTTTGCTAAAGATTTTTATTGGAAACATTTGAAATATAGAGAAAAATTATTTCTTTTATTGAAAAGTTCAAAAGATGAAGGAGAAATTCCTAGAGATAATTTAAAGATTACATGATCCCAAGTAGATTATCAAATGTGTAGACTTTCTTCATTTCATGCTCATTGTTTTTCATGAACTAGTGAAGGTAACTTTTGGTGATCGTTGTTATTTTTTTTTTTCAGGATATGGCATTCCTTAGTACTATGCTTATAGTCATAGGTGAGAAAGGCACAACCTATTAGGGTTCCTTGTATTCACATCACTTTTCATGGGAGAAAGATATTGCAAAAATTATCTCTCTAATAATAACTAATAGCTTAGTCCATATGGTGGCTAGAGCGATAGTCAAGAGCTCGAGGAATTAAGGCAATAACAAATGTGTCCTTTAATGCTCTTTTTAAATGCTTTAGTTGAAGATTGTTGATGTTAAAGAGATTCTCTTCGTGAGTGAAAACGAGGGTGATCTTATTTAGTCATATTGACTTCTTCCACCCTAATATTATCTTTCATGGATTGTTAGATGTTGAGGAGATTTCTTTTAAAGAGAGCGTGTAACATTTTTCATAGAGAATAATTGTGTACTTTATATATTAGAGCTTATGTGGTCATGAGTTCTAAGAGTCTTTCCTTTTTGAACATTTCTTAGTTGAAACTTTAGAAATAGACTTAGGTGCTCTCATTTTTTTCTGAGTGATGGCAAAAACCTCGATGGTACTATTTTTGGCTGAAATGCTTGCATTAAAGTGAGAGATGAGTTTGGAGTTAAAATCATGAAAATAGAGGATAGAGTCAAGCTCTAATCCATGGAAGAACTCTGCATATAACACTGTTGTCTTGTGTGAGAAGCTTTGTGATGCTTTTCATATTTTGTATATTCTATTAAGGGTTTGTAAGTCCCTTGTTGTTTTTTAAGATGGATGATGTAGCCGAACTTATGGAAACTAAAGGTTCTAAGCATTTGAGTGAGGATTTGCCATAATCAGATAAAGATTTGCCATAACCAATCATATGGATGGCCTAACAGTTGCTTTTATGGATCAATAAGATAGTTTAAGACCTTAGCGGAGATCTGGTTGTACCAAGCTAGGGTAGCGGCTTAAAATGACAATAATAAAAGATTCGACCATAAAACCAAGCTGAAATTTTCTAGGTGATTCTATAGATAATTTTCCTTTTCAAAGTGACTTTATCTTTTATTGGACCATTGTTTCTCCCAAAATTAGGCCCAAAAGTTGTTGTTTAGGTCAATTTTGTTATTTTTTCTAAGTTTTTTCATATTTATTATTTTAATTTAGATTTTGTGTTAATTTTCATTATGCTTTCAGATTCTTATTTGTTTTTTAAAGGTAGGATTTTATGACTTATTTAAAGATCTTGTAAACCTTTAATAAAACAAATACTACTAGAATTATATTTAAAAGAATAAAACTATGAATTTATGGTTCACATTTGCAACCTTTTTTGTTTATCAAATCTTATAAAGAACAACCACAAAAGAATGATGTAAAAAAAGAGAACGGGAAGCGCTTTGCTATTTTTATGTTGTTATTTTCATTAGAAATTTTTACAAGCATCACTAGCTTTTATGAAGACAATTTGAAAAGTTGAGTGTGTTAGTAAAGTGGAGATTCTCCTACTTGATGGGGGCTATGGAGGTTGTAAAGTCATGAATTTCATGTCATGTATAGGTTTTTTTTCTATGAGGGGTAAATAAGAGTGACTCAAATAGAGATCGATGATGACTAAATCCTTATTTAAAGCATCCCATATAAAAGCAATGGATGCAACTCATTTTGAGAGTATGAGTGTGAGCGTTACTTGTTTGCAATTCATTCTACCCTTTTTAATCAATTATCCCTACATACTTAGTGGTGTATGCATGAGAGCTTATTGTTATTTAGGAGGAAGAATGCAAAAATATAGTTAAATAGTTACAACAACATTCATTAAATATCTGTACCTAATGGAAGAGTTGTTGGAGATTTAAGGGAGTCGGAGTCCTTGTGGTAGAGAGATCAATTACTCTTATTTGTCCTAGAGTTTTGTCAGCTATTAAAGAGTTGTAGTGAGTAGTGAAAGGGAATGAATTGACTTTGTATTTATTTTTCACAAATAAATCATGAAAAAACTTCACACAAGAATTGAGCTTTTTAGGGGTTATAATCATGAGCTATGAAATGTGGGCTTGAATATAAGCTTGGTGTTTGGGCTTTAGTGAATCCTAAAACAAAAACAAGTTTTTTATAGAATAAGAGACTTTTTGATATTTAAATCACTAGAAGTGTGAGAGAATTAAAAAAAATTATATATTAAATTTGAAAATGTTCAATATAAAAAAGTTATTCCTTACTTATATGGTGACTCAATGTATTTACTAGTAAACATTCATCTTGAAAAGTAAAGAACTGTATAATAGTTGATCGGTGGAAATGTTGTGAAAACTGCTAATTAAGTGTCTTGCACCGTTATTAATATAAAGGTAGATGAATATTAGTAACTTGTTGGCTGGAATAGCCAAAGGTCAAAAAAAGAGAATCTCTCCTTGAAAGCATAAAAAAGTTTGTGCGTGGCTCTGTGTTGAGTTTTTGAGTCATTGGAACTTGAAAAATATTCGATGGATGCTTATTGGACAGTACTTGTGGTGAGAAAGTAGGAGGAAAGGTATGCGCCACTGCCATTAGCTGAGAATTTTTTATAATGCTGGGCCGAGAACTTTCGAGGTGGAATCAGGAGAAAGAAGACGACGCAGTCTTCACATGCAGGCCTGGCCCGAATAGTATGGGGTGAGCTCAAACTTCGTGAAGGTGAATTTTTTTTTTCTTGATAAAATATCGTGCACCATCGGAATATTTTAAAATGATGAACTGATGAAATGAACTGATACTGGATGAATTTATTTTGAGAAGAATCTTGATTGATCTTAGTTTGGGGTTTACGTCGAGCTGGAATCTCCCTGTAGGGAATTTGGCCCTTTTTTCAAGGTAGCAATACAGTCCTCCACTATCCGTCGTAGTCAAATTGATCTCTAACATTCACAGCAACCATCAATTTGTGTGTTTCCCTTGTTAGCTCTCAGGTTAAACAGCTCCAGTCCGCGACACTAATGGGTAGGAAAATGAATTAAAACAGTGAAGCAGTTTTGGAAGCACCGATGATGAGGAGGCTAGTGAACCTGTTTTTGAGGCTAGTCATGAGAACGCCAGCAATCAATAACGGGATTTTGACTTTAAACCTGATTGATTCTTGGTTAGGCATTTCCAGAATCCCGTTTCCAATTCAGCTTGGATCTTCGACTCTTCTTTGGATTTATTTTGGAATTAAGGATGATGCTAGTAGTCATCCCTGATGAAATATCGTTGGACTTGAGCATTTGGGGTAGAGGCTCAATTCCCACCTACACAATCGCTGCTTCTGGCTTTTGCTTTGTCTTTCCGGTGGTGCACCGCTTCTCTTTGAGGCTGACTTGCTAGCTCAGCTATTTTTGGAATTGTTACTAACCTCATTAACTATATCACTCTCCTTTAAACTCACTACCACTTGCTGTGGCTCACTTGACTCTGCAAAATCGTTATATCCTGGTCTTCAGCTTCACTCATGGGCTGGTGTTTCTTGTTTGGAGTGTTGAGAAGATAAACTACTGCAGTTTTAATCTCACAAGCTATAGAAACGAAAGTAGGGCGGATTTCACAGTCCCTGCGACCTGTTTCTAGCTTGCGTGATTGCTTGAGTTTAGAAATAGACTGCTGTACTCCTATACTAAGAGGTTATGTTCTTCGGATCAATTCTTTTATTCCTTGTAGTCTGCATATATAACTGGACATATATATTTGATGAATTTTTAGAGGTCGTCATGCATATGGCTAACATCTTTTACATATCAATATATGATATTGATCGATTGAAAAAAAAGTGTTACCACAAGTATAATACAGTCCTAAACAAACAGAGTGTAGTAATTGAATTATGTATTGAATGAACAGACATAAGATTTCATGGAGATTCTTCGAAGCTCAACGATCTTCATACTTTTAAGAGCACAAGAGAATCTGCAATAACTTTATATATGTGGACATGTAGATGTAGATAGTTAATTAACTTAACAAAGAAAGAGATAAGCTTACATAATTGTGTGTGTATATATATATGTAACATCTTTCTACCAGCCAACCCCGTGATGAAGCTGACCAGCCATAGCTATATTGCCATTCCTGTCTCCATGATCGCTTATCTTATTCATGTTGAAATCACCAACCATCAAACTCTCTTGATAGCCAAGGAACCTTGTGTTTTGTCCATAGCTCTTGGCTGTTACTTCCGTGCCAAGCGAGTATAGTCCGGCGCCGTTAAAACCCTGAAGATCCATCCCAGTTGATAGAGAAGGAGAACCATTGACTCTGATAGTTTCATGAGTACCAAGAGAACCATGGTTAGTGGGAGATAACTGGTCCTCTTGTCTAGCCATGGAATTTTTCTCTCCCTCAGTATCTCTATACTTGTTGAGATAAACCTTCAAGGGTCCAACGTAATTCTCAAACCCTAGCGTGGTCATAGCCCACAAAAGATCATCACCGTTTATAGTCTTCCTCTTCTCTCGTTGACACTTGTCGGATGCTTCGCCTGTGATGAAGCTTATGAACTCAGAGACACACTCTTGGACGGTTTCCTTGGCTTCTTTGGATATTTTTGCATTTTCTGGGAGGGATTTCTTCATGATCCGGCTTACGTTGGCGATGGGGAGGAATCGGTCCTGCTCTAACTTGGAAGAGCTTTCTGACATGTTCTCAGACAAGGGGCTACCAATTGGGCTGATCTGGGTCCTTTTTCCTGTCATTTTAGGCAACCAAATATACAGGAGAAGAGAAGATGATGCTGAAGCTGGAGAGGAGAGGGAACAGGTATTTTTTTTTTGCTTGAAGCTTTGGTTGTAGAATCCAACGAGAGGGGTCTGGACTTTTATGCTAGGAGAGGTAGGGTAAAGAGGCCAAAAATATAAAAAAGTGGAAAGGCCGTCTTGATGTGGATAGAAAAGGAAAGAAACCAAGCACTTGAGAGATCAGAACCATTGCAAGGAATGGTTTGTGAAGTATGGAATCTTGATTAAAAGTAAGAACTATTAAAAGTATGGAATCTTGTGCAAGGTGTTTCATGGGGAACAAGGGCAAATTACCTAGTTTTGCCACTCTCTATTTTTATTACACGCAACCCTTGTAGGTTTCTTTGATTTTTGTCAAAATTACTGAACCTTAAGTTTAACTGGTAATGTTTTGGACCACAAACAAACATTTCTAGTTATCAACCCAAATCATTAGAGAAAAGTGCATGCGTGCGAACAAAGTATGGCTCTAGAGGAAGAAAAAAAAAAGGGTGAACCGAGCATCATGTCACATTCACATGTTCCTTTTCTTGTAATTCTCAGTAATTAATTTCATCTGTTTCAACAGTAAGGTAGTAAATAATGACTTGATTTAGATTTTCACCGCGGGCAGTAATAGAATTTCTTTTGAGGATAAAAGAAAATGTTCAGTATTGATTGATAACATGTCTTTTTAAAAAAAAAAAAAGAAACATTGATTTTAACCAAAGATATTTTGATTAAATAAGGTGAAAAAAACATTTAATCTACTTTGATTAATTTGGGCTAACCTGTAAACACATGAGAATAATCCTGAAAAACAAATAAGAAAGCTCAATCTCGAATTAACTTAATATTAAAAAATAAAATCGGTAAACAAAACGTTTGATTAAAAAACAGAGTGAACTTGAGTCAATCAAACAAACACGCGATGAAAGTTATGCATGTCACCATATTAAATAATTTTTTATCCCAAAAATTATTTTTCATTTAATTACATGAAAATAAAGCACATAATATTTTTTTTATGCGAAACAATATATTTTTTAAAAGTAAAAAAACTATGATAGGCACGTGGAGCTAAGATATCAAAGTTAAATCATTGACAATAAAATGTGAAATAGCATTATTTTAGGTTTGAGTTAAATAAGAAAATATCATCGATAAAAAAGGGATGAAATTGTATTTGTCTTAAAGTGAGGGACAAAAAAAGCATTAATGTAAAACCCCGGTAAAAATAAATTATATATATTTATAAAATAATAAATAAAAATATAAATTCAATGAGAATTATTTTAAAGGGAACTATTAAGGAGTCAATTGAACAATGAAAAAGTTAATGTAACAATTAAAATTGGTTAAAAGAATGAAGGGGCCAATTTAAGGACATTAAAATACTTAGGAACCAATTTGTAAATAAGCGAAATAAAGGTCATAAATACACCTTTCTTTCCTCTCTTATTTTTCCTCCAAATTCTTGACAAATGCATTGAGAAAGAAGTGATTTTAAGAAATCAAGAAGCTTAAAGAGTGATTATAGAGAGAAAGTGAGTGAGTGATTTAGATGGTTTATAAGGTTTGGAAGAGAGGTTTTGGTGTAGATAGAGAGAGGCAAGCAAAGGTGAAGAAAAACTTGAATTTTCATCGAAAAATTCTCTTTGATTCCTAGTTGTTTTAAGGTATGAACAACTTTATTGTGTTTGATTTTTAAGAATTTAGTATATTGAGAAACAATAGGCTAGATATTATGACTTAACTCGTCGGCCTTGCAATTCAGGTTAAGGAGCTTAGGCCTATATATCTAGGCCTATGTTTTTTTAATTTAAAGGGGCAGATGATGACGTGTTGTCTACCAAGGTAAATGATACGTTGTCTTTCAGCTCGGATTTTCACCTCCACTGTGGTGGCTAGAAAATAGAGGTTATGAGTTTTTAACCCAACAAAGCAATTTCTTAACCCATTTAAAGCAAAAAAAAAAAAAAAAACACCTAAAAACCAGTCTTTGAACATGTAGAAACCAATTTAGCAACCTAATAAACGACTCAAATTACAAAATAAAACCAAATAAGTTTTTTCATCATCAATTTAAATCTATAATTTTAGGCAATATCAAGGCTTAAAACAACATTCATACGACTTTCCTCACCAAGTGTAACCCATTGATACCAATTTCAACCATTTTAGTAGCTGAAATAGGTTTAAATGATGATTTTCTCTCTCCAAGCTAGAATCCGGCGAGCCCCCCTCACTCTTTACTCTCATAGAAAATGATTGAAAAATAAAAAAAATAAATTTTAGTATCAAAATTGAATTTTTAAAAACTAAAGGGATCGATCACTTATAAATTGAAAAAGATAGGGGGGAATAAAATAAAATTTTTTATATGAAATTCAAATCCTCCACCTATTTTATTTGTCATGACTTTCAATCCAACATTTCCTCTAAAAAAAAAACAATTGGGTGCAAATTAGGTTAAAAAAGGTTTAATTATGTAAAAAAAAATTTGAGGATCAAATTAATTTTTTTTAAAAAATTAACTATTCCAATCTAGAATAATTTATGAAAGAATGCAAGGTGAAATTTACTACAGTAAAGACCCTACATGTCATAGTGTGTTGTTAATCCTACACGAAAGTTTATTTGACTGTTGACAAGCCATTTGTTAGAGTAGTATTCATTCCTCCTAAAATGCAAGCAAAATTTAATCTCGAGGAATTGGCCTGGTTGTTAGGGAAATATTTTCATTTTCTTAATTTCTTGAATTCAAACACAGAGAAATTTATTTCAATTATATCAACAAACTTTTTTTTTATTATTATTATTAACGTGTAAACTAGTTCAAATATACAGTTTATCCTTAGCGCACACATACAATTTTAAGTGACTTTGATTCCCAATTAAGCTAGATAAAGCTAGCAACATCCTCTCACATTTTGCTTGATAAACATGAAATCTCTTTGAGCCACCCTAATTATACCTAATGAATAAATGGTAGAATATATCCTACCCATGGATTGGACATCCATGGAAGCTAGCAAACTTCCCTCCCCCCCTCCCCCCTCCTGTCTTCATGCAGATATATATTCGTATATATATATATATATATATGAAAGCTCTATCTTTTTCCTTTTTTTCTTCTTTTCTGATTTTGGATCAGAGTTCTTAATAATATTAGCCTTTAATTCATATCAATGGACATGGTATCTTTGCACGGCTTAAAAAAGAGAGGAAGCAAAGGCCAAAAGGTGGCAAGGGTGGCTCTAGCACATATGCCTGATCACTTTGCTTTTCTTTTGTTCCTGTTAAGTTTCTCGAGATTCTCTTGTATCGCATCTATGAAATGCTTCAAAACATTAACAGTTACTCTCTTAAGGCAGCCATTGATTTTTCCTTAATGTTTTTTTTGTTAATTTTCAAGTATGCAAGTCATCCTCAATATGCATGATTGGTAGGAAGAAATGTCAGCAATTTAGTATTTTGAAAACAAAAATGGAAGCCTCAAGCTCTTCCCTGTCATTTCCTTGATCGACAAATCACACTTCTAGGTTAATTTTTCTTAGTACAAAGAAAGAAGAAATCTAATTTTGAAAGCTCTAAACTATTTTTGTTCCTGTTTACCTTCTTTTTCTTCAAGGAAGAAGTCTTATGCCAAGTGAGTTATAAGAGTTAGAAATTCACAAGCTATCGAGGAATAAAACTTGACCCAAAACTTTTTTGTCAGGATACAAATATTCAATATGTCCCTAAAATTAATCTACCCTAATTTTCATGTTGAACCTTAAAATATTAGTATTTGTTTTCTCTCTTAAAATCCCATGATATCTTGTTTGAAACTCCAGTTAATTGAAACCTGGAGCTGTACACACACACCCATTCCAAGTTAGCAAATTGAATATGATCTTTTCAAATGGCAGGAAAAAACTTTTCAAGCTAAGCTAGTAAACATTATGAACATATTCAGTAGAATTGCGTGCCACATGAGTTGATTTGGTTTAAGAATATGGTTAACTTCCTTAGAATCATTTCTCTGCATTGAAGCTTTCTCAGCATGCTGAAGCAATTTGTATTGCTGCGATTAAGGTAACGTTTGGGAATGCGGTTAAATCGCGTTCTTACAAAATTCAATTTTTTTTGTTAAAATTTAATACAGTTTGTATGTTTTAGATTGTTTTGATGTGCTATGTCAAAAATAATTTTTTAAAAATAAAAAATATTATTAATATGCATTTCGACATGAAAAATTATTTAAAAATAAACCACTATTACACTGTCAAATATTGATTTGCTGGCCATGGCTTGTGCAGCACATCAACCAAACCTCTAAATTTCATTTTTAAATCACAGTTCGCATTAATTTATTGACTATATAAACTCAAATATAAATATGTGTTTCATAACATCTGTAGCAGGATCATGACAAGTGGCTTCTTTAGCACCTACCTTTACCTGTTCCACAGCTAGAACATGATTTAAAAATGGCATGGACTGTCTACAACTTCCTGTCTCCTCAATAAAGTAAGAACTAAAGTCTCAAGTCCAGCAGACAACATTCAATTATATATGGGCTTACAGCATGTTATCTGAATGAAAACTATGTCTTAAAAACCTTGATTGATTAAAAGATTAGCTAGGGTTTGACATAAACTGGTGGTGCGAGCTTCGTGTCAATCCCGGGCCTGATTTAATAATCAGTTTGAATGATCTTGCTTGAATAAACATGCTAAAACACATAAAATATGTTGTTGGAAAAGCCCAAAGTTGTCTGGATATTGGTGAGCGAAAGCATCCAAACAAAAGATACCGATCACCTAAGGCAATCTTAGAATCTCAACAAGGCAGGCTTTAATTGGCGATGATATGATCATAGGATTGAACTTTGACTCTATTATATTGCACGTTAAGGATGTTTCAAAGAAAATTATGACCATTTTTGCTGAATATATTACTACTATTTTGACCATTTTGAATGCCTATCACTTTCTGCTAAAAGAACATACATACAAACTATATACGATGTCACTTGTAAGGTTTATACATGTGAGTTGGGCAATTTTCTTTTATTCCGTGTCTTGATTTCTCCTTAGATTAAGAATATGTTGAATCAACACTTTCGGAAGAAAAAAAAAATTGAACGCAAAGGCACAAAAACCTAAAACACATGGATCTTCCTTGAGATGTTACGCGAAATTTGAGTTGATTGATTGTAGTTAATTATAGATTTTACTCAAATCCAAAGTTATTAAACTTGAACCGGCCCGACAGGTCGATTCGGTGGCTCAACTAATCCGAATTTGTTAAAAAACCGGCCAGTATAATAATCCGGCAAAACCTAGTCAACCTGGCGGATCGATCAATGACTGATTTTTTTTTTTCTTTCAAATATGGTTTTTCTCCTATACCCTTCTTTTTTATATATTTTTCTAGTTGGTTATTAACACTTTTTAAATTTCACTATATAAATATTAGATAAATATTTTATTTTTTCAACGTGGGATTTCAAATCCTTTAGTATATATACTCTAGGTTCCCAAGAAAAAAATTATTTTTTCAATATGAAATTTGAAACCCTTTCGTATATATACTTTATGTTCACAAGAAAAAAGTTATGTTTTTTTAATGTGAGATAAAAAACTTTTTGGTTTAAATGCTTCAACTTAAAAGGATAACATAATATTTTTTTCAATATGAGATTTGAAACTCTTTAATATATATACTCTATTTTCACAAGAAAAAAAGTTATTTTTTCAATGTGGGATTTGAAGCCCTTTAGTATATATATACTCTATGTTCACAAGAAAAAAGTTATGTTTTTTCAATATGAGATAATTTTTTTAAAAAAATATTCTTTTAAACTTTATTATTTGCAACATGTATAGCCTATATTCACATGTTTTTTTTTAATTTTTTCATATAAAATATTAAAACTTTAAATATTTTTTTTTAAAATTTTTTCTAGTTGACCCATGAAACCCGAGACCCGATTCTTTGATCGGATTAACCTCAGACTAAATTTGATAACTATACTTGAAACTGAAAGAAACTACTTAACATCTAGCTTTTTAGCATTAAAAAAAAAAAAATTTTAAGTAAAATTTACTTAAGACTAAAGAATTTTTTAGAATAAATTAAGCACAAGGTTTTCAAATGTAAAAAAAGTTAAGCTCTTCATTTAATTTAAATGACTAAAATCAAATTAACATGATACATAATTTTAATTAACACTAACTTGAGTGGAGTCCGATTCATTATAAATAATTAAGGATTATGAGTTAAAGTATAAAATTATCTCTTTGATTTGTTTTATTATATTCCTCTACTGTTAATTTAGTTTATGGTATCCCTCTACCACATTTTCTTAGCTTACATGTGTTTCATTTAAGTAGCACATAATTAATGTTAGACATGTGGCATTGGTTTAATTAGGTTGTTACGTGTCAAAATTTGAACTTTAATTATTTTCTTTTCTTTTCTTTTCTTTTTTACTGTCAAATAACAAGATATTAAAAACCCAAAATATTAACAAAAATTCCAGTTTAACCACCTTTTGTTTTTTTGAGGTTGACCTCTCATCCCCAAGTTGGAAATCGTCCCTTAAATTTAATGAGCTTTTCAAAAACATTTTGCTATGTTATATGAAGTGTCACCTCCAAAATTAAAAATTTACTTACGAGGCCTTAATAATATGCAACTCCAAACTATATATTTTACTAGATCATTGGGTCAGATTAATTTTTTTTAGACATAAAAAAATATCTAGATATTTTAATGTGTTTTTTAGTAGAAAAAAATCTAAACTATATGAGGATTGACCTGATCGACTTAGCATGTCTAAAGATAACTGATAAAAATATAGCTCGACTAAAAAAGAAAATCAAGACGACATCTTTATATATATATATTGAAACGACAACATATTAGATTAACTCAATGTTGAAGAATAAATTTGAAAATAAAAAAAATTATAAAACTCAATTCTAAATCAATTCAACGTTGAAGGTTAATTTTTTTTTTTTTAAATCAATTTAAAAAAGGACATAAGAAACCACCCAAGTCAACCGACAAAACTCATAACCCGGATCATGAGACCGGGATAATCTCATAAAATACAAATCAAAATATATTATGAAGCATAATTACCAATCAATCAAATATTCAAGGATGAAATTGAAAAAACAAAACCAAAAAAACCCAAGTAAATCGACCTAACCAGTTATAAACCCCCGACCTAAAAATCAATAAATCAGAGTTAAATAAGGTAATTTTTAATTGAAAAATGATAAATTAAAAGGAAAATTATTATGAATTAGGATGAACATTCCTAGTAAATTAACTTAAATCTTTGAATGAGATAAAGTAATAAAATCGGTACATGAAATGTAAACAAGAGATAAATTGCGTAAACTTCCCGATTGGGTAAAATATTTTTTTTAAAAAAGAATTTTTTGTAAATTTGGTGTGAGAATATTTATAAAAATAGAAGGGAATTCCAAATAAATTAATGTATGATTTTATATGCAAATTAGGATTTTGGCGTAAAAATTATCTATTGTCCAGTTTTATAATATCAAGCATAATCTTAATCTGACCATTGAATCATGATGAAATTTTAGAAGAAGTCTCCTTACATATTGTTTTATCTTGGATTAAATTTTTAGGACAATCAAAGTTTTGAAAGATCCTTCAAGAGTGTTGATGGATGGATAAAATACATGAAATATCACACGAACTCATTAATAGCATTGCTATAATTTTAGCAAAATTCTTCCCTCCCTGGTGTTCATGCATAGAGCTTTAGAAGAGAAAAAGAGGGCAAAAATTCTTCATTTTTCTCTTGTTCTTTCCTTTTCCAAAAAAATTCTTATGCAAAACCAAGTTTGAAGACATAATGAGTATATTAGAGTTTGAACACATAAACACATGATTATGAGAGAGATTAAAGTGAGAGGAGATGAGAGTTAGAGAGGGAACTAAAGGATTTGGAAGAGGAAGAAGGAGTGAAAAACATTCACCAAAAAGGCATGCAATTGATAAAAAATTGATTGGTAAGGTGTTCTAGATCCATTTATCTAACTTCAAATAAAATTTAGATGAGTTTTGATTAAAATCTTCAAAATTTAAGTTTGGTTCTTTGTTGAAATTTAGGGGACATAATTGATTTAAATTGATTCAATTAGGATGAATTAGGTTTGGAAGGGCATACATATTAAGAAATTGAAAAAGGAAACTTGGTGTTGTGGAGGGTTGAAAGGCAGACCAAATAAGGAGAAAAGGAGAATTAGGTTTAATTGATTTGAATGCTTGTTTATTTTATGTATTTAATGTGTATTGATAGGAAGATGATGAGTGGAGATGAATTTAATCATTTTGTTTAGTTGTAATTTAATTTTTAATGTACTTTGATTTGAGGATTTTGAGATTATTTGTAAAAAATTTTAAATTGTTTTGTTTTTTGTTAGTGAAGATACAATGAATGTTATTGGTGTAAATTATGGTGAGAATATATCGAATCATGAGATAGAAAAAAATAAGTAAAAAAAAAAACTAATGCCAACTAAGCCATTTGATAGAAATAAATAAATATGAAAAAACTGCGAAGACCAGTTCTTAATAAATCAATTATTAAAAGATAATTTTTTTAAAAAACATTAATCACATAAAATGATCTAAAAGAAAAAACTGCAATTAAAAGCAAAAAAAAAAAAAGAAAGAACGAGCCTACCCAAGTTAATCTGCTAAACACGAAATCAAAATAATACTATATATATATATAAAAAAAACAAAATAATTGGGTAGTAGGAAAAAACAAAGTTTGAAAATTACAAAAAAAAAAAAAAAACCTAGGTAGAAGGTTCACTATTCATTTGAACGATAGTTATCGCCCAATTAATTAAATTGTAAAAGGATAAAATAAAAAATAAAAAAACAAAGTTTGAAAATTAAAATAAAAATACCAGGCAAGAGGTTCATTGTTCATATGAAAGGTGGCTGCCTCCCAATTTTTTTTAGTTTTTGTTAATATCAAATAAAAAAATAAATTACAATAATCTCTTTGAAATATTATAAAAATACAAAATAAATTTTTAAAATAACTATTAACTAAAAAAAAGAGAAAAATACAATTTAAAAAAATAATAATAAACAGAGGGTATTAATTTAAATTGAAAAAAAAAGTAATGCAACCTAAGAAATACATACAAACAAGGAAGGGTATTAATTGAAAATTTTATGAAAAATAATATAAAAGAAGAGGCCAACTAATGTTGCGCCTAACATGTCTAGCCAACTACTCAAGCTCAAACACCCTTGAGCTTAGAAATCCAAGCCCACACGTTTAGACTTATATATATTTGCATTAAAGGGTGGATAACACCTTTTAATTTTCAATAAAATAAAATAAAATAAAATAAATGGTTTGTTAACTCTTGTGGGAGATGATACACTTTAGCTATTTAATTCCTAAACAACTCGTGTTTTTAAAAACTCACTATAAAGTAGGTTTTGAACTTTTGGATTAAAATAACCTATTTCAACCAATTTTTCACATGACAACATCATAAATATATCCCAGAAACTTTAATAAATTCATTCATGGCTTTAAAATAAAAAAAATCAGTTAAAAATCATAAAAACAACCTAAAACCACAAACATTTTCATGTTATGATCTTTTTTTCTACAACAAGATTGTGAAAACCTAATTTTGGGTGCCCTAAAAGTCCTATTATAAAATATAATAAAATATTTTTTTTTCAAAAAAATAGAAAAAAAATCAATGATTCAAAACCCAATAATTTTTTTTTTATTATTATTGAAACTTGCATTTATAGTTATGACATTACCAGAAAATTGGCAACTATAAACGTAAATATTGACAGAATATTTTTGTTGGTATATTGCAGTAAACTTTACCAACATAATAGTCATAATAGTCTCTAGTTGTGTTTATCGGTAAACACAAACGAAAATATTCCCTTGATATATACTGAAGGAATTGCAATAGTAAAAGAAAAAATTAAAAAAATTAAAAGGTATAATGACATGTCATTTATGCAAACGAAATTATCAACAAAATAAATTCGTTGGTAAAATTTGTTTATAAATCCATCAGTAATATTTAAGTTATAACTTGGCTAATGACCCCATTTCTCTTCCCTATTTTTTATTCTTCCTCAATCATTTTTTTGTATAAAAGCAAGTATAACCAAACTTCCTACTATTTTATCACAAATCAATCTCGTACCACAAATTTGACAACCCCAACATTAAATTTGTCTACCCCCAACACATGATCTAGTATGTTAATATTGAAAAATCCTTTGGTAAAAGAAAAAAGAAACCCTTGAGGTGATGTTTAATTTTTAGATTTCTAATGATGGTTTGGTTGTTTCGTTTTTTTATATTTTTTATATTTATCCAAATACAAAATTCCCCTCATCTTAAATAATAATTGAAAAAAAACCATTTTGAAATTACCAAATTACCCCTTGATGTTATTATTGAAAATTTTTAAGGGCTTTTTGGTCTTTTATTGTACTTTTGAAATAATAAAAGACATAATTTCTCCTGTAAATGAGTAATGCGTAGTAGTTAAAAGGTTTTTTTGATGTGAGGTAAAAAACATTATTACTCTATTATAGTGAACAATACCAAAAAGTATACTTCTAACTAATTTCTAAACCAATTTTATCTTTTGATAATTCAATTGAGTAAACTTAATAATTTAAGATATTTTAATTTTGTGAGAAATATATATGAGCTAATAATAATTAGAGCTATTATTTAGGATATTTTATATTTTAATATCATATGGGGTATATGACTAATCTTGTTAAAGAATATGAGGGAAATACCTCTCTAACCTTGTTAAAATGTCTCTGTAATTTGTTGCCATGAACTCTGAATTTTCGGTATTGAAATTGGAATATCAATATTTATTAGAATATTTTTTTTAATTTTATTTTTTAATATTAAATTATTTTAAAAATTATAACTTATAATTTTTTTTAATTTTATTTATGTTGAATTGTATATCATTCTCATGGATTTATTTATTTATTTATTCTTTATTTTAATGTTTAATATTAGATCTGTTAAAAGTATGGCTTCATATTTCACCCTTTATCAATCCAATCTTTTTATTTTAATATTTTTTTAATTTTATTTTTTAATTTTATATTATTTTATGAATTGTGCTTTGTAATATTTTTTACTTTTTTTTTGTTTGGTTATATATTATTCACATTGATTTAATTTTTTCTTTCGTGATTTCTACCGTCAATACAATAAGCAAATTTAAAAATTGTGGGGAATCCATTGTACACAATGCACTGTGGATACCTTGACAATACACTATGGATGCTCTGTCACAGTGTTATTTTTGTCATTTTTGTTTTTATTTATTTAGCTCTTATTGGACCAAATTGGAGGCCAATTTGACAAACACGGGATCAAAGTAAAAAAAGCGGAGTGAATGGGTGGCATTTTCAAACAATGGGTTGAATATCTATTTTGCCTTTAGAAAAAAACTAAGAAATCATTCTATCTGGGGTAATTAAGTAATTTTGCAATGATCCATTTGGCGTTCCAAATTTAAAAGGGACAAAGATATCTCTTTATTTTATAATGCATAGTGAAAAGACTCTTGTACCGTCAAATTAAAAAAATTAAAAATTTACAGAGATGTTTTGTCTTTATTTCATAAATAAGTTTTATCACAATTTTAACATTTCCATAACAACACGCGCGCCACACAGACACAGGTACATAAAACCGTTGACTTTTAGTCTGCAATGGAGAAATTTGAATCAATTGTTAGAAAAACGAAACAAAGGAAACCCATCTTCTTAAACAAAAAACAAAAAGTTATGCTTTACAGTCCCATTGATTACAAAGTGACAAAGATTTAAGCTAGCAAGTAAAGAGATTCTCATAGTAATTATTATGTGGAGGCTGAAGGGGAGAGAGTTTAGGACTTGTCTTGCTGTGTTGATTCTAGTAACATTCCTTTTGTCAACGATTTTCGCCAATGAGGAAGGTGTGTATTCATATATATGGCTTGTGTTATGGTTTGCTTTATATTATCTTATTCTTTGTGGTTTTTGTTTCTTCTTTTGATCCTTAGTTGGAAGAATAATGTCCAGATAAAAGAAATCTTTTTTTTTTTTTGGAAGTAAATTGTTCTGTAATTGGGAAGTTTATTTACTTAGCAGAGAAATTTATCATCATCCTGTTAGGACATTTTTATCAAGCATGTATTGTTATGTACATAGTTTAATTTCCAAGTTTTTCTGTGGTTGTTGTTTGGCTTTATAAGCAGGCGATGCTCTGTATATCTTTCGGAAAAATCTGCAAGATCCTAACAATATCATGGCCAGTTGGAATCGTACAGACAAGAACCCCCGCAACTGGATGTATGTTACATGCAACAGCTTGGATAGTGTTGTCAGACTGTAAGCAACTTCATTTTGGCAAATCGTGAATTACCCTTTTCAAATATACATGTGAATCCTGCAATCTTTCATATGTAAAAAGAAATTCATTATGTAAGACCATAACCTTTCTTCTTCTGCAGTGATATGGCAAATGCATCATTATCTGGTCAACTGGTTCCACAGCTTGCACTGCTTACAAATTTGCAGTATTTGTAAGTCATTTTCTTTTTTTTTTACCATTTGTTAAACCTTACATTCCCTTCGCGATCCCTGCATCTTAAACTGCAATAACATTTGGGGTAGGTCTTGGCGAGGAAGTCATAGACACCTTTCCATGCTTTGTATCTAGCGTACTTCATTTAATTTCCTCTGCAGTATTGGATTTGGCGGTATTTATCATGCTCTTCTAGAACCCGAGACTCATCTTTTCCATTTTATGGTTGTGTATGGAAAGATAGAAATAAAATTATTACAATTTTAGGTATTCATTTAATCTTGTTAGGTATAGGTGCTTTTCTTCTAGTATTCAGAGCTCTTTATCTTAGGGGTGTATATGATAGGGGGGGAGATATAAGAAAGATTACCACCAAGTGTTATTTTTGGTTATTTACTAAAATCTTTTTCTGGAGAAGGAGAAGGATGGATTGTTAGTGTGGATGATTTGAAAGATATAATTGGGGGGATGTGTGTTTAGATTCCATTTGTATACTTGGTGGAATCCGGCTATCTTAACCAAACCCTTTGCATGGGCTCGCCGTGCACTTGTATGGTCCGGGGAGGCTTGGTTGTCTTATAGTTTTGGTGTTTTATCTGTTTTTGGTTTCGTTGCTTGTCAGGGAACTTTGTGCTAACAACTTAAGTGGACATATTCCTGTTTATCTTGAGAACCTAACGAACTTGGTGAGCTTGGAACTTTACACCAACAATTTCGATGGTCCCATTCCAGACGCATTGGGAAAGCTGTCCAAACTACGATTCCTGTAAGAGCATTATTTCTTTACTGCACATTCAAATACTTCTTGTTTTTTGCCTGCCTGCAAAGTAGTGAGAGAGAAAAAAATGCAATTAGTTCCCATAATTCTCCAGTAAGATTAATCTTTAGTGGAGATCTTGCACTGATATTTACGTTGATTAGCTCTAAATCTTTGCTAGCTTATACTGATGTTGTTAAAGAAAAGTTACTTGGAGCTACAAACTGGGGAAATAGTTCTTTCCTGTACCATTAGACATGATGAACTGATGTTCAAACATCACTGTGACTCAATGTTTCAAATTTCCATGCAATTGGGACATTGTTTTTCTACTAGCTACACCAAGAATCTCTAGATGTTTCTTATCCCTTAGCACGAGAATGCCAAAGCATCTGCAAACAAATTGATGTGGTGTTTACGGCATCTTAATGACTTCAATTTTCATGAATCAAGTTGCTCAAAATGTTAACTGAAGGTGTGGTTTTTAAGAAACTATTGCTAACACAATCGCCCCACTATTTGATCTGAAATAACAAGCTCTTTAGAAAGGCTATATAATGCAGATACTTGACAAGGTCTTTAGCCTTGACAATGTTGTTTTCTAATTGTCCAAGTGATTTTGCGAATTTATTCCCTTTCTTTCTCATTGTATTAGTTTATGAGTTTTATGCTGCGATTGCTGATAGTATTGGAACTCAAGATTGTTATCTTTTTGTATGCCAAACTTCCAATAGCCGACTCAACAGCAACAACCTGTCAGGTTCAATACCTATGTCACTGACTAACCTCTACTCCTTGCAAGTCTTGTGAGTTCCTGGAAAAAATTTACAATCATTTCCATTTTTCTCGTAGCAGTTAGCATTATTTTGGCTTCAAGGATTAACATTTCTGAATATTGAATGCAGGGATCTATCCAGTAACCGCCTATCAGGACCTGTTCCACAAAATGGCTCATTTTCATTGTTTACTGCCGTCAGGTTTTGAGCTAAGTAAAAGTGATGTAAAGTGGATTTATTTTTCACTAGTGGGGACTGACGAGTCAATGGTTTTTATATTTGCAGTTATGCAAATAACTTGGATCTATGCGGGCCAATTACTGAGAAGCCTTGCCCTGGAGTTTCTAGTCCAGATGGTATGCTCTCTTAATTGATTTATTAATTTTAGATGTGATCCCAGATTAATTAGCCTAATGACCACGAACCACTCACTGTTCTTTGATTATCGGAATTGCTCTCAGTTCTGTTGTTTCTCTTTTTCCTAACCAGTATAGTTTAACTTCTCAAGTTTTTAGCAATAAGAACTTGTGTCTTGACAGCCATAAACCGTTTCCCAAAGTATAGCAAGAGTACTGAGTGGAGTACAGAAGTATGAACCATCAAATTCCTTGAGCACTAACTTTTTATTGCAAGATTTTGACATTTCAGGACAAGACGAGTTAAAAAGAAGAAGATTATCGGCATTATGTTTATTAATGTTCTTGAGATTTTACTGTCGCTTCTGTCTGTTTAAACCTAAACGACGAGGAGGGCTTTTATGAAAAAATATGCATGAGAAAACTGACTATATAACGCTCTTGTTTTTCATGCATTGGAGAAACAAGGATCGAGGTTTGTCTTTTTTTTTTTTTTTTTTTTTTTCTCAAGGAGATCAAGTTTGTGCACTGTTTAGCTCCTTAGTTTTTTTTCCCTACCAGTTTAGTTCTAGTGTCACAAAGCTGTGGGCCTCCAGTAAGTGCCTAGCTCTACTATATTCCTCTTTCTTCATAAGAATTTTGGGCGCCCTCAGGCCAATTCAGTACAGCCTCAAGGAATTAGTATGGTTTCTAAGGAGTTTTTTTTTTTTTTTTTTTTTTTAAAAAAAAAAAGAGAATTTATTAAGATTTTATAAATACACCACCTTGTGCTAGGGGTAAATAAAAAAAAAATTTAATTAAATTGAGAAAACTTGAAAAAAAAATAATTAAAAAAATCAAACCGTAAAAAAAATTCTATTAAAATTTTAAAAAAATCAACCGGTTCGATTTGATTTTAATTTTATAAATCTAAAATCCAAAAACAAGATAAAAAAAAACTTTTTTATTGAAAAAAAAGCTTATTAAATAATCTATCTGTTTATTTTGTAACTTTACTTTTCCTTGTACAAAAATCCCTTCACATACTATCCTCTATAGATTTTGGTGGTTTTGTGAACTAAATAACCTCATTGCCCAAGTTAACAACCAAATTAGCTAAACCATATGTCCACATGCACAATTATTTGCTTCCCGTGCCCACGCGGGGGATATTTCCAATCCAATCCTTGAATTAGATAATTCATCTTTTTACATTAAAAAAACGTCTAAATCAAAAATAAATTAAAATAAATTATGAATTATAAAATATATTTTTTTAATAAACATAATACCAAAGAATGAAGATAAAAAAAAAAATCTTACGGAAAGAAAGAAAGAAAAAAGTACCTTAAAAGAAGACATTTACAAACAATAAAATTAATTTTTTTTTTTAAATTTGAGCATCAACTCAATATCCAGATTTTTTTTAAATTATAATAACCCTATAAAAAATAAATTAAAACAAATCATCAAGCTTAATTTCCAATCAACACAATATTAAAGCATGAAAATAAAAAAAACTTAATTAAAAAAAATCAAAGGACCTAAAAAAGAATACATACAAACAATAAAATTAGATCCTTTTTTGTATAATCGAGCATCGATCTAAAATCAAGATGTTTTTTTCATAACACAATAATCTTATAGAAAGAAAATTAATATGAATTATGAAACTCAATTCCAAATTGATTTTTCTAAAAAAAAAATTGAGCATCAATTCAATATCAAGATTTTTTTAAGACCATAATAACCCATATAAAATAAACGATAACAAATCATGAAATCCAATTCCAAAATTAAACCATGTAAGGATTGACTCGATATGATCCGATTAATTTAATGAGTTTAAAAACAATCTGGATGATCAATAAAAATGTGGTTTGCCTAAAAAAAATTCAAGATAATATCTTTTTTTTCAAAATGTTTTCAAAAAAGCAAAAATAAATTCAAAAAATATATTTTTAATGCATTTGCCCCCATTTCATAAATTTCAATTTCTTTTCAAAAATATAAAACTCAAGAAAATATGTTTTTGACTCATTTGCTTCCATTTTATAATTCTTGATTGCTTTTCTTATCAAATAGATGTTAACTTTGCTTTTCAAATATAAAAAAAGCAAATAAAAATGAAAAATAAAATATGAAGTAAAATAGACTAGGGGCTCAAGTATAAAACAATAAAAATAATAAAAAGAAGGTTCTTGGAGACAAGTAACTAATAAAAAAGAATGAGAAAAATCAATGGGCTAAAGTTTAGAAAAAGAGAAATGAGAAACCAAAACAAAATTGAGTTACTTGAGGGCAATTAACTAAAGAGAAAATGACAAAAAATTTGTGCTAAAATAGTAATGAAATCTTAAGAAATTAAGGGGGAGCCACAATTAAAAACCCCCCCACAACCATTTTGCTAAAAAACAACATCAAAAAAAAGTGATAGACATTAATAAAATAAAGAGATAAGAGATGAAAATAGAAATAAAAAGTAAATAAAATTAAAAAGAGGACAGAACCTTTGATAGCCCTTAATCCCTCTCCCTTGCTATGACAACCCTAACTTTTCAAACGCTATTCACATGGATTTTAGAATAATAAGAAGAAAACCTAATTTTTTTTTATATATATATATGACTACTATCTTGATATCATCTATATTGTTTGATTACTAATTCTAGAGTCCAACCTTATGGACTTGAAGCAGTTATCATGTAATCAAACACTTTTCCAAACTTTTATTTCATAAAATTTAAGAGCAATATATACAAGTTAAATAAAAAAATAATTGGTCAATTACTTGCATCAATTTCATTCATGCATATAACTTAGATGATGAATATAAGATTTTTACATAAAAGTTCAACAAAATAAAGTTCTACATAAATTACACGCAATACAGAATTAATGGACTCCATATATATATATTTGTTATTTTTATATAGTTTTTATAAATTAATTATTCTTTGTTTTTTAATTCATCAATATAAAAATTATGAAAACATTATTTTAAAAATTGTTTTTTGAAACTTGTTTTTTAAATTATGATAAGTTTTTGTTTAATAATATGCTGCTGATAAAAAATATGTTTTCATCCAAAAAGATAAATTAATTATAAAATGGGAGTTTTGCATTTAGAAATAATTTTTTTCAAAAATATTTATTTTAATTACCTTGTGTTTTTACAAAAAGTAAAAAAAAAAAAACCAACATTGTTAATAAATAAAAATATTTTTTTGTCAAATAAAAAAGATTAGGAGTTCCACTTAGAAAATATATTTTCTCTGTCAAAATTAAAATATTCTAAACCTTGATTGAATATTTATTTTAATTATTCTATAATTAAATAAAAATTAACTTCAAAGATTATCCGGCAACGTTGCATTGGTATAGAAATCTAAAATCCTAGCGTTCTGCATGCATAGGCTGGGCGCGCAACAAGCCCAGACATGCTATTTTTTTTTTTGAAAAAGAAATAGGATCTAATCTATGGGTGGATCAAGCAATTATTTATTCGTCTTTATTTTTTAAAGGAAAATTCTTACATTTTAGATTTTTAAGGAGGTACTGCGGTTATCTGAAAGAAAAACATTATTGGAATAATTATGGAAAGGTCTATAGTTTATCTCCTGCCAATTAGATAAACAAGTTTTTGTAAATTATTTTTTTTCATTCAAATATTTTAACCCAATATTAGGAGAGGCTTTTGATTATAACCAAGTACAATTGGGTTCATTGATCAAATGTTATGAGTGGTGTAAATTTCATGAAAGTTTTTACAAGGGCTTATTTGTTGAATTGACAGAAAAGCAGGGGCTCGTTTGGAAGATTTTCCAATCATGATGTCATCCTATTCAACATTGCCTACAAAAACAATGTAATTTGTTCCTTTGGTCTAACGTGGAAAAAAAAAAAAGGTTTATGTGGAGACTTGGATGGCAAACATGAAATTGAACCAAAAAGGAAAAAAAAATAAGGTTTACTTCAGCTCTTTTATCTCCTTTGGTGATTTAAATGTTAAGTATGTTTGGTATTGGGGTAATAATTGTTTTTTAAAATATTTTTTTGTATAGAAATATATTAAAAAAAAATTTAGTTTTTTTTTAACATTAACATATTAAAACAATTTGAAAGTATAAAAAAATATTAATTTGAAATAAAAAATAAAAAAATATTATTTTTAAATATTTTTAAAACACAAAACCAAACATACTAAATTCATTTAAAAAATATAAATATAAGATTATAATAACAAAGAAATGCATTCAAGCGTATCTTTGGTCAATGGTTTGGTAAGACATGGTATGACCAAAGTTTGAATTGAAGTGAAAAAAATCAATAACCAGGAAATTTTAGGATTATATATATTTTTTAAAAAATATATATAGAATATTAGGTTTTTTTTTTTTGAAAAAATCATTAAAAAAGAGTCAAGTTGATTTGCACATGAATAATTTCATTTAAAAAATATCTCTTAGATGAATGGGCATGTGCAAGTCATTTAAAAAGAAAAGATTTAAAATAAAAAAACTCACACTTGGTGTTTGGCGGTGGTGGTGGCCGGAGGTTTTAGTGTTATTTTTAGGTGAAAAGTGGTAGGTTTGTGATTACACCGAGTTTTGATGACAGAAGAATGTTTGAGGTGGTGGGGTGGCTAGAAAATAAAAGAAAAGTCGAGAAAAGTGACCTGTTTGATGGTGGCCGGTGGATTAGAGCTTGATTCTGGCTAGAAAAAAGGTGAGGAAATGGTGAAAAAAGTCAGTTTTATGGTCCGGAGGGATATTGACAAACACATGGAGGTTTTGGCTGAAAAAAGAGTGGAGGTTTTGAGGTTTTTGTAATTGTTAATTAACCTATTAAATTAAGAAATTCTATTAAAATTTAAATTGATACCTATTAAAGATTTTATTAAAAAAAATAAATTGACTACAACTAATCCTTTTCATTTATAATTTCTTTATTAGGAATATTTTTCAAAATAATTTAGTTACCAAAACAACTAACATCTTTTTATTCTTAATTGTTTTAATAGTATTAATTAACTTACCGAGTTAAAGTTAAATAGATCGCATCAATCATCGCTCAGTGAGCTATTTTTTTTTGCTGCCAATAGCGATGCAAGGCGGGCACGCCCTCTAAACTGATCTACGCCCGTACTTCGTTGCTTCTCAAACCTATTGAATTCGAATTGCTTCACCTCTTCGATTACCTGTTTGACGCAACCAATCTATTAATAGATTTTATTGAATTTTAAATTGATTATAACTAATCTATTTCATTCATAGTTTCTTAATTAATCTATTAAAATTTAAATTATTATTTTCATTGATAATTAGTATAATTATTAATTAACTTAACAAGAAAAGGAATCCTATTAAAATTTAATTTGATTTTTTTATTTTATACAATAAATTATGATAATTATCAATAAAAGTGATTAGTTCTAGTGAATTTAATTTGTCTTTTTATATATACAATAGAGATGGAAATACCAACCCTTAATATCTTTTGGTTCGACAATAAAGTTTTTTATCAATATAATATCTTAAATTGATATTATGTCTAGTAGCTAGTACAATAAATTAACTTTTAATATTATTTTCCCTCTTTTTATAATTCTCTAATTTAAGTGTTTATCTTGTTTGAATTTAATCCTAGTACATAGTTATTTAGAATTAGATTAGTTTACAAATCTGTGCTACATTATAGGTTAAATTAAAAACATTTTGAGTGTAATAAAAGTACATAGTGAACTATTTGTTATTTTTATTAAACCTAACTTAGAGGGTCAATAAGAAATTTTATAGTACTCAAGAAGTAATTATTGGCATCCTATTAATTATTCTCTGAACCTATTTTTTTTTAAAAAAAAATAAATGCGAGTATAAGAGAAAAATCCAAGGTAGAGATATTCTTATCATTTTTTGTGGATTGAGTTTCACTTTCTCTCTTCTTTTTGTATTTGTCTCTTTTATCAATGTACATTCATGAAATAATTAACAGGATATCATTACTTACTTTCTGAGCACCATAAAATTTTATCATGTCAACTTTAAAACCTATCTAGGCTTAAAGTTAAATTATGTGGGCTTCGACATGTCTAAATCGACTTGATTGGTCAAAAAGCATCTTGCCATACCAATAAAAAAAGTTTGAAAAAAAGATAGGATGAACTAGGCATAAAATAACCCTCTTGGCTCAATTTTTTACTTGAATTATGTTTAAAATTAAATTGTGTGGGAGTTACCATGACATGACCTAATTAACTTAGTTAGTTCAAAAGCAACATAGCTAGCCAATAAAAAAGTATAACGATAAAATTGAGAGAGAAAAAATAACGAGATTGACATGAAAAAAAAGCCTTTTGATATAACTGCTTTCTTGGTTCAGGTTTAAAATTAAATCACGTGAAAGTTATATTTACTTGATCTAATCTACTTGGTTAATTCAAAAGTAACTTGAATGCCTGTTAAAAAAAATATTTGAGGATGAAATGTAGATAAAAAATTATTTAAAAAAAGGAAATGAAAAAAATAAGAGGGGTTGAATTGAAAAAAGAAAAAAGAAAAATAGAAGTTTTACTATTTATATAAACAATGAAACTCCATAATGATTCTCAAATCTTTTAATATAGAAGTAATTTATAAGGAGTAGTTTGCTTTCTTCTTTTTTTTTTTTTTCATAAAAGAATAGTATAAAATTAGTTTTAAATATATTTTTTTAAAAAAAACAACAAGTATAAAATTTAAATATGAATAGAGAGCACTTAATAAAAAAGGGATAAAAAATGCAAGCAGTGAGTCGAATAAAAACATTAGATAATTACCTTTATCAAAATTATTTACAAACAAATGTTTTCAGTTATTAGGCCCTAAACTCATCATTTTATTCAAATTAATTTTTTAGTTATTTTTGGTGTTGATCATCAATAACATTTGTTATTATCCATATACCTCAGACATTAATGTTATATTATCAATTAAATTCAAAGTTATCAATTTCATTTCGGTTGATGTTTTGTTTTTTTATTGGAACGATAAATTTTGATTTCAAAGTATTTTAGTGTTTCATTTTACAGTTATATATATAATTGAAAATATTACTTTGACATACATGAAAACCAATATGACACTAACCAATATGACACTAAGTTAATGCCCTTTAAGAATTAGGTTTGTAGCAAATGAACTAAAGAAGGAGTGAGACATTATGATGTTTAAGTTAGTAAATATAAGAAATGGTGAAATTATATGTGAAGAGAGAATGTGTGGTAGGGAAGAGTAATGTTATGTGTAGAACAACAAAGTTATGGAGTCAAGTGAGCTTATCTTAACCTTTATTTTTACTTGATGACCTCTTATATTTATAAATATAAAAGATCACACAAGCTTACATAATAAAGAGAAAAAAATGATGGAGAATATTTGCTTTCCCAGAATGTAAAGTCATTGGTTGTTATATCACATTTATCATTAAAAAATAAGTTGGTGCTTGAAAGTAAATCTTCGATGAAAAGAGTGGCTAGGTTAGGAGAATTTGTGTAAAGTCAGGCTTATAGATGATCATCAGTGAAAAGGTTATCCTAGACAGGTTGAGTTAGAAAAGTAATTATCACCATAAAAAAAAAGTAATTATATTTTCTCTCCTTCTCTTTCTCTTCTCCATCTTTGGTTCGGTTAAGATAAGGGTTGGCTAGGCTTGGTCTATAGAGAGTTCAATTGGGCCTGAAGAATAGAGGGTTTGGTTCGGAAATAAAAATATTAGGTTGGGTTCAAAATTAGACTCGATTAGGTTAGGATTGAGCTGAAATTCAAGATTAAATTGAGGAATTAAAATAAAGGTAGAAACATCTTCAACTTAATTAGTCTTATTAGATAATCATGTTTTTTTTTTTTTGTTGCACCATCAATTATAATTAGTTTTATTCATGAACACATTTTAAACTTCACCTTCAACGCATGATTATACATGAAATTCATTCTGTTGAATTATCCTCCTGTTTAATTTCAATTCTTACCGAAAGATAGTGCTTGAAACGGTTTTATAATTATCATGGTATCAAAAATATCATGCTGTAGATAATCATGCGTATTCGGACCAAGAATGTAATGAGAGTTTCTTTGACCATATCCGAGTTGGCACCATGGACCCCAGCTTCCTGTCCTTTGACTTTCAAAACGGAGTTCACTTTGAGTAAATTACTATCTTGGTCCTCTTTTTCTTAAGATTCTGCAAGTTAATCCCTCTTTTTTTAAAGCATTACATGTTAGTCCACCAGATTAACTGTTCATTCTTTTTTAAATGCCCAGACTACCAATCCTAAGGTATTTTTTGATTACTTTACTAAAAATCAAGGATTATTGGAGTGGAAAAAACAATGAAATTGTTATACAAAACTAATTAAAGGAATAAATACCAAACCTGTTAAGTGTTATGATAATAGTTTCTTTTTAAAATATTTTTTATTTAAAAATACACTAAAATAATATTTTTTTTATTTTTTAAAATTTATTTTTGATATTAATACATTAAAATAATCTAAAAATACTAAAAATTTTAATTTAAAATAAAAAAATATAATTTTTTTAAAAAGTATTTTCCTGCAAAAATGAATGGGTCGTAATCTTAGAGTGATGCAATATTGGATCTTTAAAGATAAAGGGGTCAACTAACTATTTTGTAAGAACAAAAAGGATCAAATGATACTTTATTTTCACCTTTTGCACTTCCTCCCTACCATTTGCATGCTTTGACTGGGACCCAAGTTGGCACTGCACCACTGCACGCCACCTTCTCCCCCCCCCCCCCTCTCTCTCCATAGGCATAAAAAGCTTAACAACAACAAAAAGATACACTAATCCAATTCCTTGTTTATTTTTTGGCCAAAAAGTGCATTAAAGTTGAAGCATTTATTTAAAAAGAAGATTTTCAAGAATCTTCTTTCATCTCATTAACAAAAAATCCTCTCTGCTTAATCTAAACCTCCTTTTTTACATGAAGACTACTAGACTTGCTTTTGAAAACTACCCTTTTATTAGTCTTCGTTACTAATGGTTTTTTCGGGTGGGGAGTGGAGGATTATCAGTGTGAGATTTTACTTCTTTTTGTGTTTTTAAAATGAGGTACTAAGATTTGGGTTTTTTGGTGATGTGGGTTTGTGTCAGTGTTCATTTTGTCAAGTTTAATGGAGAGAGAAACTGGGGTTTCCGTGGTTACCCTGTGGATGATCCTGGTGCTATTCGTACTCCCTCTTTCAAGGATCTCTGCCAATATGGAAGGTTCTTAATGTTTATTTTTTCATATTAATTGTGGGTTTCTCTTGTTTTGAAATTTAATTGTTGTGGCCCTAGGAAATATGCGGAGTTATTGAGTGTGGTTGTTTGCTTTTTTATGATGCTAGGTTGTTGACTGCAGGCTATATAGAATTATTTTGAAAAGTGAATGCGTAATTAATGCTTTGTTATTGTGTTTATGGAGATTGATTGGACTAGTTGTGAGTTATTTTCATGGTGTTTCAGTGAGAGGATGTGCGATTAAGAAACTTTTTTTATTGGATTGTGACAGGATATGTGTAATAAGTTTGGATTTTAGGACTTGTTATGGTGTGTGTTTTAAGTTAAGATGTCATTTTCATCTCAGATCAAAGGGACCGTTAATTACCGTCATTAAAAAATTCCTTCCCCCCTTTTGAGGTTAAGTTCTTACATGAGAAGCTTTACAGTGAAGGATTTGGTAACTCGTTTTCTTTGAATGGGCTGAATGTTCCAAAATTTCAATTAGTTGTTGCATCGGTTCAATTTTTGTTTGCTTCAAAGTGCTATGCTAGGTTCTTTTGCTTTGAGTTAGATAAGAAAGAGGAGTTTTAATGCAGTCGGAGATGGGCTTGTAGCATACGGAGATTTAATTGAGGTATCTAGATTAGGCAACAGAAGAAATTGACTTGTTATTTATTTCTGTGAAAGTGATCTTCTTCTCATGGCATTAGATGGTTGAAAGAGTACATCTTCCCAAATTCTGTAGAACATAGTCAGGTGTAATGGGTAATTTAATTCTTGTTAGAGGATATCAAAGATGGTGAAATCTAGTGCAGATGTGAAGTTGAGTGACTGTGCCTCAAAGCTCTAGAAGTGTGCTTTATCTCATTGTTGCTTCTCTAGAAGTGTGCTTTATGTCATTGTTGCTTTTCTTCCTTTGGTTGATCTTCATCTCACAATTTTTTGTGATTAAAATTGTTTGTATCTGTACGCAGGTGATGCATTGCATAATCTACGGATAAATCTACAAGATCCTAACAATGTCCTGCAGAGCTGGGATCCTACCCTTGTTAACCCCTGTACATGGTTTCATGTTACATGCAACAATGACAATAGTGTTATTAGAGTGTAAGCAACCTTGTTTAATGAATCACTTTGTTAAAAGAGACTCTGCTTGTTTATGATCTTCTATATGCTAAAAGTGTCATTTCTTGTCTCCCACAGTGACCTTGGAAATGCAGCATTATCTGGTCAATTGGTCCCGCAGGTTGGCCAGCTTAAGAATTTACAGTACTTGTAAGTCATCCTTAAGAGTGTTTATTATCTGCACTCTAATGCTGTGTCTATTTTTTGTGGTTAACTGCTTCTTCTCTCTATGCTTCTGTTAACTCCGAATTACATTATTTGTGCATTCTTGATTGACAATTTTTATGTTCAATGTTTGCTACCTCTCTAATCATCCTTCTTTCTTGAAATGGATTCTTCTACGTGAATATTGTTATCTGTAGATATACATAATTGGTGATGCCTGGTAATATGCCAGTTGCCATAGTATCAATGGCTACTTTTGTACCTGTTCTAAAAGTGGGGAGGGGAGGGTGGAATGGACATGGGTAGATAGAGAAAATGAAGTCTTAGGAAGCATAGTTAATCTTCCTGATATAAAGTTGTTGAGTGGGGAATTTTTATATTGTACTTGCAAATACTCTTTTTTTAAGAAAGTTATTTTAGCTAATTGTTTTGACATGGCACTGAGTTATCACATAGCATATCTGTTTAATCTAATTGAATTAACTATTGAGTGAGTTGTTAATTAAGGTTGCTTTGATTTTAGAGGAGAAATGGATCCTGTGAATTTAAGGAATTAGCTAGTCCAACTAGAGCATGATTATCTCCATGTATTTAATGTTCTATTCTGTATTTTGCATAAATTTGGAGGTCATCACTATGTACAACAATTAGATTTAAAATTTTGAATGATCACTATTAATAACAACATTGAAGAAGATATAAGATCAAACAACAGCTGGATAGGGTGTGTTTTGATGAATATGAAGTACATTCGTTTTACTCGTAGCAAAATACAAACCACATAGGATTCCTGAGAATCTTGACTTCTGTTTGGATTATCTGGTTTAATGAAGGAGCTTAGCATAATTATAATAGTATATATAAGAGTGTGTGTGTGTGTGTCTCTAATATGTGCTGAATGATATTCTTTTCTTGAACCATCTTATTAGTTTGTATTGCTTTAACATCATATGTTTTCTTTTAAGTTTTATTGATTTGTGATCTATTTTTTTATGACAGGGAACTCTATGGTAACAACATAAGTGGACCAATTCCTAGTGATCTTGGGAATCTGACAAACTTGGTTAGCTTGGATCTATACCTGAACAGTTTCAGTGGTCCTATTCCAAACACATTGGGCAAACTTACGAAACTACGCTTCCTGTATGAATCAGCATCCTTGGCCTTGCCTTGTCTTATTTAATTATCTCGCTACTGAATTCATTGCTACTTTTTAGAACTTCATATATTTTGTTTGTTGGAAAAGAGTGCTTCGTATAAAGCTTTTTTCTTTTTTTTTTGAGCCACAAAGCTTAATCTGTTGACAAATGTCTAGCATCATAATTATGTTATGATGAAGTATTTCATCCATGAGCAATAGTGAAAGGAAGTGGCCATTATTGCTTAACACAAAGGAATTCATTACTAGTTTTGTTTTTTTTATATAGTTTGGTTGTTTATTAGAAAGGATTGGTTAGGACCAAGATTAATTTTGTTTATGAATATCAAGCATCATAATTAGGATGCCATGTATTGTATTACACATTTCCAATAGTACACTGGAACTTCAATTATATATATTTTTTTCCTTTTTATTTTATTTTATTTTTCTGTTTGATTTTGCTTGCCAATAGTAAAAGTGGGCAAGTGGCAGTTTAAACTCAAATAGTATCATGTTGCCATGCACGTGAGACTGTTCTGCAGATTGAAGTGAACCGTCCTTGATATTGGAGTACCCTCACTTGTAATTATGAAAGTTAACTTGAAGGTTTGTTATGTTTAAGGAAAGCAGTGAAATAGTCCATTTATTAATTTTTAACTAGGGAACTTGGTATGTGTCATTTGCTGCAAGTCAGCATATGAGTAATCAACGAAGGACTCCATCGTGATTGGTGTAGTTTTTAAATTGTCCTTCAGGTGATTTCATGATTCTGTTTTCTGCTTGAGTAGAGTAGAACTTCAGGGCTGAGCCATTCCACTTTCTTTCCTAATTTTAAAATTCTAACTTCTGTTGTGTGTGTCTGCACATGTGTTGGTTCCAGCAGGATTTTAATAATGAGTATATACTAAAGTGGTGGACATGAAACTTAACATTTTTGTTTTGCACGTCTCTGTAAGGATAGCCGACTCAACAACAATAGCTTGTCAGGTTCAATACCCTTGTCCTTGATAAATATCACTGCCCTTCAAGTCTTGTAAGCACCCATCTTGAACTCTCTTCTTTTTCAGCCATCAGTACTGTGTTGGTTATAATGATGTGATACCAACATTTTGCAAATTTGGTTGCAGGGACTTGTCAAATAATCGACTCTCAGGACCTGTACCAGATAATGGCTCGTTTTCATTATTTACTCCCATCAGGTTTTCTAGATTATAATTGAAATGTCCTATATCTGGAATTCTGGATGTTTAATATTGAACCATTAGCTAATTAGTAATTGCCTTAAACAGCTTTGCAAATAACTTGGACCTATGTGGCCCAGTTACAGGGAAGCCTTGCCCTGGATCTCCACCATTTGCCCCACCACCTCCTTTTGTTCCACCTTCAACTGATTCTTATCCTGGTAATCACTTTCAGTCACAGTGAACATACAATTATATCATATTATCAAATTTTTCTTATTTTCAGCTTGATGATCTTCGTACTGTGTCTTACCATGGGAATAGTTGGCGTTTGATTTACTTTTAATCCACTACAATCATTTCTATAACTGCTCATGCATTTCAAGATTTTTGCTTTATTTTGTGTTGCAGCTGCCACTTGTTGCACTAACAGGCTTGTTCTAATTACCAATTCTAAAAAAATAAGTGTTTCTTTTAAGACTATTCCTGTTATTGGGAAGTGGAAATTATTGTTGTAATGGCGGTTATGTTGAAATCATTGTGTTGAAGTGTGTTCTGTTCTGACAATTTAGGAGACTGAACTACATTATAATTTCAGGAGAGGGCAACCCCACTGGAGCAATTGCTGGAGGAGTGGCAGCTGGTGCTGCTTTACTGTTTGCAGCGCCAGCTATTTGGTTTGCGTATTGGAGGCGAAGGAGACCACCAGAGCTTTTCTTTGATGTACCTGGTTTGTGTCTCGCCTTCAAAATAGACTAGTTTTAATGTTTGGATCTGAGATGTTCTTCTAACTCTGTTCTTTCTCCAGCTGAAGAAGATCCAGAAGTCCACTTGGGACAGCTCAAAAGGTTTTCTTTGCGAGAACTACTGGTTGCAACAGATAGTTTTAGCAACAAGAATATTCTTGGCCGAGGTGGATTTGGTAAGGTGTACAAGGGACGGCTGGCTGATGGCACATTGGTGGCAGTAAAAAGACTTAAAGAGGAGCGGACGCCAGGAGGGGAATTGCAGTTTCAAACAGAAGTAGAAATGATCAGCATGGCTGTGCATCGAAATCTCCTGCGGTTGCGTGGGTTTTGCATGACACCTACAGAACGGCTGCTTGTTTATCCATACATGGCTAATGGCAGTGTTGCATCCTGTCTAAGAGGTACTACTTGTTGGTGGTTTCTCATTCTTTTAGGTTATCTCTGCTATCATTATGCTATAGACCTCATCCAACTGCTTTGGTTTACTTGTTTATGTGATTTTTACACTAAAGCTAAGCTTTAATGCTCATTCCAGTTTCTGCTTGCTGTCATATCTCGATTACCACTAATTCATTTATATCAATGGGGATTAACTTAAAACACCTTTACTATGTGAAATTGGTACTCATGATCCTTTTTTAAGTATTCTTGTAGAACGTCCAACATCAGAAGCCCCTCTTGATTGGTCAAGTAGGAAGAGAATTGCATTGGGGTCTGCAAGGGGTCTTTCTTATTTGCATGATCACTGCGACCCGAAGATCATTCATCGTGATGTGAAAGCTGCAAATATATTATTGGATGAGGAATTTGAGGCAGTTGTTGGTGACTTTGGGTTGGCTAAACTTATGGACTACAAAGATACCCATGTCACAACTGCTGTACGTGGAACCATTGGGCATATAGCCCCTGAATATCTTTCCACTGGAAAGTCATCCGAGAAGACTGATGTTTTTGGTTATGGAATCATGCTCTTAGAGCTTATCACTGGACAGCGGGCATTTGATCTTGCAAGGCTTGCCAATGATGATGATGTTATGCTACTCGATTGGGTAATGAATTCACGCCTTCCTGCTTGTTATTTATCAGATGCTTCTTGTACATGTGTTCAAACTGCAGGAGTTTATTTTGTAGTGATTAATGATGTTCTAATCTTGGTTGGACAATGTTAGCTTTGGATATATATATGTGTTAATCTTATTTTGTGCACGGATGCTTTAAATAATGCTCATGGCTTTGGTCAGTTGGATCATTGTTTCACACTGCTTTGCTGTCTCTGCTTATTCCCTTCTCCTTTTTCACAAAACCATGCCCAGTTTTGCAACTCAAATGTTTTCATTGTGTCCTAGTTGCTCTGGTGATTATATCCCAAAAAATTTTAGTGTTCTGAAATTTATTGAGTTGATAAGAAACAGGATTTGGTTTCTTACCACCTGTTATCTCTTAGCTTAATTTCTTCTTCTTCTTCTTTTTTGTCCTTAGGGTGCTTTGATCATTCAAATTCCTGTAAGGCTTGAGGGAAAGTTTGGAGACTCTTCTCCATGTCATATGTGTAGACTGGGCATTGTGCCTGAACTCACTATCTTGCCTTAAGAGAAGCCTTATATTTCACCATATGATATAAGAGAAGCCTTATATCCTGTAGACTGGGCATTCTGCCTGAACTCTACTATGGAAAGTTTATTTGGTTATCTCATGGAATTAGTCTTTAAATAGCATCTAGGGCGTAAACTTATTACCTTAGATAGCTGATTCAAAGGTAGTTGGTGCTATCATCATCATTCATATGGTGATTTGCGATTGGTTTTGGAAACTGTCATCCTAGAATGCCTCTTATTTCTGCATTTTCTCTTATTTCCTCTCCAATGATGGCTCGCTCTTGAACTGACTCATCCATACCTATCACCGTGGGATTTGTTCAAGAGAACAGTATGAACTTAATTCTCATATGACATCCAAATGGGCTTTGACTATAGCTCATCTCGATTATAAATTATTTGAGTTTCATTACTCGTATAAATTGGTGAAAAATTCATGCCTTTAATAATTACTTTGGCTGCGGAGTCACAGCATGTGTGAGTGCATGTCTTTTAACAGATGCAAACTTCCTGCTTGCTGCTGGATTGTTGGTACACCTCTTTGATAATTCTCATGCTTTCTCCTGAACTTATCTATGCCTCGAATGCTCGTTCACTGATCAAAACCTCTGCAAGTTTTGCAGGTTAAAGCACTTCTAAAAGAGAAGAAGTTGGAAATGCTGGTTGATCCAGACCTGCAGAACAATTATGTCGATTCAGAGGTGGAACAACTAATACAAGTAGCATTGCTCTGCACCCAAAGCTCCCCTATGGAGCGGCCTAAGATGTCAGAGGTGGTGAGGATGCTTGAAGGTGATGGATTGGCAGAGAGATGGGAGGAATGGCAGAAGGTAGAGGTGGTCCATCAGGATATTGATTTGGCCCCATCTCGAAACTCCGAATGGCTCCTCGACTCCACTGACAACCTTCATGCTGTAGAATTGTCTGGTCCGAGATGATCATACCTTTTCGATAGATAAGAAAATCCATGATTTACTTTTATTTTTTGTTTTTGCTATGCCCCCTTTTGCATTCTTGTCTCTAATCTTCAAGTTAACCCAATGTTGTCGCCTTAGGAATATATATTAAAAATCTGTGCATATGAATCTTTCTGGGGTACGTTTATGGATCTTACAAGGCAAACTGCAGGGCAGAAAGTATGAATGTACCGAATGCTTTGAGCTCTTTTATTCTTGTAACATTAATGTAGTTATTCGATAGCAAAAGCTCGTATGATGATCGATCGGAAAGCAATGCTTTATTTTGTCCGCACATTCTCCTTTCTTCTTCTATCCGGGAAAAATTTCCTTAGTTTATAGTTTCCTAGTGTTTTCAATCTTTGAAGTTATGCACCTGGCTCTACTCTCTCTTTCTTTCCTTTTTTTTTTGTATTAAGAGGCCAAACGACATGTTGCCTGCGTCAGGCCCTTTATGTGTTTTTTGAAAATAAAATTGTGTGATATTGTCTGTAACTATTCAGTTAGAGAATGTTGGGTAATGTGTTAGTGGTTGTTTTTTAAATAATTTTTTGTGTTAAAATGTATGTTAATAATATATTTTTTATTTTTTATAAATTATTTTTAATAACAGCATATTAAAATGATTTAAAATATATAAATTATATTTATTTTTTATTTTTTAAAAAATGAAATTTATGGGAACGCATTCCCAAACACTTCCGCGGAAATAGCAGTAATGACCTCAAGTCTTGTATAGCCTGCGCTAAGAGCAACTCCAAGTGGTGGGGTGTGTTAAATGAAATGTTAAAATGTTCTTTTTTATTTAAAACAAATTACTGTTTATTACATAGTTTTTTTTAAAAATCAAAACTAACAAGGTAAAGCTAAAAAAAATTAATTAATTAAATGCAGTCATATTAAAAAAAAAAAGAAGAAGAAGACAACAAACTCATTAAAAAAAGATAAAGCATTTATTTCTTCCTGCTTTTCAAATGTTTTTTTTTCTATTGAAATATACATAATAAAAAAAAACTATATTTATATTATTTAAAATATTATTTTATTAATTTAGCTATTTAAAATAACATCTCTTGAGATGCTCTAGCCACTCCGGCTGCAACATGGTATTGGTATAAAATAATTATAAAAAATTATATTAAAGTGCTTTGATAAGAATATCCAATTGTAGCTAGTGATTTATTCTAGTGGTTTGTCTAGCGATTGAGTGCTTATTTTTATTTATTGATTACCAATTAAGTTAAGACATAAAACAATTTATTTTTAAATTTCTAACACACTGGATTTAAATCCTGCATCGCGGACATAATTTTAGATTAGTTTTTAACATGGTAAAAGAATATATCAATATTATAAATGTGTTTTATTATATCAAGTTTTTTTAATTAGAAAATGTGATGATGCTATTTAATTTCAATAAAATAAATTTTAAAAATAAATGAATTGATCAACTATGAAAGAGTTGTTAATATTAATTAAATACTAGAGATAATGACACATTAGATTAATTATAGCTAACATGTTAAACTTGTAAGTTGGGTTTTGGATTCCAATAGATTCAATATTTTTTTTTTAATTATATGATAAAAATAAATAACAATTTAAAATCAACTCAATATTAAAAAATAAAATTAAAAAAAAAAACCTCATCAAAAACCTAATGTTGAAGTTTTTTTTTTTTTTTAAAAAAAACATGTTAGGCCATGTGCGTGAGCCTCAGTGAGTCTATGTGTTAAGGCCTTAAGAAAAGTCGAGGTGTCTGGACTTGTGTTTGGCCTGTGCTCCTAGGCTATATTTATTTATTCCTTTTTAAGAGGCACATAATATATTGTCCACTCTAAATTTTTTGAAAAAAATATAAATAGACAACGTGTCGCTCAAAATTCAGCCACCACTATAGTAGTTGAAAAATCACAATCTAGGATTTTTTGGGTTAAAAATACATTTTTCAATACATTTTCACAGAACAAAAAGACCTATTAAACACTATAAAAACTTTTATAAACCACCTACTAAGCTAAAAAAAAATGCCCCAAAATCACCTAAGAAAACAAAAATTAGTTGAACCCAGAAAACCAAAATGAAAATCAATCTCCTTTTTCATTTCTATTTACAAGAAAAACCCACTACCATTGAACTCCCCTCATCAAATGGACTGGAATCGCAATAACCAATTCTTATCTTTCTATTTCACATTTTTCCAGTAAATTTCTCCCTCTTTTTTCTAACTCAATGACTAAAAAATAAACAAATAAATTTTTAAACCAAAATAAAAATTGTCATAAATTTGAAGTGAGCCATGTATTTTCTCTATGTTTTACATTTCAATTCTCTATCATTTAATTTTATATTTCTATTAAAATTTGGAACCTAATTTCCTATAATTAGACTATAAAGGGATGCAATTGAAAGAAATAAAAAAATTAAGTTTGAAAATTAAAGAAAATCAATTGGGTAGTAGGAAAATACAAAGTTTGAAAATTAGAAAAACAAAACTAGGCAGAAGGTTTACTATTCATCTGAACAAAGGTTTACTATTCATCTGAACAATAGTTGTCTTTTAGTTAATTAGACTATAAAAAGATGAAATTAAAAAAAAAAATTAAAAAAAAATTAGGCAGGAGGTTCATTGTTCATATGAATGGTGGTTGCCTCCTGGTTGTTTTAGTTTTTGTTAATATAAAAAAATATAAATTACAATAATATATTTTAAATATTATAAAAATACAAAATAAATTTTAAAATAACTATTACTTAAAAAAAGAACAATACAGTTTAAAAAAAATCATAAAGAGAGGGTATTAATTTAAATTGAAAAAAAAAGTAATGTAACCTAAGATTTAATTAAAATTTTAATGGGTTTAATTGACTTAATTGAGAAAAAACTAAGTTTGAAGGCCTAATTCTAGTCATGTTGCAAGTTTTGGGGACCAATTTTGAATTTTAATAAGTTAATCAATTAATTTAGGGGCTTAATTGTGAAGAAAAAAAGTTTGAAGGCCATTTAGGGATTCAATTAAAAAAATTCAAAACCAAAGATCAAGGTATAAAAGATGCTTACATTTAGGGACTAGAATTGACGGAATAAAGGGTCAAATTAAGATAAATTGAAAGTTTAATGGATAAATGAGGGCCAAGTTGCACAATCTGAAAACCAAAAACCTATTTATAAAAGGCACGCGACTTAGAGTATTCCAATCAACATTTTTAAGGATGTGATTATATGAATTGAAAAGTTTTTAGGTTAATAGAGAATTCATGCGTAAGAAATCAAAGTACATGGACTAGAATGGAAATTCTCAAAATCCTATGTTTTAAGGTTTAGGATAGGTGACGTGTCATTTGGGTTTTAATAAAGAGAATGAGCGATGCTTCATTCAAGCATTGCTCCTTTTCTTCTTCTTTTGTTACTGAGAAGGTTGATTGATGAGTGACACGACCAAAATATTGATGTCTTATCCCAAGTGCAGGAGTGTCGAAGTAATAAATAACCCGGCAAGACCGGGGTCGAACCATAGGGAGATGAAGTATATAAATTATAAATTATATATATTTAATAAAACAAAGAGTTTATGAGAATTTTATGGGATATTAATGTAAGGATTAAACAATGATAAAACAATTATCAAGGTTAGAGAATCCAGTAATGGTATTAGAAATAAGTATAGTATAAACTCTTTTTATTAATCAACTGGAAACCACATATAAAAAAGGTTCCAATCGGATGATTTATCCTTAATAGTTCATTATAAATTGTTAACATGATCATATTAATTATCTTATTTAAGTAACACCAAACTTTTAAATATTGTTAAGAATTCATAACTTATGTTAACAACAAATCAAGTTCCTTTCATAACACTTGTGTAGGTTATACTGTATGGTTGGCTATGAAAGTGCCGAGCATTTACTGTACCAAATGTTATACAACACAAATTTAGATTAACCATTTAATAAGCAAGGTACTAAGAATTAGTAAGATAAAAAGATAAGACATGTTAATAACAAACTTTCTTGGATATAAACATTGAAATCCATGTTGAGTTTATATTATACCTATTCTAATACCATTAGTGAAACCTTTTCACCTTGACATAATAAACTTAGCTAAACATAATGAAGAAGATAAACATAAATAAACAATATAAGAACATAAGTATAGTAAAAGAAAATATAACATGAAATAAAACTTAAACATTATAAAAATATAAAGAAAGAGAGCAAGAGCAAGATCTTGATCTGAACAACAAAGATGCCTAAATGCATGGTAAATGCCTCATTTTATAGGCCAAAATTTAAAACTATTGATTTGATGACTAATTGTTAACTGGGTAACCACATTTTGACTTGGTGACAATCCTTATTTTCTTGTCTGAACAAAACGTCATTGCTAACGTCAGAATTTGAACAGATTTTCTTCATGAAAGTTATAGGAAATTGTCTCAACTTTCTAATAAGAAAAGAATCGGTGTATTTAGACTTTTATAACTCGAGATATGGGTCGAGCAATGTCTGGGCTGCAGGATAAATTCAGACTTCTCCGTTGTTACTATAATTTGAACTTGAAAACGACATTTTTGAATCTTGGACTCCACATGAAAGTTTTAAGTCCAGGTCTTAGCTTTTCATCCATATATAACAGACTTAAATCCAAGTTCTACAACTCTAGTTATGATCCAATAACCGAGTAGTATTCCAGGTTGGACTAAACCAACATTTCTTTTCTAAGCTTAACCCTCTCTTTGTCTTCTCAATTTCAGTAGTTAAACTCATCAATCAATCATTTCATTTATGTGATAGACCTTCATTTAAGATGAACATTTACCATAAATTAAATGTATCTTATATTATTAAATATGTTATTATAAAACATGCTCTAGCTAAGAAGTAATTGTTATTTCAAGTGCAAAATAATGATATAAAACCTTAATAAAAATACACTTTTAAGTACTAATCAATGACCCACATTCATAAGAATAAATATGGCATCTCTGAACATATAAAGAGCACTAATTGGCACCAACTGTATAAGAAACACTTTCTCTACAAGGATTAGTCATCTATATTAAGCGTTTATATCCCATATATCTTGATGAACTTGATAACATCTTGTCCCTACCCAGTTTCCTCTGCCTTAACAGATTTAAATTGATTGAGGGACAATCTTCCAATCAATGTATATAGAGTTCTAGACCTCCAAATCAAGCGTGGTTTATTCCCAGTTATAGATATAAATCTCATCTACATGTTTCAGGTATGTTAATGACACGTTTATATCCCAATCTCCAAGATTAATTTGTCAAAGTATTCTACCTAGTTAGCCTTAACTGAAAAATAAAGTCACCCATAAAACAACCAATTTTAAGGTTGATTTTTCTTGATAGGGTTAATTTCATAGAGAACAAAGGAAAACCAAACACAACAACTTTTAAGGGAAGAGAGAGGGGGGAATCTTCCATAACAACCTACCTTTGGAAAAACCACCATGATAATGGTGAATGGTTTTGTAACTTCCTGATTTTGTTTCAACCTATAAAATGAGTGTCTTTCTAAAGAATAAAAAGGGATGGAGAGAGAGATTCCAAAGGAGAACAAGATAGAAATTCTAGAAAAAAAATAGTTAGGAAAAGTGAGAAAATGAAAAAAAAATAGAAAGGAAAATGAGCAGAAGAATAAAAGGTTGAAAAGGAGTTGGAAACAAGAAGAACAAGCAAAAAATTCTAGAAAAGAAGGCAACATTATGACTTAAAGTATATTACTTATCTTTGATGAGAGGGTATGGCTCAATGAGCACACTCCTTATCAACCTCTTTTAAATTCTTGCTAGAATGTTTATTGTTTATTTATTGTGGTTAGTTATTAGTTTAAGGACAATGTAAGTGTTTTGATGTATCAAATCATGTTTTTAAGTAATTTACATTGTTTTGAAATGTATGTTCAAGATGGTATTAAAAGCATAGTTTGATATTTTAGAATTGTTAATGTAAAGATGATTTAAATCACAGTTAAGTATGCTTTTATGTTTAAGTTAATCACTAGATTTGTTTTGATTTCATTTGTTGGTAAGTGATTTACCAAAACTATGATTATTAGTTATTTTTTATGAGATTTAAGGTTTAAATAAGCTATGTTCATGATAGTACTAGTTGAAAACAAGTGTCAAAATATAGTAACAGTGTTTAGAAATAATTTTTTAAGGATCTAAGGTTAGTTTGATTTAACTATTACATTGTTTTTTTGTTTGTTTTCTTGAGTTTTTTTATGGTTCAAACAAGTATTAAGAGTATGTTTGAACTAAGTTGTTGTGTTTAAGCTGTTATTTTGGGATTTTAGTCAATTTATGGATTTAGAGCATGTTCTGGGTTTTTTTGGGGTTTCTAGGTTGGTGTTTATTGGTTATCAATTTGATTTTCTTGCAATATAAAGTTTTGGCTTGTCTTATGTGTTTCTATTGAAGCTTAAACCTATACATGATTATTCGTTGCTCGTATTTTATTTCTTTGAGGTTTGGTTTGGATCAACTAATCCTTAATGAATTTGAATATTTGGATTAGGTTTAAGGTTGTTGAGATTCAACGCTTGAAATTTATGGCATATATTTCCATTTGAATAAGTCTTTTGGCTTCACTTATCCATATTTTATCTCTCTATGTTTATGATTTGATACAATCTGGTCTTTAACTTTGATTGAATTTCTGGGTTCATGTTGTGTTTTTTTTTGTTCATAAGGATGTTCAATCTACATTTCTTATTTGATCATTTTTATTTTTGTTTTGATTATGGGTTATGTTTATGAGCTTGGGCTAGACTGAAAAGCCCGGTCCATGTGATTGAGTTGGGCCTTTAATTTATGGGCTAGGCTGAGAAGCCTAATCGACGTGATTGGGTCGAACCTTTTAAGACATAAAACTATTTTTGGCAATAAAAAATTTGTCCAAGGAGAAACATATTTTTGGGTCATTAAGGCGTGTTTGCCAAGAACGCCCTTAGGATACTTTTTAAGTTAGTGATTTTTAGCTAAGGATGCATTTAACAAACAAGCCCTACCATTTTTTTCCAACCTTGTATTTTTATTTTTTAATTTTTTTTTCCAAATGTGCCCTTCATTTAATTTTAATCAATCTTCATATTTTTTTAAGAACCATTTTGTAATTAATTTTAGGTATTTTATACCATTTTACCTCCTTTGTATTTAATATTTTTTTATTGTGAACATATATGCAAGATACTTTTCCAGTATTAAATAAACTATTTTTTTTATAAAAAAATATATCTTTTAAAAAAATTATTACATACATTTATGTTTTAAAATTGCATATGGCCAAGTTACTCCAAAAAAAATCATATGTAGCATTTTTATCTAAAAAAAATACAAGAAAAAACAAAAACAAAAAAACAAAATGCATTGTATGATTTAGCATTTTTTTATTAAAAAAAATACCAAAAATATTCAAAAGAATATTTTCTATATTTTGCATGCATCATAGACTTAGTAACAAGTTTATTAAGCCCATGATGATTTGGTTTAATTTTCAAAAAAATATAAAAACACCAACTTGTTTATTTTTAATATCAAGGATTATAAACTTATTTGTAAGATGTATTCGTGATATTTTAAAAGAAATAACTACAAAACTATGTTTTGGTTTTAGAATGGTCATTTTTTATTCATAAAATCATGGTTTATCTTATTGAGATAGATCTACTTTGATCAATAGACAAACCAACATTATAACAACACAATAATGCCTTAGAAATAAATAGACAAATGAACAATGCAGCTTACCTTAAGTATAGTGTATTAGAGGTGATATTGTTTCCTTATACACCACTAGTTCTCTTATCTAGACTCTAAAGATTAGTTAAGGTTTATAATGATCAAAATACCATGTGGTGACTCCAAACCTTTTAAACTATAAAAAGATAAGAATTTCTTATTCTTCCCACACCACCAAAATTTGATCTAGAAGGATGATCGTCATGATGTTGTACATGTACAACAGAATAACAACTCTATTGGGGAGTTTTTTATGGACTAAGCTTTTTTGTTTGTCTATTTGTTGTATATTAATTTGATTGGCAAGTGTATTTATTTTCAATACGTATTTTACATATATTGTTCATGCATTGTATATTGGATATAGAATAATACCTTCATGTATCACATGCTTTAATTTGTTATAGCACATACAAGTTTCCAAGTTAGATGGAGAATTAACGGTTTATCTTATGACCATCGGTCAAGGTTCAGGCTCATGAAACAACTAACTCATATATGAATGCTTGCTTGGTAATGATTTACATGTGTGCCTATACTATTTTTATAGGAACCGTCATTGGGTAGATTTAAGACTTTTAGATATGGTAGAAAACTTACTCATATTTCACTTAATGACTAGAACCTACCTATAGGTAAATTATACTAAATATTTATATTTCATTTAAAGCAAACCTAAGACTATATTAATAGTTTTAATGTTCAAATTAACTCTAAATTAGTCAAGTTTGACATTAAGAGGGAAGAGCTGTAAAGGGTAATGACTAAAGTAAATCAGTTAGAAATGGAACTACAAGTGCTTAATAAAAGTAATAAGGCCTTAACTTCTAATAATGATGTCGTGATCACCGATAATATATTATTTCATGATAAAATGATACCAATAACATTACAGATTGAACGAGTAGCTCATCAAGCTGAGAGGTTGTAATAACATGCTATTTAGGTTAGAAATGATGTGGTGAAGTATTGAGAGCACTTCGATGCAATTACTGCTTTTATTATAAATATAACCAATAGGGCAATGTCTTTTATGAGTAGTGATGTAGAATTTTTTTTTTTTTTATTTTGAACTATCAAATATATATGAACTCTTCTTTATTATTATATGAAATGGCTATAACTCACTTTCTTTCATCTAATATGTACAAGATTTAACCGTGATAAGAACTTGGAAACACAAACACTTCAAACCTCAATAACCACATTTACAACTCCAAAATACACTTAATTAGTTTAAAAAATAAAATAAAATTGAATAAAAAAGTCTTTTAGATTCTCGATCAATTTTTTGGCATGATTATAGATTCGAAACAACTTCATTGAATACCTCTCCTGAAGATGAACCAATCAAAATCAAATTTGGTTTTTTTTTTAATCACTGTAATGTGATTGTTTGAAAACTTTCCTTTTCTTTTCCCTTTTTAATGACTTTTTTTTTCTTTTTTTAACATATAGAGACTGAAAATAATAAAAAAATAAAGTTTAAAATTGAAGTATAAATATTTTAAACCATAGAGATTAAATAAAAAAAATTAAAAAACTGGATAGAAAAAATTAAATTCTTGCACACCTTAATGATAATAAGTTATGAGAAAAGTTATAATATAATGGCGGTGGAGACTGGTATTTTCTTTGGTATCTGCGAAACTAGAAGAAGAAGAAGATACCGCCCTACCAGATATCTTTTGAGATGGCCTGTCTACTCCCTAAAATAATTCTTGTCATTTAAAATAAATCCTAAACAAAAGACACGTAGGCAAAAAAGCGTCGACAAAAAATCCAACAAAAGCCAAGACTATCCTTGTGTGGCTTAGAACCGAACTCCCTCACCCAATAAGAACCGCGCAATCTCACTACTCTCATCTTCCCACTTGCCACGTGTTCTCCCTGCCTCCACCCCTTTCCTTCCCTCCCTCCCTCCCTCTCTCTTTTCGTTGCTGTCGTCTTGACATGATTTCCTAGTTTCATGGAAAACTACAAAACAGCCATCTAACTGTATAGATACTTACATTTAGGTATTAAAAGTTTCTATTCGAGCACTACCTTAGTTGATTGGTTTTCCTCCGATTGCAAGCGGCAACAAATAAATTTATATTTATTTTATAATTCTTGTTACCCTACTATCTAAAAAACTTGGAAACTTAATTGAGCTTACCGTAAAGCTCTTTTTTTTTTTTTATTTTTTTTTATTTTTATTCTAGGTTGATAAAACTCCAGTGATTTTATTTTAAATTTAAATTAGATAAGAAGGATGTCAGTTTTTTTTTTTTGTCAATTTTTTTTTTTAATTTTATCCATAGACTTATTTTTATTAGTAATTAATGTTGTTTTTTTGATTGATCAAGTTCATTAAATTATGTTGAACCAATACCTATATGACTTAATTTTAAAACTGAGTTAGGTAAAAAATTATATCATAAGGTTTTAAAGTTTTAAAATTGATATATTAGATCGAGTTTAATAACAACGCTAAATAATTCTCTAAAATCTGATATTTTTATCCTGTTCATTCTTTTATTTAATTCATAGTGTAATCACTACCCTATAAGTTATTGATTTCCTAATTATATTATAATTTTTAATTAAAATATTTTAAAATAATAAAAATAAAAATAATAGTTTCAAATCCGTTATTTAAAACATGAAAATATAAGATTATATGTATATTTTAGTATAATCACGACATTATCATTTTTTAATTATGAGTATTAAAACTAGTAACATACAAAACCTAATAAAATATAAATTAACTCTCATTGCAACCTAACCACATAACTTGATTCTTTTAAAAAAGTTAAAATTTATCTAAATCCAAACATTAGATCTTCGTATGAAATTACTTCCATGTATGATCTAAATTTTTCAAGAGATGTTCTAATTCGGATGAAAAATAATAATAACCAAACATCAACCCTAAAAGTTAATTGCTTTTAACCCAGACAACCAGGTTCCATTTGATTTAGGACAATGTTACTTAATTTTAGGACCCAAATGAATTATTTATAAAGTTGAAGACTGATATGTAGTTTCTCAAACTATGAAGTACCACTATAATTTCTATGATTAAAAAACAAAGACAGTCTCTGCGTCTTGTTCTTCTCCTTTTCCAGCTTCCCTCTACTTCACTCTCACACCACAAACTCTCTTAGAACACTCCCCTCTTCCACGCCCTCTCTAAAAAATGAATATTAGGGTTTTGAATTAAGAAAATCAAAATCTCCATTAATGGCTTCTTCTTTACCTCTACCAGAGCTCATCTTTCTCTCTCCAAAAACCAGAACTCCAAAACATCACCACCACCTGCTTTCTCTTTCTAGACACACTCTCTCTAAACTTAACGTTTCTGGTAAAAAAACTAAATTCAACCTTCCTCTTCGAACTCCAGTAATTCGAGCTTTGAAGGAGGATACTGCAGTGATCGAGGAGAGAGAGCGAGAAATTTTGAAGGAACTGAATGGAAATGGAAACGGAAGAGTGAATGGATCAGTGGAGAGGTATGTAAATGGTGGATTGGTGAGTGTGGAAGAGGGAGAGACTAGTAGTAATGAGAGTTTGGTGAAGTTTGTGAATGGAAATGGTGCTGCAGCCGTGGCGACAGCAGAGATTTTGGTGGAGGAGAAGAAGGAAGGGTCGAAGGAGGAAGGAAGGCAGAAGAGGATAGAGGAAATCGGGAAAGAAGATGCTTGGTTTAAGCGTGCTGGTCAACAACAGATTGAGGTTTTATTTCCTCTTTTGATCATTTTAGAGAAGTTGTGCTTGATCATTTTGTTTCATAGGAAAGAAATGGGTCTTAGAGTTTTGGTGGTTCATAGAAGTTATGCGTGCCAGGTTGCTAGCTAGTTTTACTGCTAAAGTCGCATTTTACTGCGCAATCTGGCTTGAAATTTAGCTCATACCTGGGTTGAGAGGGTGAAGGAAAGGGAAGAGCAAGCAACAATCATCTCTCAATTTGTACGAAAGAAAAAGTATTTACAATCATTGTGCGTTGTACATTGTAATTATGCTTGCCATTGGACTAGATAGTCATAGTTGTATGCCTGGTTCGTAGTTTATCCTCTGTATCACAGATATAATAGGATACAAGTATGGATGGATTACCAGAGAAGTAGAGATTGATGGTCATTTTAGGAAATGTGCCCCACCAGTTGGCTGTTTATCAACAGATTGACACTTTTTAGGGCATGTGTTTAGTTGTTATGCTAGATATGAGACTTTGTGATAGAAGAATTACACTAACTTTAGTTGAGCAAGATTGCAAGCTTTTTTTGTTTCTGCTTATGTTTTCTATGCATGTATCTAGTCCTGTATTGTCTTACTAGTGGTCATTGAAAGTTATTTGGATAGCATTTATATTCTCCTATTTATTTCAGGCTTCATTATGATGTCATCACATCCTGTCTGAGCACATGTGCTCTTCCTATGAAATATGGGTTCTGAAACACTGCCCTGTTTGTATGACAATACATGGGTCTTACAGGTTTCTGTTGCACCTGGTGGGAGATGGAGTAGATTCAAGACCTATTCAACGATACAAAGGACTTTGGAAATATGGGGATCTGTTTTAACATTTATCTTCAAGGTTTGGTTGAACAACCAGAAATTCTCTTATCGAGGTCAGTGATCTCTAATTGATTGGTATTGGTTGCTCTTGTTATTTATACTTCATGTTGCATTTATGTGCCTGAAGTTCTCAATAACCCATGATTTTACACATAGATATGGTTAATTTTTCACGCATAGTCATGGTTAATTTTTCAGGATGACTGGCCTCTAAATTTCACCTGTTAAGCTTTTCCCTCTTTTTAACTTTCTGGCCTGTCTAATTATACAAATGAAATTTGCAGGAGGAATGACGGAGGAGAAAAAAATGGTGAGGAGGAAGGCCCTTGCCAAGTGGTTAAAGGAAAGCATATTAAGATTAGGTCCAACATTCATAAAAATTGGCCAGCAGTTCTCCACAAGAGTGGACATTCTTGCTCAAGAATACGTTGATCAATTGTCTGAACTTCAGGTCTAGATTCTTTCTTATAATATTTAGCAAAACAGCTTCCCATTGTTTGTATTTTCTTTTAGTTGGTTCAATTTTCTTCTATAGTCTACCTGTTCCTCCTTCGGACTTCATGATTTGTTTGGGATGGTTTAAATTGATGTATTCTTGCAGGATCAAGTTCCTCCATTTCCATCAGAGACTGCTGTTTCTATAGTTGAGGAAGAGCTTGGAGCTCCAGTGGATGATATCTTTGATCGGTTTGACTACGAACCCATAGCTGCTGCAAGTCTTGGTAATATTTTCTTCATGTTGGTTGGTTTTTGATGGGGAAACTCTTGCAATTTGCTGATTAACATTCCTCGACCATTTCTGTAACGTTGCAATTTCTTTCTTTTCCTTTTTCTCTCCCTCTGTTTCTTAATGTAGGCCAAGTTCACCGTGCAAGATTGAAAGGACAGGAAGTTGTGATTAAAGTCCAAAGACCCGGTCTCAAGGATCTTTTTGATATTGACCTAAAAAACCTGAGGGTTAGTTTCCATTATACTTAAGAAATTATTTACGTACTTCACTTTTGGTGAGGCCATGAGTCTTGAGATATACGGAGCATGGAAAAGTTGCTGATTTTTTCCAGGTAATAGCTGAATATCTTCAAAAGGTTGATCCAAAGTCAGATGGTGCAAAGAGGGACTGGGTTGCAATATATGATGAATGTGCGAACGTCTTGTACCAGGTAACAATATTGCCTTTATGGGCTCATCTTCTTGGTTGCTTAGAAAGATACAAGTGGCATTTACTCTTTTACTCCCTCCAATTTCCCAAGTCCTTTTTTCTTTTTGCAATAATTAATGTTTTTCAGTTAAGTTGGTGTAGTAAGTTCACTCATTTGAGGTTTTTGATGAATTTTTCTTCCAATGATAAAGTTGCAAATGAAATGAGCAATAGGACAGTCATGCTTCATGAAACAACATCCTACCCATCTTAGTCAAGTTGAAATCAGGATGTGGGACATGGATGGATAGGAAGACAGAAGGGAAGACCTCTACAATATTGGTTGTAGTTGTAATAAAAGACATGGCTATGATAAAGTTGCAAATTAAATGGTCATCAGGATGCTCATGAAACAAAAATTTCACAATCTTTAGTCTATTAAAGTCAGGATGTTTGACATGCATGAGCAGTAAGACAGCAGAAAGGCCTCATGAAATGAGTGATCAAAGATTCAAATGGATAAGTTTGTTTGTTCTAAAAAATCCTTAAAAAGAAAACACAACAGAGCTGTAAAATAACTTAATTTTTATTCATTAATTCTTAGTGTCAATTAGCTAATACAACTCTTTAAATAAAAAAACTAGAAAACCCTAATAAAACTTAATAGTAAAGCAAAATAATAATAATAAAAAATAGAACTCTTGAGCTATCACTAATTTTCTAATAAACCAATTGTCTAATCAAATATGGGTAACGAATTCTAGAAAACCTTAACAATTAAATAAATATTACAATAACAATAATTATGTCCAAATTTATGAAATTTGCGCCCTGCATCAAAAGACATGGCAGCCTATGATTTAACCACATAAATGAGCTCTAACAGAACATAGAGAACATAATTTGCGTAGTTGCTTTTATGCTAGATGAAGCCAAAAAGGTACTACTGAGTACAACTTTAGTTATAGCTATCTGTAGGAATATTTCAATGGTAGTGCAACATAGGCAGATGCACATGGTTGGTGCAAAATGAAAACAAATACCGTGAGGACTTCAAGTTGATTGGTACTTGCACCAAAAAAGTGCTGATGGGTTGGAAATGTATCGAACTTTTGAAGCTAGGATATCACAGAGAATTAACATATGCAATCACGTGAAAGTGACTAGAAATGCCTTTTTAGATTAATTCCTTGTGTTTTAAGGAAATTCAATAAAATTGTAAATTTAAGTTCTAAACTTTAATTGTGATTTAACTTGCAGGTCATAGTGTCTAAGTGGTCACTGCCTAAATTATTATGTAGCTGCATTCTAGTTCAATTTTCATATTACCATTTTATAATTGCAATGGCTAATAATATTTGACATTTTCAGGAGATTGATTATACTATGGAAGCTTCTAATGCAGAACTGTTTGCCAGTAATTTCAAAGAGATGGAGTATGTTAAAGTCCCAGCAATATATTGGGAATACACCACGCCGCAGGTTCCTATTAGTACTCATGAACTTAATTTTTTTTCTTCTTATAAAAACATTATCTCTAAAGTTACTTGTAACTGCTTGCTCCTTTATTTATTTATCTGAATGTAGGTTCTGACAATGGAATATGTCCCAGGGATCAAAATAAACAAAATTCATGCATTAGATCAACTGGGTGTTGATCGCAAAAGGTTAAGATAATCTCCTGTTATTGAGCCTGGTGAAATCATGTCACATGCTACCTTCAACTCTTATGCTTTCAATGCTTGTAATTGTCAAATTTAGTATCGTGAAAAATTACTTTATTGTCAGCTGAAATGATTGTCATCTTTTATAATGTCCTGCAGATTGGGCAGATATGCGGTCGAATCTTATTTGGAACAAATTTTATCTCATGGATTCTTCCATGCCGACCCTGTGAGTTTTATTGCCACTTCCGGTTTTTGGTGGTGCTTGAAATGTTTGCTATTTGGGATTCTCAATATGACAAAATTGTTTGAGAAAGTGAACATTTATTTTGAGCTTATTGTACTTTTATATGGAGATACACAGAAAGTAGTTCAGGGGCTTGTTAGGCCTTTATTGGAAGGCTTACTTCATAAATTTAAAAAAAAAGATCTAGAAAATTCTGCTGGAGATGCGGAAGGTGCAAGTGTTTTAGATGGCTTAAATGAAGGCATGATTGATCTTATGCCTCCACATCTTGAGGTGTGATTTACATGCACTGATCTGAAATTGCATTTTTCATGAGAAACTTTACATAGCAATCCTATTTATTATTGTTTTGAAATGTCTGTAGGTGATGCTCGATTAATCATCTGAAGAGAGAACCTTTATTTTTCTTTTTAATTTCCTACTGCACAGTGTAGTAAGGGTTACCTTACTTGATGCTGATAGGAATTTAGAGTCCTTTAATTATAACACAGTTTCTTCAACTATGCATTTTTTCCTTAAATTCAAAATAAGCGCATCATTTTTTTTTAAATGTTGTATGAATTTGGATAACTTATCTAGTTGAATCATGAAATGGACTTGTTTTGGTTTAGTGCATCCAACGTGTAGACCAGATTTTATTTGAAATATGGAGGTCAGAGATAGCTAGAATTAGAAATTGATTTCACAATCTAATCTCAAAGAAAGTGGGACAGAGAGAAGTCAATGAACTTCAGCTGAAGCCTAAAAGAAGAGAGTGGTAAATATCAAAAGTGAACGTAGCCTTTGACATGTGCCTCTTAAATATTTGAAGCTACATTCCTCTGGTTGTGCCAATAAATTTCCAGCCCAATAAATGGAAAAAGAAGTTGTCCTCTTGAACAGTAAAGGAAAGTTTGGATTATATCTGGATTCTGGAATATATGAATTGAATGAATTATTTGTTTTGATATCCTTCCCCTCCATATTGTGGTCTGTGCCAATCGAACAGCTTTGGATACGTGTTCATAGGCAGGGTACTGTCTTCAAAGTCTTCCTACAATCATGATTATTTTTCCTTTTGGAGACGAGGAAGATGTGGTCCTTTCGTATCATGATTCCTTAATGGCATCTAAAGTTCACAAGTATGAGATCAGGTCTTGTTTCTTTCTGTGCAGCATCCAGGAAATATTGCTGTTGATGATGTCAATGGAGGAAGGTTAATCTTTTATGATTTTGGAATGATGGGAAGGTACTGTCTGATCCTCTGCTGGCTATCTGCAATTAGTATGCCAAACAAGTCCATTATCAAGTTTTGTATTATGACTGTCCTTTGTCTTCGTATATTGCAGTATCAGTCCAAACATTCGAGAAGGGTTGCTGGAAGCATTCTATGGAATTTATGAAAGGGATCCGGATAAGGTGATTGTGCTTAAGAATGGTGGCTCATGGCCATGTCCAGGTGTCCTTATTCTTGTTATACAAACTTAACATGTCACAGCTCACATGGTCTGATGCTTTTCTATGCTAGTGCAGGTCCTTGAGGCAATGATCCAAATGGGTGTTCTTGTGCCTACTGGAGACATGACAGCTGTCAGACGAACTGCACTATTCTTTCTCAATAGGTGCTTTGAAAGAAAGGGATAACTGTTTGGGTTCTCGCTTTGATTGTCATCACCATCTTTATTATTGTTTCAGCATAAGACATTGGCCAGATTTGACTAATCCTCTACTGCTGGTTTGGGTAGAATTTGGAACAATCTCAAAGTCAAAAAATAAATACGAGGGAAGGATAAGGCTGTCACTAATTGTAGACACCTTTGGATGCAAGACAGAATATTCATAGGGATCATTTGAGTTGTGCTTGATAGGAAGGAATTCTGCTCAAAGTTGTCATACCATCATAATTCCCAATGAAAAATGAAAATGAAAATGAATAATAATGATAATTTAGGTTTGAGCCTCAACTGCCCAACAGAAGAAGGGAATTGGGCTGGCAGCTTTGATAGATCAAGGGTTAGTCTCTAGCCAGATTGAACAAGGAAAGAGGATCTTAATTGAAGTATTGCTCCTGCCTTTACTGTTATTAAGGTTTAGATGCTCAACAGGTATGAGCAAAATCAGAGATCTGAGTGTAAATGACAGACAATTGTCTCATTTGGAGGAAGATGACATAACCACTCAATCATGCTCTTATTTCAAGGTCTCAAGGTTGAGATTCAATTGAATGATTGAAAGAGGGGTTCTCAAGATTGAGGAATTTTCTGAAGAAGAAGAGCCAGGAATAGTCATTACTAAAGACCAAGGAGATAAGCTGACATTCATTTTGAATAACATGCATACAGTGATATAAAAAAGCTATACAGTGTACTGACGTTTTGACTTGCACATTGGACCAAAGTGGGAATGTTGAAACTACCTTTGGATCATCTAATAAGTGATGTATATTTCTTTGTTCAACCTCTTATAACCTCAAAATTCTAATTTCAAACTTTGGCAGTTTCGAAGAGCGTCTTGCTGCTCAAAGAAGAGAGAGAGAAATGGAAACAGCACAACTCGGCTTTAAAAAGCCATTGAGCAAGGATGAAAAAATAGAGAAAAAGAAGCAACGTCTGGCTGCAATAGGTAACTCCTGCAGTGTGGTTCTATATATATATGAGGTTTCACACTTTTCTAGATTTAATTTATTGTGCATTTTGTTTCCAAATAGCAAGAGGTGAGACCATTTCTCCTTCTTTTGGCATCTGCATAAAAGCAACTATTGTAAGATATGCATACCATATGTGAGTGTCTATTAGTCACTTACACTCCACTGTTCAAGTTGTCCTTGTTCATTTTATTTTCCAGTTTTTATTTCTCAATCTTAGGATATGGATCCTTGTGGCCCTCCCCAGCAAGTTTTGGATTGAGGTTTAGCTGAGATGAGAGTTTATTTCGCAATCTGGTATACTTAAGTTCAAGTCTTGTTATGGCATAGCCTTATCCTATTATTGAACTTAATGGCCCAGCATATTGTGCAAATTATCTAATTATGATAAGATTTCGCAAATTATATGGCTTTCACAAGATTTTTGTGAATATTTAGATAACTGCATCTCATGCGGTTATGTTCTCTTAACAGGGGAAGATTTATTATCCATTGCAGCAGATCAACCTTTCCGATTTCCTGCCACTTTCACATTTGTTGTGAGAGCATTTTCAGGTGAAGTACTGTAATTTGGAGGAGTCATTGTATGAAATGCTATGCGCAACATTAACCTTAGACAAGGAAATTATTCTCTGCAGTATTGGATGGCATTGGGAAAGGCCTTGACCCTCGGTTTGATATTACGGAGATTGCAAAACCGTGAGTGTGTTTTGCTGCTGTTACAGTTTTCTAAACATTCTCTGGAAATTTCTGAAATTAGGTTGGCTATGTAAATTATATGTCTATATATTTCAGCTATGCACTTGAGCTGCTAAAGTTTCGCGAAGCTGGAGTTGAAGTTCTCTTGAAGGTAGAGATTTTATTTATTTAGTTCTCTTGAAGATAAAATAGGACCATCTTAATCTGCTCTAACCTTGATGTTGGACATAATAGCAAGTCTCATTTTCATAACCAATCCTGTAAATGTTTCAGGACTTCAGAAAAAGGTGGGACAGGCAGTCTCGTGCATTCTACAACTTATTTAGACAGGCTGATAGAGTTCAAAAGCTTGCTGATACTATCCAACGATTGGTAGGATTCAGGAATCCTTGGTGTCTTTTAGTTTGAGTGTTCTAAATAATTCTAGTGCTTTATAGTAGGCCTGTGGATCCATGTCTTCGACATCATGTCTTCAACATGTTACTTAGCAATCAACACTGCATTGCAGGAGCAAGGTGATTTGAAGCTCCGAGTTCGAACCCTGGAGGCTGAGAGGGCATTCCAGCGTGTTGCAGCTGTCCAGAAGACAGTAGGGAGTGTGAGTTTATCTATCTTAGGACTTCATAAAGTCAATCTTGTCATATTCTGGTTTATCTTTCTTGTAGGTTAGATGGAGTGCAATGCTATATTTTCCTCTTGATCACGGAGTATACTAGTCATTTTTTGACATATTCGGACTAAACTTCTGTTGAAATTTGCAAGTTCAATTCAGGACATGACACATTTTTCCAGTCATGTCAAACTTTTTATAAATAGGGATAGAAGAATTTAACAAGATTAACCTTGGTTATGTTTTTCTGTGAAGAAGCTTAAACAAGATTATCATCGTTTACATTTTCTCCATCATTGCTGCTTCTGCATGCTGGAAACTTAATTGTTGAATGTATAGTAAAAAATCTAAATTTATGATCGTGTGCATTTATGGCATGTTAGCATGTCTAGTATTCTAGGAGTTGTCAGGCTTGCCACCTCATGTTTTAGGAGCATACTTGTATGCGTAATATGTATTATTTGGTTATTTCCCCCTATATTTCAGTAATAGAAATATTTTACTTAATGTGTTTTGGTGCGGATCTGGATGTATACTCTTTGTAACATCCTCTTTGACCAATCAACAGGCTGTAGCTGTTGGAAGTCTAGTAAACCTTGCAACTATTTTATATCTCAATTCCATTCGAGTAAGCCACCAGCTCTAATTTATGTTTGCTATGCATCATTTTGCATCTTTCTTCTTGATTTTCATCTAATCATTTGTTTGAATGTGTTATCTTTGGTAGGTACCAGCCATTGCAGCATCCATCTTTTGTGCATTCTTCAGTTTCCAAGTCCTCTTTGGCGTTATAAAGGTGAAAAAGTTAGATCAACAGGAAAGGTTGATAACAGGAACTGCTTAACTCGAGTAAGTAAATATTCCTGTATCATGCACCTTTCTCTTGGTTTTTTCTACTTCTTTGATACAGAATTGTATAATGTGTGAGACTAGATCAGATGACACAGAGTAGGAGTTGCATAAGTATGAAGTATGGATTGCTGATTTATTTTTACAATTAGGACCTTAACTTCATCGATCAGTTACTCCCTTAATACATCCCTCTCTCATCTTTTTCTAGCGAAACAGCCTGAACAGACCATTGATGGTACATGACCCAAGTGTTTTAACAAGTGAGATCAGCAACTTTGCGTATACTGTTCTGTAATAAAGCATCAAATGCCTTGTGGAATTACCATAAAACAGGGATAGTCAAGTGACTTGTGAGGGATTATCTACAATGAGCAGTGTGCTTCTTAATGATATTCCCCACAAACATTCAGAGCTGCAAGAGAGGTGAGTGCAGGACAGAAAGATTGTCTATTCAGCTAAGAGACTGCATATAGATTACACCAAATACTGTCTGTAGCTCTCCAGCTATATAAATATATTCACAGGTATTCTTGGTTATCTTATATCAACTCAAATTAGGTGGCGGAACATGAGAGTAATTCCTATTATGATGAAAATCGCCAAATAAAAGCTGACTGTTAAGACCTTAAGAATTAGGTTTGAATGCTGGCTGTGCTTCATGACTCATGTTGCTTGCTTAAACTTGCTCCGAATGATATGTTCTCTAGGAGTGCTAGCTGAGAGAGTGATGTTGTTCACAGAACTCCTGGTGTAGCAGTAGTTAAAAATTATATAATTTTTTTTCAAGAGATCTTAATTCCTTCAAGATAAGCATACAATTCAAGCCATCAGAAGTAGCTCGTGTTAGAAGCTTTTAGTAGAAAGTACCAAACATTCTGCTGAATTAGCCTATAGTGACACTTATGAGAATCCTAAAGCATCTTATAATTCTCAGCTTGAGTTTTCCAGGTTCAAAACTTTGAAATAGGTTTCTAGAAACATCTATGCTTGCTGCTTCACACACATGCTTCCCTTGGAGGTTTTCCTGTAAACCATCTGCGGTGAACAATCTTCAGCCTCTGGTCTGCTAAGAGGAGATATAGACAAGACTAGATTCTAAACTGAACGAAGCAAAGTACACCCTGGATTTTTTTAAGAAGAGTAGCTTTGAGTTCCTTTGCACTCCTAGATTCCCATCCATAAGTGATTGTAAGGCCCTTTAGATAAGCATTCACCTCCAAGTTAATCTAGTATCATAGGCTTCTAAAGCATCTAAGCGCATAACTGGTCACTTCAGATCAGCTGTATTTTATCTCTTATACTGCTCTCTCTTCAACTGTAGAACCACCAGCAACGCACTACCCTTTGCATTATAAATTAAGTTTATGGATTTTCTTGTGATGATATTTTACCCGTAGATCCCACAATACCAACGTGATTTTGAAGAAACTGCATGCATTACCATTTAGAAGCACAATCATCTTTGATAATCTGGCTGCAACACAAAAAAATGTGAATCTTCTGATTTGTATGTCAACATGCTTCCATGAAATCAAGTCTGCTTGCATGGCTATCCACCTTTTGAGTGAGAAGTTCTGTGGATGTTTCTACTTAGATATGTTTGTTAGAACCAAATGTGATGATACAATGTCGTGGAAAGACAAATGATCATTATTTTTTCTCCACCTCATCACATCAGATTCTACTTACCTTTAGGACACTTCCTTGTGATGCTGATTCATTCAGTGAATCCTTGCAGATTTAGAGTAGAGATTCAGCTCATTTGAAACTCTTGATTGCAAGTTTCCTCATCTCAAGGATGGAGCTTGATGAACATGTTATTTGATGCTCTTCAGTTCCTAGTTCATGGATGAGCCAATACCTCCAGTGTGGAGATTTGTGATGAAGACATCAAGGCGGAATACCTGTGCTGTGTTTGTCCGGAAGTTGGCCAAGAATGTATCTTCTTCATTCTGAATTTTTATCATGCTGCCAACAAAGCCACGTTGCTGTAAGTTTTCGTCCCATTAGAAGCATCAGTTTAAGCCCTGATGGTGAGGGATTAGGAAGGGATTTGCGTATTAGCCATACCTACAATCAATGTCTGCGAGTAGTTAAGCATTCTGTCATAATTCCACGAGTTGGCTTGTCCATAAACCGTGTATAATACTATAATATAATGTAATCATTTTTGCCAAGTATGAGTTATAATGAGTTCTGTTTGCGATCAATCCAAATTTCATGTCCTTTTGAAGACTTTTCTTCTGAATCTATCACATCTTGGCTGCATACTTATCCAGCAAGTTGTAACTTTCATATTTACTTGTTAATCCAATTGTTTCAGCTCTTAAATCAATTATTAAACACTCTTAAACATACGTTCAATGACCTCTTAATCTGGATATTTGTCAATGGGGGCTAGATTTCAACCCATCCAATTGTACACGTGTAAGTCCTTGAAACCTTTCAATCTATGTGTTTTTCAGGACAAAAAAACCCTAATCAACGGAAAACTTTATTTATTTATTTATTAAAACAGAGACGTTAGTCAACGTAGAAAGTGTAGAAATCAACTACAAATCTCTGTTCTTTTGAGATGAATCTTGCTTTAGTTCCTCATATTCTATAGAATCAAATACAAACTCTTACCTTCGTTCAATGTAAATAAGCTTTCGGCCATCTCTTTTTTATTAGAAACTCTTTGGGTTATATATACTCTAGAAACGAAGCACATAATATTATAACATGTATAACTAGTAATTAGATAGGTGGCACATGTTTTGTCGTGAGATAAGTTGATTTTTCTAAACTTAAAAAAATAATATTTAAGCACTGTTAAGAGTGTCTTAAGGAAAATAAATTTAGCGACTCGAGGTTTGCTTTAATAATATGACTTAATTTAATTATATATATAAAAAAGTGATGATGATTATATGTATTTAAAGATAATCTAATATTGAATGATAAAATTAAATTATTTTTTTTAAAATAATAATAATCTTTGAGCCAATCTGAGCTAGTATGGCAAACTCGTGACTTAGATTGTGAGGTTGAGTCATCCTCATGTAAAGAAAAAATAAAATAAAATAAAAAGCTCAATATTTAATAATCTCAATGATCAAGGTTGAAATAAAAAAAATTGATGAAAAATAAAATAAAAAAAACTGATATGAATCTAGGTTAACATTTCATATCCATGACTCGGGTCATAAGACTAGAATCACCCCATAAAAATAAAATTATGAAGCCTAATTCTTAACAGTCCAATGTTGAAATATAAAATTCAAAAAAGAAAATCAATTTAAAAAAAGGATAAAAAAAACAACTAAAAGAATGATAAAAAAATTTGATATAAAAATAATGATATAAAAGTCCAAAGTCAATCCGAGTTAGCATGACAAATTCATGACCTCGGTCGTGAGGCCGAACCATCATCATAAAAATAAAAATAAAATAAAAAATAAAGAAGCTTTATCTTCAACAAACATAGTTTTGAAGGATGAAATCGAAAAAAAATTAGTGTAAAAAGGATTAAGAAATTTGAGGGCAATCCAGGTTAACATTTCATACTCGTGATGCGGATTAAGAGGTCAAGATCAACACATCAAAAAAAAATTACAAAGCCCAATTCTCAATTAATATAATGTTAAAGGATGAAATTGAAAAAAAAAATCAATTTAAAAGAAGGATCCAAAGCAAAAAAAAAAAATAAAAAATAAAATAATGAGGATCAAATTTAATAAAAAATAATAAAATGCAATAAAATGATGTAAAATCCCTGAGCCATTTCGAGTTAGCAAGGAGAACTCATGACCCAAGTTGTGAGGCCATGCTATCCTCATATAAAGCAAACATAAAAAATTAAAGAAGCTTAATCTTTAATAAATTCAATGTTGAAGGCTGAAATCGAAAAAAAAATTGGTGTAAAAAAAGATTAAAAAAAAAACCAATGCCAATCTGGATTAACATCTTATACTTGTAATCCAAATCATGAGACCGAGATCACCCTACCAAAAAATAATCGTGAAGCTTAATCTTTAACCAATCAAATATTAAATGATGAAATTGAAAAAAAAAATTAGCTTTAAAAAAGGAACCAAGCAAAAAAATAAAAATAATTAAAGAATAAGAATCAAATTTGATATAAAAATAAAGAGAAATAATATGATAATGGATAGAATTGAAAAACAAATTCAATCAAGAAAAGGATATAAAAAAAAGGAATAGCAAACAAAAAAATAAAGATTAAATTTGATATAAAAATCAAATAGAACCAAATGTTAAGGGATGTAATTGAAAAATAATAAATAAAAAGGGTTCAAAATAAACAAATATCAATTACATGAATGAGATTACAATTGAAATTAAAACAAAAAGGGAGGATAACTTTTAATTCTAGGTGAGGCAGTGCGTACGTATCTCAAGAAGATGAGAAAGAAAAGAGGGGGGAGAAAAAAATCAACCATTGCCCCGAATCACTGCAACAATTACTAGCTGAAGAGCATGGGTGCCTCACATATACTGATGCGTGTCGCATATTTAGCAACAACTTATTTTTTTAATAATATTTAACATTTTAAAATACTAAGTTACCTTCTAGTCTACTTGCTAATTACAAAATGCCCAAGATGAAATTAGAATATTATTTGGAAAATAGTCATGAATCTATATAAATTTTAAGATTGTACATAGTAAATAACTGATATCTTTATTATAGAATGTATATAATGTATATATATACATAGGATATTAATGTAATGTAGGATTAATCCAATGTTGTAATCCCTATGGTTACTACTGTATTCTGCCCTACATATATAAATAGAAAAGGTTGGCTAAGGCCAAACCTAAGACATTCAGTTATTCTCAACTTGGTATCAGAGCCAAAATAAATTAAAACACTTAGCCGGCAGCCTTCTCCTTCTCTGCAGCAATGGATTCTTCTCAGCCGGCAGCCTTCTCCTCCTCTGCAGCAGCACCTGTTGTCCCACCTCCTTCGTTGCAATTTTCTTCTTCAGCCGCAGGACAGCTCTCTTCTTCAGCCTCAATTATGCAGTGGCCACAGCACACTAATATTGGCCATGCTCTTCTCAATCCGGACAATGCTCCTCTGCTGCCATCTTCGTCTGCTGAAACTACAGCAGCCTCTGCCGTGGCAATTGTGTCCCTCTCACACACCCATCAGGTCATCTCTCTGAAATTAACGAATACCAATTACTTGTATTGGCGAATGCAGATGAAACCATACCTCTTAGGCCAAGGAGTTTTCGGCTTTGTTGATGGTTCAAACTCCTGCCCCTCTCCACATATTCCTGCTGCCGATGGTGCTACTCTTCAGGTATCTCAATCCTTTCTTCGTTGGAAACAACAGGATCAATTAATTCTAAGTGCCTTGCTCTCTTCGCTGTCCATGGAAGTTCTTCATCTTGTTGTTGATTGTCCAACCTCATGTTCTGTCTGGCTCACACTTGAGCAAGCTCTAGCCTCTACATCCAATTCCCGTATTATGCAATTACATGGTTCCCTTCAAGAACTTCGACAAGGTGATGATTCGGTAACTCAATTTTTGCAAAAAGCTAAGACTTTATTTGATGAGCTAGCAGCTGCTGGCCGACCTATCTCGCTAACCGATTTTAATCTCTATGTATTTCGTGGCCTTCGCGGAGAATTTAAGGACTTAGTAACAAGTCTTATTACAAGGGCGGATCCTCTACCATATGCAGATTTGCTTAGTCATCTGCTAACTCATGAATTTATTCATAAAACCTCTCATTTGTCTATGGGATCTGCTGCCATTCACGCACCATTGCTGCCTAACCAACCATTGCTGCCCACGCCACCTTCAGCACTACTGTCTCAACGCTACAATTCTGCTCAGTTTGGACGACGTAGGGGGCGTTCCTATGGCAGCTGGTGTTCTCCTTCTACCGCTCACAGAGGCAACCGAAATAATTCCTACAGGTCTGATTTTCGTAACTCTCAAACCAATTACAATTCTGCTCCTCAATATGGCACAGCAGCTGGCAAGGAAATTGGCAGCGCCGAGGCTCAAATTCCCGCTGCCAGCTATGCAACAATTATGGACACACTGCTCCTCAGTGTTCCCAACTTCAGCAACGCAGTCATGGCCCGCAACACAGTGCCAATTTGGCATTCAATAATTCTGCCTCTGCTGCTGAATGGTTTCCGGACACCGGTGCAAACCAACACGTCACACCCGACCTTGCAACCTTGACTGCTTCAGAACCATACAATGGTAATGATAATTTGCATGTTGGTGATGGTAAGGGACTTTCCATATCTAATATTGGCCATACAAAAATATATAACCCACATCGTTCATTCACTTTATCTAATGTTCTACATGTTCCTGCAATCACGAAACCTCTGCTTTCTGTTCAGAAATTTTGTCTCGATAATAATGTTTATTTTGAATTTCACCCTTTTCTGTTTTATGTCAAGGATCTCAACACCAATGAAGTCCTTCTCTCAGGTCAGAGTAAAGATGGTCTCTATACTTTATCCAAGTTCAGGTCTTCCGTCCTGTCAACTCCTCAAGCCTATTGGTCTCCTTGCACCTCTGCCTCTGCTGATTTGTGGCATCGTCGCCTAGGTCATCCTACCTCCCGCATTTTTAAATTTTTAGTCTCGAAAAATAAGATCATTTGTAACAACAAAAGTCTTAATTTTCAATGCCAAAGTTGTCCCTTAGGAAAATCGTCACGTTTGTCTTTACGACCTACTGGTCACAAAACTTCTGCTCCGCTTGAATTAATTTTTAGTGATGTGTGGGGTCCTGCTCCCCTTTTTTCTTCGGATGGTTATCGTTATTTTGTTATATTTGTTGATGCGCACATAAAATATATATGGTATTATCCACTTGTTGCAAAATCTGATGTTTATTCTGTCTTTCATCAATTTCAAACTCTTGTCGAACGTCAGTTTTCTTTAAAAATAAAATCTGTTCAAACTGATTGGGGCGGTGAATATCGCAAACTCTCCACTTTCTTCCAAACTGTTGGTATTCATCACCGTCTGATATGTCCACATACTCACGAACAAAATGGAATGGTAGAAAGACGTCATAGGCATATTGTGGAAACCGGTCTTACTCTTCTAGGTCAATGTAAAGCTCCTTTTTGTTTTTGGAATTATGCATTTGATACTTCGGTTTATCTCATTAATCGTATGCCTACTTCTGTTCTTGATAATCGATCTCCTTTTGATTGTTTGTTTCAACGGTCTCCTGATTATCAATTTTTACGTACTTTTGGATGTTTATGTTTTCCTTTCTTGCGTCCCTATAATAATCACAAATTAGATTTTCGGTCTTCTCCTTGTATATTTTTTGGCTACAGTCCCTCTCACCTTGGTTATCGATGTTTTGATATTGAATCTCATCGCATGTATATCTCCCGTCATGTTCGTTTTCATGAAAATGTTTTTCCGTTTGATAAATCTGAACAGATTGCACAGGTTCCCTCTCAAACCCATACACCATCCCCTATTACCATCCTCCCAAATCTCAACCTCTCACCACTGTTTACAGCTCAAAATCCATCCCCAACCGCCTCTGCCTCTGCCCTACCCTTACTGCCGACTCAAGCACCACAGCCCCCATATTTCCCTTGCCGATCACCCCATGCATCTTTATCTAACCATACTGTTGCAGCTACAGGTTGCAGCTCAGTGTTTCCTGTTCTCCAGCATGAAGTCCTTGCGCATAGTGGGAGATCCTCTGGCTCGTCTTCAGCTCCTCTTTTTTCTGCCACCAATTCGGCTTCTGCCGACTCTGCCTCTGCTGCCAGCTCTCCACTTGCGGCAGCTTCTTCACCGGATTCTTCTCCTGGACTAAATCTGGTGGTGGATCTCTCCGCCTATCCGCTGCATCATGACACCTCTGTCATGCCTCCTTCACCTGCGTCACAGCCAGTTCTCAGCCGACACCCTATGATCCTTCGATCACGGCAGCCCAAAAATGCCAATATGGTGTCCTCTGCTGCCGCTACTGCAGCTGTTTCTCGGGTATTGCTCTCTCCCTCCTCTGAAGCTGTTGCCTTTTCTGATGCAGATAAGTATGTGGCTTGGCATGATGCCATGTGTGATGAGATCAAGGCTTTACGATCCAATCATACTTGGTCTCTAGTGCCCTTTCATCCATCGATGAATGTTGTGGGCAGCCGATGGGTATATCGTATCAAACGTCGTATTGATGGCAGCATCGAACGTTATAAAGCCTGTCTAGTTGCTAGAGGCTTTACTCAACAGGAAGGCATTGATTATTCTGAAACTTTCAGCCCAGTTATTAAGCAGGCCACCGTCAGATTAGTCTTTTCCATTGCAGTTTCCCGCAATTGGAAGATCCATCAGCTTGATATTCATAATGCTTTTCTCAATGGTGTTCTTACTGAAGAGGTCTACATGAAACAACCTCCAGGTTTTGTTGATTCTACTTTTCCATCTCATGTGTGCAGGTTGCACAAGTCACTATATGGTTTAAAACAGGCACCAAGGGCATGGTACACTCGTCTGAGTGATTTTTTACTCTCTATTGGTTTCCTTGCCTCCAAGGTTGACACTTCCCTGTTTATCTTATCTGATGGCACTAATATCTTCTATCTTCTCGTCTATGTTGATGATATTCTGCTTACAGGCAGCAACTCTGCCATGCTCCATCATCTAGTCTAGTTACTAAGCTCTGAATTCAAGCTACGTGACTTAGGTGATGTTCACTACTTTCTAGGTATTGAAGTTCAGTCTACAGGTATGGGTCTGATGTTGCGCCAACAAAAATATATTCTTGACATCCTCACTCGGGCTGGTATGAATTCCTGCAAACCGGTTGACACTCCAGTTTCTCCCTCTAAACTTGCTCTACAGCCGGATCATCCATTTTCTGATCCCACACGGTTTCGTCAAATTGTGGGTGCTCTCCAGTATCTTACATTCACTCGCCCAGATATCTGTTTTGCTGTTAACAGAGTATGTCAGTACATGCATGCTCCTACAGATTTCCATTGGGCTGCTGTTAAACGCATACTCCGCTATCTCAAAGCAACGGCTTCTTATGGTTTTCATATCACTCGAGGTACCTCCTTTGCTCTTCATGGTTTTACAGATGCTGATTGGGCTGGGAGTATTGATGATCGCAAGTCTACGGGTGGTTATCTTGTTTTCTTTGGTCAAACACCGATTTCATGGAAATCCGGCAAGCAACGTACAGTTGCTCGCTCTTCCACTGAGGCTGAGTATAAAGCCTTAGCAGATGGTACTGCTGAGGTCATCTGGCTTCAATATTTGTTAAGAGATCTTCAGGTTCCCTCCATCTCAGCTCCTACTATTTGGTGTGATAATCTTGGTGCTACTTATCTCTCGGCAAATCCTATCTTTCATGCTCGTACTAAGCATGTTGAGGTAGACTATCATTTTGTCCGTGACCGGGTAGCAAAGAAGGAAATTCAAATTCGGTTTATCCCCTCTCAGGATCAACTTGCTGATGTCTTCACCAAACCACTTTCCGCTGCGTCCTTTACTGCCTTCAGGTTCAAGCTTCGGGTCGATCCTCCACCCTCAGCTTGAGGGGGCATATTATAGAATGTATATAATGTATATCTATACATAGGATATTAATGTAATGTAGGATTAATCCAATGTTGTAATCCCTATGGTTACTATTGTATTCTGCCCTACATATATAAATAGGAAAGGTTGGCTAAGGCCAAACCTAAGACATTCAGTTATTCTCAACTATCTTTTAGCTTTTGTTTTGATAATCTATTTCCAAGATTATTTGTGCTATAATATTACATTGAGTTACGAAAAATTCGAATGCGATGTAAGTAATGATTTACCTACCTACGAGCAATAAGGAGTTTTTTTTTTTTTTTTTAAAGCAAAAGCCTAACTCGTTATTGCATTGCCTCACAGTTGTTTTAGAGTGTGCAAATGCTTCGCCCCAGATTTGAGGCTTGACAAGGAGTCGAGTGTTCGTTGTCAATCGATGCAACCACAAAAGATAACCCTAAGTTAACCGTAACTTGTACTGCCCTAGGTTGAGCTCCGACGACATTGATGATTACTAGAGATTTTAAACGGTGTTTGATAAAGCGTTTACAATGCGTTGGAAAGTGCTTTTTTTTTTTTTTTTTTTAAAAAATATGTTTGAACCGTAAAAGGTTGATGTTTTTTCCATTTGGGGCCTAATTAAGTCAGGTTTTTTGTTATTTGCTTCCTAGCTAGGTTTTGACTATAGCTCCAATACTATATTAGGACCCATATAATCTCTCTGTATATTCTCTTGCTAGTTAGTAAAATAAGCCAGGAAAGCTCCTTCTAGCTCTACATTCCATGAACCATTTGCAAAATGACTTATTCAGAAGTAATGACTTGCATGTTTTATGAAAAAAAGAAAAAGAAAAAGAAAAGAAGGATTGTAGCGTGTAAATCATTTAATTTGAACGTTAAAATAGAAGGGTCTAGAGGAAAAACATTTTGTACATTAACTTTATATATATATATATATATATATACAATTAACCAATTAAGCGCATAACGTTCCCCAGCCATGGACATTTTTTCTTACTTATGATCATCTGCTTTAATATTATATTCTATATTTTGAGAATGTACCAAAATCTGTTATGTTTATAAATGATGTTATTTGATATTTGAATAGTAGACATAACCCAATAAATATATGGTTAATGGTGAAAATTATGACACCTTTAAAACTGTCCATTTTGGTTAGGTTTAGAAATTTTTCGATAATAAAGTCAGTGATTTTTATTAAAAAAAAAATTATAATAAATAAAAAAAAAATTCTAAGAACAAAAATGTTTATTTTGGTATGATTAATGCTTTAAGAGTTAAGATATGAATGCATAAAGAGTAGAAAATGTGAACCTCTTACACGAGTGATTGAAGGGGTATTTATAATTTATGAATCTTATTGTTTTAATAGAGTGGAGAGACCAAATAATTATTTTCTCTTAATGATATTAATGAGAAAAAAATATCTCTTACATATTATTAATGATAAATAAATATCTATTACAGATCATTAATGAGATGAAAATATGGTAGTCCCCTAAAAGTACACTTTTATAAATGTAGAGAGATGATTATTCCTGACATGAATAATTCATGTTAATAGTCTTATGTCAGAAACTTATGGTCATAATATGGATCTTTAACAACCTCTAAACCATTTAAGTTTGGTGTATCGTCAAGTCTAGGGGAAACAAGTTTAGCTATTTACTAGATCTATGTTGCCTTAGATTTAATACATGACTGAACTTCAGTATGTTGGATCTGACAACTTGCCAGACCTATATTGTTTTAGGCTTAGTATGCCCAGCATATAACTGAACCCAAGGATATTAGATCTAATAAGTTGTCAAACCCAAATTGCTTTTGACACAGTACATTGTTAAACTCAAGTATATTGAGTCTGATAATCCAAGTATATTACTTTATTGGTATGGTAACTTTTTAGACTTGCATTTGCTTGGGTTATTCACCCTGTCATGGATTTAAGTTTTTTCACAAAACATCAAAATATTGAATAAAAACTAATGACTCATCAGTTATGATCTCCCAAAGAAAAAATAAAATATTTACAAAGCCTAAATAGCATCCTTTGATCGTAAAAAAGGAGAACTCGAAAATTAATCTCAATTTTGAAATTATATATATTTTTTTATATTACAAAAGGAGATTCGAAGTTAGAGGTTTTAAAGAAAAGGATTTCTCTAATACCTAGTTGAACCAAATAGGAAAATGGTTCTGCATAGGGCATTATCCGCTCAAGAGATTTGCCAACGGATAAACAGAAAGGATAGAATGAAAGACATTTGCTAATGAAAAGACTCAAATATTTTATGTTCGACCATACTCTTGCTAGCTTAACACCAAGGCTTCATTATTGATTGAATTAACAGAAAATTCACAAATTACAATATTACATGAAAGAGAATAACTATGATCTAAGGATTAGATTGAGTGTATATGTAGTCCTCGTTCTCGTAGAGAGTCTCTTCTGACTCTTCATCTCCTAATTTCTTGCACTTTCCCCTCTCCTTGCCTCTACACTCATGATCTGCTCTTCCCTGTATATATCATCATTTCAAATTAATTAAAGCAAACCACACAGATCTGAGAATTAAGCTTTTGCTAATTCAAATAAGAAATAAAACCTCGTATGAATAATGGATTCAATAGGGTAGTATAAAACGAAGAAAAAAAAAAACATTAAGGGCTAGATTTTGCAGAAGAAAATAATAATGAAATATCAAGCACTGACCATATGAGCAGAATCTCCATTGCCCACCAGCAGTTGATTGGTATCATCTTTCCCGTAAACAAAAAACACCAAATGGAGGAAGAAAAGCAAAGAAACACAGACAGAGAGAGTTGCAAACCTGACCATATTCTTGAACTTGGTGTACCAACTTGAGATATGCAAGTGCTAGCTAGCTATATCAAAGTTCAAGCAATATTATATAGGTACGACGTACATGAAGAAGAGAACCTTGAAAAAGAAAAGAAAAGAAAAAGACAGCACCGACCGAGAGATCTTGAATGAAGCCTGTATAATACTAACCAAGTAGGACTAATCTTATCTATATATCGAGGCTGTAAGTTTTCATATTCTTTTGACCTGTCTCCTGATTCCCCAGCATAAGCTCGACCTTCAAGACCCGTAGGCTGGCTATTTTGGTGCCTTCTCACTAAAATATAAATCTTGAGAGAGACGAGAGCAGGGGAGTTGTTGCTTGCTGGCCTGTTTGGTCTCCAAGATTCTTCAGTTATAAAATGTATAATAATTAGATCCTTACAGCTCTATACACCATTGTCAACTTTATTTGATCCTTGCGCGTACACACACACACACACGGGGTTCATATGACCGTACACCGTTGTCAACTTAATTAGTTTTCTTTCCACTCGCTGATTGTTGCAATGAGATTTTCATCGACCATGAGAAATGAACTGTTTTGGGTCCAAATTTTATAAGGTGGCTTCTTGATCGGTCTTCTAAGCTGAAGAAAAAGAAAAATAGCGACCAAACGATTCATCCCTATTTTTTTTTTTTAATTAAAATCTAAGTAACAAGTTGTCTATTCTAAACCCTAAAAATTAAGATTTTTAATTATATTTTTAAGAATTTTCAATCTAGTCCCTATATTTTTAATTTTAGTGTAAAGGATTAACTCGGAAACTTCTCAATTCTTGCAATCACATCCTTGAAAATATTGATTGGAAACCCTTAATTTGCATGCCTTTTACAAATTAGTCTCGAGTTTTCATATTATACAATTTAATTCTTATAAATCATCAAACTTTCAACTTGTCTTAAACTGACCCTTGATTTGACCAATTTTAGTATCTGAATGCACATGCCTTTTGTAATTTGGTCATTGACTTTTAATTTCTTTTAATTAAGCCCTTAATCAATCTTCAAACTATAAATCTCTTTCAATTAAACCCTTGATTGCACCAAATTTAGCTCTTCATAGTCTCAATTTAGTTCTTGATCTTCTAATTATTACAAATTAATCTGAATTAGGCCTCTAAACTTAATTTTTCTTCAATTAACTCTATGATTGAGTCAACCCATTAGAAGTTTAATTAATCCATTGAACTTAATTAATTCTTTCAATTTTAGTCAAATTGACTTTAAAAGTTAATTTTTGCTTCAATTAAATCCTTAATTAAGTTAATTAAAACCATTAAAAGTTTAATTAATCCTTTAAACTTAATTAAGTCTTTCAATTTTGGTCAAATTGAATTTCAACCTTAATGTTCTTTAAATTAAGCCCTTAAATAAGTTAAATAAACCCATTAAAAGTTTAATTAAGCCCTTGAACTTATTTAATTCTTCAAATTTTGATCAAATTGACTTTCAAACTTAATTTTGCTTCAATTAAGTTCTTAATTAAGTTAATTAAATCCATTAGAAATTTAATTAAGCTCTTGAAATTAATTAAATCTTATAATTCTAGTCAAAACAAGTTTTAAACTTAATTTTCTTTCCATTAAATCTTTCTTCGGTCTATCTTGTAAATAATATTTAAATTTGACAATTCTTCTATTATTTTGATCTGTTACAACTAAAGAGCTTATCTACTTGTGTCCCGAAAATATTTTTGGATTTTTTTTTATTTTTAAATAAAAAAAATATTTTTTTATAAAAAACTTTTAGGGGATACAAAATTTGATTTTAACAGTTGCCCATCTCTTTACAATACTTATAATATATAGTCTTTAAAGGGATTTTAGAAAGTAAGTTTGTAAAGAAAAGAAAATGGTGTGAAAACATTTCCTAGTTAGGAGAAAAAAAAACATTCGGGAGTTTTGAAATTAACAAATCAAAACGGTGTTAATATTCAAGCAATTGCCTGTTGTGTGAAAAATATCTAAAATTTTTCATGAATGATATGTGTTTGGGTGACCTACCTGTAATCTTTGTTCAGGTAACCTGTTTGTGGTTTGTGATCGGGTAACCTACTTTTATCTTGCGTTCAGTTAACCTGTCCATGGTATCTAATCAAGTGACTTGCCTATGGTTTATGTTCTGGTAACTTGTGTGTGGTCTATGATCGAGTGACTTACTCATGGTTTTTGATTGGGTAACATGTATGTGGTTTATGATTAAGTGACTTTTGTATAAACATATTTTTTCTTTGGTAAATTTTTGTATCACCAAACACGGCCTTAAGTCTAGAAAGGCTTAGCCCAGCCATGAAATAGGAAGACATCTTTTTTATAATTGTCTTAAATTTTTGGTGTTCCATGAAATGGTTAAAAATCAAGAAATGATCGAAAATTAGCCAAATGACATTGAAAATGCATTTCTTAGATTTTTGCAATTTCTTGATTTTAAAACAAAATTATAAAAAGAGCTACAAAAGACTAGGGTCAAAATGAAGTTTTGGTGAAAACTCGTCAAAAGTTCAAAAATTAGGAGATCGAGAATTGTATTGAAAATGCATTTCCCTAGAAATCTTTGTATTTTTACAATTTTTTATTTTATAACAAAATTATTAGAAATATGACCAAAACAAGGGTCAAAATTGAGTTTTGGTAAAAACTTGTCAAAAGGGTAACAATCATGAAATTGCCAAGAATTAGCCAAATTGCATTAAAAATACATTTTTTAATTTTATTTTTGGAAAATATTTTTGAAAACAAGGTGAAGATTACAACAAACTGACAACTATAATACTTCTATGATTATTTGAATTATGATCTAATCTCATGATCATTAAAGTTATGGTCAATAATAGGCACTAGCTAGTTCTTCTTAAAGTGCTTCTAAGAGTCCCTTCCTAAAATCTAACATATTTAGTTATTAATTATTGGTAGTTGCAATGATTTTACGTAAAATTACTCAATTCATTTAGAGCAACAAATGATTTTTTTTTTTTGTATGAACCACAAAATTAAATATAAAGAAATTTATTCCTTAAATGCATTAGATTAAAATAAAAACGTCAACCCTAATTAAGATCACGTACTAAGAAAATATTTAATCTCAACCCATATATAAATAGTTTGAAGATATTTCCTATAAAAAGAATTGTATATACTCCACGAACAAGCATCAGAGTGGATGCTAAAAAGATTAGTGCAACGGTTTCATCTTCCGCATGCCTAAACTATCAGTTTAGGCTTCAACTCCCTTAACAGGCGGCTATGAAGGACATTATACGAGGCGGGATTTTAGATAAGAAGAGAAACCTTAATTTAATCAAAGCGTTTGAATTTATTTAAATAAATAAAAAGAAAAGGCACAAACTGCAAAAATCATACATTCCTTTTTAGAAAGAATTCATATTGTCCATAGACATAGATAAATCCATTTGTTGTGGCTCAATTTATAACCCCTTTCTTCCCCGTTTTTCTTTACTCTTAGGTTTTCTATGAAAGGTTTTTAGGTTGTCATTTGATTGTGTTGTTAGTTCTTTCCCTAGGTAGAAAAGCACACAGGGTTGTGTGTGCAGCCACACAAGGTTATTGTTAACGCAGGGGAGTTTTTAGGAAAAAACATTTTTTAATTTTATTTTCAAAGTTTATTTAGAATTTTTATTATTTTTTAAAATTTTGGGTTTTCTAATTTGTTTAGGATGATTTATGGACTTATTTTAAGAGTTGTAAGCCTCTTAAAGAGACAAACAATAATAAAGCTTTCTCTTTGACAATAAAACTACAAATTAAGGTTATTGTATTCTACCCTATTTGGTCATTAATCTATTTTATCTTGTTATTGTCCTATTGTTTGTGCTTCTGAGTGTGTCAGTCGGTATAAGAACCTAACAATCCTATTTTATTGCTTGTTATGTGTTGCAATTGCAGATTACTTTTGCTTTGTTGCGTGTTGCAGAAAAACCATGATATGAAAAGGTTGCAAAGTAGGATGTGTTTAGGTAGGAGGGGATGAGGAGGTTCTTCTCAGGGGAGAAACGTTCAGGAGCTCGTGATAGAGGACATGTAAAGGAAAATTGCAGAGCTTACTCGATGGTTGGTAGAAAAACCCTAATGAGAGGAAGAAAAGACTGCCCAAAGGTCTCCAACCATTACTTAAACCCATTCCTAAGGCAGATGCAAAGGAGGAAGTCTCTTAATAGGGAAGAACATTGTGAAGATTTTGTTTTTGAATTCGACTTCCTAATTTTACAGGAACTTTATGAGTAGATGAGTTCATCTGTTAAATGAATGATTTTTTTAGTAGAATGATGTTCTAGAGCATATGAGGGTGAAACTATTGTGATTAGATTGAATACTTGGGCTACTACTTGGTGGGAATCGTTAAAGAAATCACAAGAGAGGCAAAAGAAGCTGGTAATTAGTAATTGGGATATGATCAAGGAGCACTTCGTTCCTTTTAGCTATGCGTAAACCTTATACCAATGACTCTACACATTGAGATAAGGAGGTAAGTTTATCAATGATTATACTGATGTATTTTATCAATTAATGGTCAGGAATGACTTGGCACAAAATAACAAATGGTGGCTAGATATATAAGGGGTTTACAAAGATCCATCTAGGACATGTTGTGCTTGCAGTATTTGTGGACAGTTTTGGAGACATATCAAAAGGCTTTAACAATTAAGAAACAACATGTTGCTATAGTAATTAGTAAAATTTTTTGAATAGATCAATACAATATAGGAGGACCAAACAATAATCAAACTCCAACCACCTCTCAAGTTATACCTACTCAACAAACTCAAAAGACAACATGTTAGAGTACAAGTTACGGTCCTGGTTTAACTTTTTGAATTTGTTGTTACAAATATGGTGAATTGGGGGATTGAGCTAATAAGTACAATAAAACAAGAAAGTCACCCGGGTAAGAATAGGTTTATTGATAAAAGAGTCTATGGATGATGTGGTTAATCTTGTTTATAATGACTTAGATAATAATATAGAGATTCTATGTGGAGATGGTGGTGTTAACATAGTAATCTGAAAGAGTTAGTTGACTCCCAAAGGTGATTCAAAAGAAGATTGACGATGTACTAACATCTTCCACTCAACATGCACTATAGAAGATAAAGTTTGCAACTTAATAATAGACAATGGTGATTGAAAGAATGTGGTGTCTACAAAGGCAATTTGGAAGCTCCTTTCAACCACCATAAGCCCTACAAACTGACTTAGCTAAATAAAGACACTGAGATAATTATGGATAGGCATCAACTCATTTTATTTTCTATAGGCAAACAATATTTTAATAGTGTTTGATGTGATGTTGCGCTCATGGATACATGTCATCTACTATTAGGTAAGCCGTGCCAACATGAGAGAAGGAGGTTGTTGAAAGTATGGGTAAAAATATGTTGTTTTTATCCAGAATTATGGAAAAGAAAGAAAAGGAAAAAGATGAGAAGGCAGAGAGTCCAAATAATGTGAGTAAACATACATTGTAGAATACATCATTGACAATTAATGATGGTTTTGTCAGAATCAAGAGTATTTTGAGAATTGATTCTTGGCCTATCTTATCTAAGTCGATATGGAACAAGAGAGCGCAAGGGCACTAACACTGTTTTTAGTGGTCAACAACAAAAGCAACGTGATGATCAAGACTCGAGGAAGAGTTCTTTCTAATATGGGGAAACTAATGGAGGAGGATTTTTTGGAAAAAAAATATTTTTCTTATTATTATTTTCTATATAGTTTAGGAAAATATATTTTCTTATAATTATTTTTTTTATTTAGTTTAGAAAATCAAGTATTTAGATTGGCAATTTTATTTTTCTAGTTTGTTTAGGATTTTTATTATTTTTATTATTTTCAGGTTTTCTAGTTTGTTTAGAATGTTTTCTAGGTTTATTTAAGGAGTTGTAAATTTCTTAAATAAACAAGGCCATAATAGAGTTTTTTCTTTAAGAAATAAAACTATAAATTAAGGTTTTTTATACTCTACCTTATTTCAGTCATTAATTTATTTTATCTTGATATTGTCCTATTGTTTGTGTTTTCCCCTGCATCACTTGTTAGAGGTAATGCTTTTACTCATGAGAGTGACATGCGTCAGGTTGGCATTATGGCACTTTCAATAAACAAGGATGCCGTGTTTGTCAGTTTTCTTTTTTAACTTACCATACCCAGTACATGTTATTTAGTGCTTGTTCACATATGCAAAAGTGCAGTTATAATTAGTTCTCCTGTAGAATTTTATTCTCAGCGAGGATTAGCTAGGAATGAAACTTGCAAAGCAATGTGCATGTTACTAAATTCTGGAAATGTCTAAATAAGAGGCTTAAAAGCATTATTGTTTTTCCCTCATTTTGTTTTTGCGTCATCATATCAGACTTGCTTTGTTCTAAGTTTTTATACATGTGTTTACGTTTATCAATTATTTTTTAGTTATTTTCTCTCAAGTTACACGGTACTGTAATAGGGTGTAGCTGAAATAGAAAAGGTGAAGGTGAATTGCTGATGATATCTTACTAACCTTGTGCCATGCCATTAAGTTTACGTACTGTTGAGGATTGTTTTTCGTAGATGACTTGTCATAATTTCCTCCATCTTGAACAGCTTTTTGGATGATCGCTGTGGTCTTGCAAAAGCAAGCATCTTATTGCGTTTTTATGTTGGGATGTTGCTAATGGGCAACATCATTTGCAGCCTATTCTAGGAGAGGGTTGTTATTGTTAAAAGACTACAATGATAGTTGCACCAACCATTAATAAAATGGTGCAATCTATGTACAACTATCATTATTGAAGATGAGCTGGAGCTGGTGGCATTATTCTTGCTTATAAATAGACACCAAGAAAGCAACACATGAGAGTGAGAAAGAGAGTGAAGAAAAAAGAGGAAGAGAGAAAGAGGAGTGGCTGCCAAGAGCAGCAGCCCTGCTGCCATGTGTAGCAGTGTGTTAGTGCAATGAGAGTTGAGTTTAAGTAAAGTGATCCTCCTTCTCCATGTGTGTTGTATCCCTTTCTTTATATCTCTAATAATATTGGCTTCTTTTCCATAAATGTAGGCGGTTTGCCGAACCACGTTAAATATTGTGTCAGTATGCTTAGCCTCCAATGAGCAACTATCAGTACATTACCGGTCGGATTCCCGAACATTTTATGTGTGGGATGGGAAATACAAGAAGAAAAGATGGTGCTGGTTGTGGCTTCCCATTCTCTGCCCAAAATGTTGAGAATTAAGACAACCTAGAGGAAAATCAGGAGAAAACTTTGTAGCTAGGGATACGAATCCTGTCCCTTGAAAAATCAAATTGTCTGTATGTTTGACCATAGGACACTTCTGGTGGGAGTGTGACTTGTAGAACAGTAGAGACTATGCTATATTCCACAGGTTTTCACATGAAATTCAAATAATCACATTACTTTATTTTTCTTTTTGCTGTTTATCTTTTACTTTTCCCTCATTCTCCCCCTTTCCTCACCTTTACCCTAGAAGCAAACACAGCCCAAGCATTTTGTTGCTAAAAGGAAGGATTAGGTAAAACATGGGGATTAGATTGATGAGTATTTTATGTTAAAAGATAGTTGCATTAAATTGAAGATTCTCTGCCTTGCATCCAGCAGAGACTTCAGTGATTGCCCTGCCAATTTGTCATGGTTGTCATGTTTATTGGACGTTAGCATCAGGAATCTTTACTGAAAGTGAATTCTAATAATGCTTTCTGAAAAGAGAAAGAAAAACCTTTGTGGGATTGAATTCTTTAATTATTAGCTGACTCTAATCTAAATTGCTGATGTTCTAGAGAGTTACGGATGCCGATCTAATATCATTGGTGTCAGATGAGATTTGATGAAATGTTCCCCTGTCACATCTTTAGTTGTTACTGCCTTCTCTGCAACGTACTCTAAAGTTTTCTTAGCCCCTTGTACAATGGTGTCTTTTGCTTGTGCTCCCTTCTCTGTTACATATTGGGTAGATTTCTTAGCTTCTTCAACTAGAGTGTCCTTTACATGTGCTCCTTTCTCTGCAAGATAAAGGGTAGTTTTTTATGTCCCTTCAGCAACAATGTCCTTTGCTTGTATTCCCTTCTCTGTATCATATTGCGTGGATTTTTGAGGCCCTTAAACTACAGTGTCTTTTGCATGTGCTCCCTTCTCTACAACTTTCTGAGCACCTTCAAGGATAGTGCCCTTCACATGAGATGCCTTCTCTGCAATCTGTTGAGATGTTTTTGGAGTCCCTTCCCGAATAGTATCGTTGGCTTGTGAAGTCTTCCCTGCTGCAGTATCTTTGGTTGTTCATTATAATTGATGAAAATGCGACATTAACTAATAGTTACCAGCGTCTGATATATTTCAAGCGATATAATGAGAACGCTACTACTCCAGCTACATTAATCCATTGTCTTCTTAACAACATACTATGGAAAAGATGAATGTCCATCACTTACAGTGTCACTAAGAACACTTGTGATCACACATATAGCTCCACTTTCAGGGTCCCGATTATTTGTCTTAGTGAGCCATCACACACCCTTGCAATTATGGTACTTGGCCTTATGTGTGATTCATTGACAAATATTTCTCTCAGCATATGTCTTGGCAACATCTTCAATATCCGAACCATTGTCAATCAATACGTTGCCTAACAGGGCATCTCTGCATTACATTGTGATGTACAATGGTTTGTTATACCCAATGCCATCGGGGTTCAATTCATCTTCAATGAAGTACATATAATTTGAGCTCTAGATTCTACCCATTAGGTACTCTATCGTTTCTTAGTTGATAACTTGAGGTATATACGCCTCATTTAGCACCTTCTGCATAGCTAGCTTTCTTATGTGGTTCAAAGCTCAAAACCAATGATAGCAATAATATTCTAGTTGGAGTTTTCTTAAGCTACTCAACGGTACTGTATTCATTGTGTTTCATCAGCTACAAGAACTCATTGGTCTTTTCATCAGTGACAAGTTTATTTACTTCCTTTGACAGGTCAACTACCTTTTTCCCCTTAGTTTTCCTTTGTTCTTAAGTTCTTATAGGGTAAATCACCTCTAACTTCAGGTCAGGCCTCTAACTTCTGCTTGAAAAACGAGTGTTGGTTGCATGCTATGTTAGAAATACTCATAGTTATATGACAAGGTATTGTAATTTATCTTACCTACCACTATAGGTTTAGAAAAAATTAATTTACGCAACCTCTCTGCAGTAAATTATATATGGCAAACTTCCTTGTTCCTGTTAGGTTCATCTACCACGGACACCTCTCTGTCTGTTACCCCTTTAATTATAAGAGTTCATTGCGAAAATCTTTGCATTACCTCATTCAAAAATCTTTGCATTGGTTGATCATATTGTATTTTTCTTAATGGTACTTACAAAAATCCCTACTTTTCAGCCCGTCTTCCCATTTTGTATCTAGTTTCTACCAACATTTTATAAATATTATCCAAAGACACATTTAAGCTCTTTAGGCCTTCAGTCTCCAACACTTTTATGGATCTGCTACCCGTAGCATGATTAGGTAGTGAATTTGTATTCATATTCGGAGTCTTCTCTAATATTATCCATCTGGCTTTGATCAACTATAAGAGTTTGGTTCTGAAAGCATTATAGGTGTTAATGTTATGTTCTAGTGTGCTGACATGATATTCACATTTGAGCTTTGGTTTGTACCAACTAAAATAAGGTGGTTATAGCGGTGAGAGTGTTATTAAAGTCACATGTCCAATGCTTAGTAGTTTACGGTATATCTCGCTTAAGGGTAATAGCAACAGGGGTAGTTATTCTTGGGTTCTTTGGTTATTAGGTTTACAACTAATACATCCCCTCTTAGATTCACCACTAGTTGAGCCATGAATAAATCTCTTTAGAGGGGGGGTCTGCTATGTTGAAAGTCTACATTTGCTCTTGTTTTATGGCCCATATCTATCTCTTCTCCTTACTGCTGTGTTTTAATGCTGCTACTTGTCGCACCCGACATCGCGGCGGCTCTAAAAATAATTCTCTTGAATTATGGAAAAAGAACAGATTTCTGACATCGGTTCTTTTAAGGAAAATGTCTTGTTTGAGGAGTCGCCACCTAGTATTATGGTCACTAGGAACCCTAACTGGTCAACAGAGATTCTATGGCTCGGGATTGGTTACGTAAAAGGGAAGATATTATCACCCCTTAAACGTTCTACCTAAGGCAGACTGCATTGCTAGTTTTGTCTTAAATTATTAAATGTTTATTAGTTTATGCTATGATGATTTGTTTGTAATATTCCTGACTCTGGCGCCAGTCAATATTCGAGCTCGAATAATTCCAACTCTGGCGTTGGTAAAAATTCGTAGCTACGAAAAAAAATTAGATCAATATTTTTATTCCCTAATCTAGCGCCACTGAATAAATAAATAAAAATAAATTTATTTTTATGCATGCAGATATATTTTTTTTATTTTTTTAGCTAAATAAAAATAAAATACAACGAATAAAAATAATATAAATTTAAACCAGTATTTTTATTCCTGACTCTAGCGTCAGTGAATAAACCAATAAATTTATATTATTTTTATTCATGCATACATATTTTTCTATTTTTTCTATTTTTTTCTATTTTTTATTATTATTTTTGGGGCTGGGCCCAGTTGGGCCCACATGGACTGGGCTGGACCCAGCTGGCCCAGCCTGGTCACTGGCCCAAGCCAGTGACCCGGCTGGGCAAAGGCACGCACCAAGTGTGCATGCAAGGCTAATTAAATTTTATGGCAACAGTGTCAAATGAGATTGCAAAGCAGAGGGAGAAGATTACCCGAACGCAGGATGAAGATGTTGATGAAGACTGTGAAGACAATGGTCAACGCCGTTTCTCGTCTCTGTGCTTTCGTCCGATGGGCTGAGTTTGCGTCTCCTTTGCTCCTGGTTTTAGATTCTGTCACCGTCAATTCTGAGATGAAGGGACAGACGATGGTGGGGCTGCTCCTCGTCTCTGTGTCGTTCCTCTGCTTTTCTGTCCCCTCAGTTTTTTTCGTTCCCAGTCTCCCTCTCTCTCTGTTTCCTTTGGTTGCCCTTGCGTCTGTCTGTACGGGGGGAAGGGGTTGCAACCAGAGTCGCGGCTAACACTGGCCTGGAAGAAGACGATGATGAAGGTGCAGTGGCTGGCCAAAGTTTGCTCTCTCCTCTGTATAATCTCCCTCCCTCTGTTCGTTGCTTTTTTTTTTTCTTTAATCTTCTCTGTTTCCTTGAGAAGAAACAGAGGAACGAAAGTCAATTTATTTTCTCCTCTTCCCCCCCGTTTCACTGGTTTTTTTGTGTCTGGGTTTAGCCTCTCCCTCTCTTTCGGTTCTGCTCCTCTCCTCCCGCGAGGTCTCCTATGCTTAGCTTTTATAGAGCCAGCGGCAACCTTGGTGGTGGTAACGGCTGGCCTCCTAAATGCTCCGTAACCGACGCCTTCAATGAAGAAACGTCCGCGCCAACGGACGAAACGCCTCTGCCTTTAATGGTAGAGCCATTCCAGAGACGGTGAACAGCTGCAGATTAAAGAGAAAACGACCCCGTTTTGCTGGTTGCGAACTTGGTCCTTGTAATTCTTCTAATTTTGCAACCAAACCCCTGATTAAAATATAATTGGATCCTTACATTTCTGTGTCATTTTCAAGTTGGTCCTTGGATTTTAATTTTCGTAATTTGGACCCCAATTAAACCCCAAACTTTGATATTTCTTCAATTAAGTCCCTGATTGGATTAATTAAATTAATTTCAAGCCCAATTAAATATCAAAACTTATCAATTCTCCAACTAAACCGTTGATTGGAGTAATTAAATTAATTCCAAGCTTACTTAAGTCTCAAAACTTATCAATTCTCCAATTAAAACCTTGATTGGATTAATTAAATTAATTTCAAGTTCAATTAAGTCTTAAAACTTATCAATTCTCCAATTAAGCCCTTGATTGGATTAATTAGATTAATTTCAAAGTTTAATTAAATCTTAAAACTTATCAATTCTCCAATTAAGCCCTTGATTAGATTAATTCCAAAGTTTAATTAAACCCCAAACTTTTCATCATGTTGCCCTTAACCCAAATTTTAATTCATTCTTCATTTTACTTGTTTTTCATCATTATTATTTTTTTTGTCATCATTTTTTATCCTTTTCGGTAAATAAAATAATAATAATAATTAAAATAAAAATGGTAAAAAATTGGGTTATGACACTACTAGTGGGAACAAAATTTGTAAGGTCTAAAAATACTATATCCCTTATTGGTTTCTCTACTAACAGTGCCACAAATGGATCTCTATAGAGGTATGACTACTACATTAAAGTACAGTGTTTGCTCCTATTTTTCAACCCAGGTTTGTCTTTTCTCCCTACTACTATGTTTTAGTGCTCCTACTGATGGGATAAAGTTTTACAAGGTCTGAAACTACTACATCCCCTCTTGGATTCCCCACTAACAGTACCACAATCCACAATTAAATCTTTATAGAGGGAGCTCTATTATGTTGAAGTTTGATGTATGCTCCTATTTTGTCTTCATAATTAGTAGTTATTGCCACTGCTTGTAAGGGTTGTTTTGTGATGATTTGAGGGTTGTCTTGGGGTGACTTGGAAATGGACTTTTCTAGTATGAAAAATGGTTGTTTGGATGGTCTTTTAGTGGTTCAAGACTTGTATGGTTTGGGGTTTATTTTAAGATGTTTTGGTTAGAGTTTTCATATTTGTTGTAGTCTTGGTTGGGAGGTAATATAAATGGTAATGTTCCTCCCTCTCCAAGCTACTTGGGTTAGGGTTTTTGTAAGATAAACGGGGAGGTTATATGGCCTATGGATTGATTTTTAATAATCCTTGATGTTGAAGAATAGATGTCGGCCATTTATTGAAGCTTTTTGCTCTGCAACTAGCAACAAGGGAACAAAAGGTTGTTTTTACAGGTGGAGCAGTGCTAGGTAGTGTTTTTGGGAGAGAATCTGCATTTACTTTTTGTTCAATCAAGGTTGGAATTTTGTCTTAGATTGAATTACAAGTAATAAGATATAAGATTTATGTGGTGTGGTGTTAAGATGATGGATAAATTATGTTTGAAAAGTGGGTATTTGAGCATCTTCATTTTTTTTTTTTTTTTTTTTTTTTTTTATGTTTTGGAAAAAGACAATGAATAGTACTTGAATGACATGTCATTTAGGGTCTAGGCTTACAAATTAAACAACTTGTCATCCATCATAAAGGAAATTAGGGTTTTGTCTAAATTATCTATTTTCAATTTGGTCCCTAAACTTTTGAGACTTTTCAATTAAGTCCTTAATTGGACCTACTCTTTGGGAATCCATTAATTTAACCCTTGATTAAGTCAAATAATTTATAAAACTTCAAAATTGGTCCCTAAAACTTCTGGTTCTTGCAATCTTACCCTTAACCTTCTTCAACTGGACCCTTAAATTTCTACGTTTTTTAGAAAGTGATCCTCGGTCTTGAAATTCTTTAATTTAACCCTTAATCTCAAACTTTGATTTTCTTGTAAATTTGCCCTTGATTTTATTTGATTAAGTTTGTAAAAAAAAAATTTGGTCCTCTAGAATTTCAATCTTCTCAATTAAGCTCAAATTAGGCTTTCAAGTTTAATTTTTCACCAATTAAGTACTTAAAAAATTAATTTGACTTACTAAAAGTCTAATTAAGTCCTTACACTTAATTAAATCTTTTAATTATGGCCTCAATTAATTCTTAAAATTAATTATATCTTTTATGATGCCGATAATTAAATTAAATTGGCCTATTAAAAGTTTAATTAAGTTTTCAAACTTAATTTTTATGTAAATTAATCTAATATTCCCTCAAGTTAACCTTGAATCTGTATTTTTCCTCACATTTGGGTCTTTCAAGGATACAATTAAGCTTCCAGTTTTACATTTAAATCCCTCTCTAACCTATCTTTTTTCCAATCAAATTGCCGTTCCTCATTCTTTTTTATTTTTATTTTTATTTTTTAAAAAAAGACAATTTTAGAGAAAACTCAAAAATAGGTTATGACAATCAACACCTAAATAATGCACCATAGACTTAGGAACATTGCTGCTTGATAACCGCTCCATTTTGACCCTAAACTTTGCCTCAGGCATGCATAGACCCTATAATGGTTGTAAGGAGTATTTTGCACATCACATCACTCTCATGAATTACCAACTCCAAACTACTTTGCATATTTTTCACATGTTGTTTTAAATTGGCAAGACGATCATATTTATCCAAGCTCATTTTTATAGAGATATAATCTTGAGAAATTCATGTATTCAAAACGTTTCAAGACGGGGGTAGCCCCACACTTGATGAGGGTTGTAGGCATCTTCTTAGATGTGCTCAAAGGTTAACCTCCATTTAGCCTTTTGTTTGCTTGGTTTTGGGGAGCTTGAGTATTCTGATGTGGAGTGACAAGATTGGTGGTTATTACCTATCCCATGGTAATGAGAAGTAACATGCCTTGAATACCCACTTTAAGTAGGGGTACCATGATGAAGAGAGCGATCCTTCATGGGACTAGATGAACGTTGAGGCATGAAACTTTCTTGAATGTTGTTTTGCCTAGACTTTTCAAAGTAGTGTAGCTGCTTGCACGCGCTGGGTGATTAGTACTTAAAAGTGCATGTTTATCAAGGTTTTATATCATCATTTTGCACTTGAAGTATTAATAACTCCTTAACTAAAGCATGTTTTATAATAACAAGTTTGATATTATAAGATACCTTAATTTATGGTAAATGCTCATTTTAAATGCAGGACTATCACATAAATAAAAGGATTGATTGATGAGTTTAAGCATTGAAAGTTAAAGGACAAAGAGATGGCCAAACTTAGAAAAGAGATGTCGGTGCAGTCCAAACCGGAACATTGCTCGGTAATTGGATCATATCTAGAGCTCTAGATCTCGGATTTAGGTCCATTTTATATAGATGGAAAGGTAAAACATAGGCCTACAACTTTTATTTGGACACCAAGATCTAAGAAGGCCGTTTTCAAGTCCAAATTATAGGAACAACGAAGAAGTCCGAAGTTGTCCTGCAGCCCAGACACTATTTAGTGTTCAGCCCATATCTTAAGTTCTAGAAGTCCAAATGATCTCATCTTTTTTTTGTTGGAAAGCTGAGACAATTTCCTAGAACATTCCTGAGGATTCTGGGCAAATTATGATGTTAGCAATGACGTCTTGTTCAGACAAGAAGATAAGGATTGTCACCAAGTCAAGATGTGGCCACCCACTCATCAATTAGTCAACAAATCAATAGTTCTAAATTTTGGCCTATAAAAGGAGGCACTTACCATGTATTGAGGCATCTTGGTGTTCAGATCAAGATCATGCTCTTGCTTTCTCTCTTTGTATTGCTTATGTCTTGCTTTCATTAATATCAAGTTTATGCACTTCATTTCCTTGCCTTTACTTAGTTAACCTCTTTCTCATTTATTCATTTATGTTTCTTTCTTTCATTATGTTCAGCTAAGTTAATTATGTCAAGGTGAAAAGGGTACACTAATGGTGTAAGAATAAGTATAATATAAACTTAACATGGACCTTAACGTTGGATACTAACATGTATTATATTTGTTATCTTGTTCACTTTTAATACTTTGCTTGTTAAATGGTTAATCTAGATTTATGTTGTATAACACTTGGTACAACAAATACTTGGCACTTTCATAGCCCATACTGTATGGTATAACCGACACCTGAGCTATGAAAGGAACTTGATTTGTTGTTAACATAAGTTATAATCATGAATGCCTGCCAACATTTACAAGTATTAGCTTTATTCGAATAAGATAACTAATGTAATCATGTTAACAATTTATAATATGATTGGAACCTCCTTTATGTGTGGTTTCCAATTGAGTAATAAGAGTTTATACTATACTTGTTTGAAGTACCATTAGTGGATCCTCTAACCTTGACATTTGTTTTTATCGTTGTTTAATCCTTACGTTAATCTTTCATCTCAAAGTTCTCATTAATTTCTTCATCTTCTGCTTTTATTATTATTATTATTATTATTATTATTATTATTATTGTTATTATTATTATTTACATTCTGTTTATATTATATAATATATATCTTTGATCTTTTCATAAACTCAGTATATAGGCTGGAAACCTATGACCCGATCTTTTAGATCATTCTCAGGTATAACAACGCCACGTACTGAGTATTATAATTAATATTATTGTTATTATTGTTATTGTTGTTGTTGTTGTATTGTTATTTATAATTTATACAATTAACCTCTATGTGGTTCGACCTCGGTCTTGCCGGGTTATTTATTACTTCGACACTCCTGCACTTGGGAAAAGACATCAAGCTTTTGGTCGTAAAAACCAACCTCTGTAACTCTTTTACTTGCTGATAGATCTGTAAAAGTGCCTAGAGGAACAGTTGAGGATGTGTTAGTACAAGTTGATAAATTCATTTACCCTGTGGATTTTGTTGTCTTGGATACACAACCTGTTGAAGCATGTAATTCAATTCCTGTCATTTTAGGACGTCCATTTCTTGCCACTTCTAATGCATTGATTAATTGTAGGAATGGACTGATGAAGCTATCATTTGGAAACATGACATTGGAGATGAATATTTTCAACATTTACAAGCAACCTGGAGATGATAATGATTTACAGGAGTGGACTTTATTGAAAAATTAGTTCATGATCAGTTTCAAACCACTTCTATTGAAACTGAGATTGATGAATCTGATGATTTGCAAATGGTCTTCTTTCAGGAAGAATTAAAGGCACGCAATTGGAGGCCACAAATTGAAGAATTGCCACCACGATCAATTGAGCCCATACCTTCAAGTGCTCAACCACCAAAACCTGAATTGAAGCCGTTACCATTTAATCTCAAATACTCATTTTTTGGAGAAAATGAAACTTTTCCGGTAATAATCTCTTCCAAACTTAATGCACATCAAGAAGGTAAGTTATTACAGACTCTAAAAATGCACAAAAATGCATTAGGATGGACCATAACTAACATAAAAGGAATTAGCCCTTTGATTTGCACACACAGGATTTATTTGGAGGAAAATGCTAAACCCTCTAGAGAAATGCAACGAAGGCTTAATCCTAATATGAAAGAAGTAGTGAAAAATGAAGTCATTAAGCTTCTAGATAATGGAATCATTTATCCTATTTCTGACAGCAAATGGGTAAGTCCTACTCAAGTTGTACCCAAAAAGTCTGGAGTCACTGTGATAACAAATGAGAAAAATGAGTTAATTCCAACAAGGACTGTTACTGGTTGGCGCATGTGCATTGACTATAGGAAACTTAATTCAATGACTAGAAAAGATCATTTCCCTTTACCTTTCATGGATCAAATCCTAGAAAGAGCTGCAGGTCATGAATTTTATTGTTTCCTAGATGGCTACTTAGGTTACAATCAAATTGAAATTGCATTGGAAGATCAAGAGAAGACTACTTTCACATGTCCATTTGGTACTTTTGCATATCGAAGGATGCCTTTTGGATTATGTAATGCACCAGCCACGTTTCAAAGATGCATGCTTAGCATATTCAGTGATATGGTTGAACGTTTTCTTGAGATTTTTATGGATGATTTTTCTGTTTTTGGTGATTCATTTGATGATTGTTTGACTAACTTAGAAAAGGTTTTGAGTAGGTGTGAAGAGAAGAATCTTGTACTGAATTGGGAAAAATGTCACTTTATGGTAACAAACGGCATTGTACTTGGTCACATTGTTTCATCGAAAGGAATTGAGGTTGACAAATCTAAAATCGAGTTAATTGCCAACTTACCAACACCAAAATCTGTTAAGGATGTTAGATCATTCTTAGGACATGCTGGTTTTTACAGAAGGTTCATCAAAGATTTTAGTGTAATATCTAAGCCCTTGAGTAACCTTCTAACCAAGGATAATATTTTTGAATGGACTGAACATTGTGAAGAAGCCTTTGTTAAACTTAAAAACTTGCTTACTTCTGCTCCTGTCATTCAACCTCCTGATTGGTCATTACCTTTTGAAATAATGTGTGACGCTAGTGATTATGCTGTGGGTGCTGTCTTGGGACAAAGAAAAGATAAGAAACCTTATGTGATTTACTATGCAAGTAAAACTTTAAATAGTGCTCAAATGAATTACACCACCACTGAAAAAGAATTACTTGCAGTAGTATTTGCATGTGATAAATTCAGGTCTTATCTTGTTGGCTCACCTGTTGTTGTTTTTAGTGATCATGCAGCATTGAAATATCTTCTTTCTAAGAAAGATTCTAAGGCTAGATTGGTGCGGTGGATTTTGTTACTTCAAGAATTTGATATCACAATCAAAGACAAGAAAGGCACCGAAAATGTTGTTGCAGATCATTTCAAGATTGACAACAGATTCGAAATCTGACATCACACCAATCGATGACTACTTTCCTGATGAATCTTTACTTTCCGTTTCTACGATGCCTTGGTTTGCTAATATTGTTAATTTTCTTGTTTCAGGACAATTGCCAGCTCATTAGAGTACCCAAGACAAAAGAAAGTTCTTGAACGAAGTGAAGAACTTTTATTGGGATGACCCGTATTTGTTCAAATATTGTCCGGATTAAATATTTCGAAGATGCATTCCTGACAATGAGGTAAGTAGTGTTATTAAATTTTGTCATTCTGAGGCATGTGGGGGGCATTTTTCGTCGAAAAAGACAACTGCAAAAATCTTACAAAGTGGATTTTACTGGCCCACCATGTTCAAGGACTCACATGCATTCTGCAAGACTTGTGAAAATTATCAAAAATTGAGATCTATTTCAAAACGTCATATAATGCCTTTAAATCCTATTCTTGTCGTTGAGATCTTTGACTGTTGGGGTATAGATTTCATGGGTCCATTTCCTCCATCATTGGGTTTCATGTACATATTAGTCGCAGTAGATTATGTTTCAAAATGGATAGAGGCAATTCCAAGTCGAAACAATGATCACAAAACAGTGATAAAGTTTTTGAAAGACAATATTTTGAGTCGATTTGGAATCCCTCGAGCCATGATAAGTGATGGTGGAACACATTTCTGCAACAAGCCATTTGATTCTTTAATGAAAAAATATGGAATCACACATAAAGTTGCCACCCCTTATCACCCTCAGACAAGTGGACAAGTAGAGCTTGCTAATAGGGAGATCAAACAAATCTTGGAGAAAACAGTTAACCCTAATAGGAAAGACTGGTCTTTAAGACTTAATGATGCACTTTGGGCTTATTGAACTGCTTATAAAACATCATTAGGTATGTCACCTTATAGACTAGTTTATGGAAAACCTTGTCACTTGCCTGTGGAAATCAAACATAAAGCTTATTGGGCTATTAAAGCTTTCAATTCAAACCTTGATGATGCTAGTCAGCTGCGAAAATTGCAAATAAATAAGCTTGAGGAAATAAGAAATGATGCATATGACAATTCAAGAATTCATAAAGCAAGAATCAAAGACTTTCATGACAAGAAAATATTGAGAAAAACATTCAATGTTGGTGAAAAAGTCTTGCTTTATAATTCTCGACTCCATTTATTTCCTAGAAAATTAAGATTAAGATGGAGCGGTCCTTTCATTGTGAAACATGTGTATCCATATGGGGCCTGTGATATTGAGGATCCAAAGACTGGCAATGTTTTCAAGGTAAATGGGCATCGTTTGAAAGTTTATTTTGACAATTTTTCAGTTGAAAATGACTCTATTGAATTGAGTGATCCTGTATATAAAGATTGATTCTTTTTCTAACATTGTTTTGTGTTTTGTTTTGGTGTATCTATTGTTTTGCTAGTCTCTCTCTCACCCCGATCAAATGGCGGATAACGGTACTCTGTGACATAAGTCGGTTCTTTCAGTTTCCCAAATAACTGATATCTGTATATATTTGTACAATTCTGTGCTCTTTCTCCCTCCTTTGAATCTCGTCTCCAATTCTCTTTTGAAAATGGACACCACTCTTGAAAAGTTGAAAAGGTATTTTCCCGCTCTGCCTCCAAATGCGATTACAAAAATTTACCGTGCTAGGTGTGCAAGATTGAGGTTGTTAATGAATCATGGAATTCCTGAAGATATTCGCTGGCTAATTGAAGCAAAGGTCCGATTATCAGGTGAGTCCTCCAATTCTTTCATTTCACACATGCATGGAACAGGTACAAGCACTTTTGCAAAGAAATGTCGTGCAAAACGACTGAAAGTCTGTCACAGATGTGCCAGATGGACTTGCAATGCAACATGTCATTCTTTAGGAATGGTATCTGTAAACCGTGAAGATAAGATACAATTCATTAAGGATGGCCTGAGTAAGGGGTCTTTAGATAATCTTTTATTGACCCTTGAGACGCATCCTAGTGGAGATGTGCATTGTGTAATTCATGATTTATGGCCACAATTCCATAAAGAACATGATCGACTTAGTGTTGGGAATCTGACTAAAAAAGACCCTGTTTGCCAGTTTTTAAGAAAACTGGATGGGAAGCCTATCCCCGACCCATAGAGGGCGTTTAAGCCGTTCTTGGACGTAAAACCAAGGGAAGATGTGAGCCACAATCACAACTACCTGTACATACATGATTTGTCAAAATAAATAAATAAAGAGAGAGAGAGTGAGACAACAGCTGGCCTACATATAGATGATATGATTGCATTTTCAATTTTTCATCTATAAATTCTTCTCTTCCTTCCCTTCATTTCTACTCATCCCATACATTCATCAAATATAGAAGTGTGTAGAAATGGCAGGTTCCTCAAGTCATCACATAAAAAATATTTGTGTTTTCGGTGGATCCAGTCCTGGGAAAGAAAAAGAGTTTTTAGAATCAGCAAATCATCTTAGTCGGGTACTAGCTGAGAGAAAGATTCATTTAGTGTATGGGAGAGGTAGCCTTGGGTTAATGGGAGGTGTGTCAATGGCTGTATTTTTAGGAGGCAGTCAAGTTTTGGGGGTTGTCCCCAAAGCTTTAGCAAATGGAGACATCATTGGAAAAACAATTGGAGAGGAACTACAGGTCTCCACAATGTCTGACCGATTGAACGCCATGTTTAGCCATGCTGATGCCTTCATTGCCTTACTAGGTGGTCTGGGCACATTGAAAGAGATCTTTCATATTTCATCTTGGGCCCAACTGCACATTCACCATAAACCTATAGGTTTGTTAAATGTTAATGGTTTTTATGATAAGTTGCTGTCTTTCCTTGATCAAGATGTGGAACAAGAATTTCTAACATCTTCGGCACGACAAATCATAATCTCTGCTGCTACTGCTGAACAATTGATTTACCAACTACAATCTTTCATCCCTGTCATTGATCCCTGCATGAGTCGCCTAGATTGGTCAACTAAGGAAAGCCGTAAAAAGCTTAGATTAGATTTGAGCCTTCATCTGTGAAACCTTGTGTCTTGTGGTTTTATTAATAGCATATTATTTTGTTTTGTTAATTCTTATATTTGTTTAAGTGTGTTTCAGGTTTGTCATTGTTCGTTGTTTCAGGTGATGTCTTCTATACTCTATCTTTCTACCTTAGAACATTGAGGACAATGTCTCGTTTTGGTTGGGGGGAGAGGGTAGTAGTTTTAAAAAAAAAAAACTAACCAACTAACTGTTTTTGTTTTTTAAAAAAAACCATTTGGCAAAACTGTTATTACTAGGATGGCAGAGTAAAGAGGAATTATTCTTGAGACGCATCTTAGTAAAAATTTTCTAATGGTTATTTGCAATATTCATAACAAGGCTTATTAGAATACTTCTTGAAATATTCAGGTTTACAAACTCTCGCATTGTTATCACTTGATTATGCTCCTATACTCATTTAACAAGTATTATTAAACCTTCATTTTCACACACACACACTTCAACATATGATTGTGGGTTGCACATTGGATTATTACATTATTTATGTTCTTTTGTTGAAGGTAACAACTAAGGGAAAGGGATAGTATATAATTTGCAAAAAAAAAAAAAAACAAAAAAACAAAAAAAAAACAAAATGATAATATTGATGATAATAAAAACGTAGATAAGTTTGGTTTCGTAGCCTCCTTAACCTAAGCAATTAAGCCCGAAGGGGTGTTTTAACACCTAATACCCTAAAGTCAACTGACTTGGGAGCTATTAGCCCAAAGCTTGTTACATGGGTTAAGGAGAAAAGCTTAAGGGAATCAAACATTGCACTATCTATGTATCAATATCTGCAACCCGAGTTGTTAAGCTCGTAGGGGTGTCTCAACACCTAATACCCTAAGACCAACTGGTCTGGGAGTCATTAGCCTAAAACTCGTTACATGGGTTAAAGATACATTGTGTTTTAAGTTGTATGTGTGTGTGTGTGTGTGTGTATATATATATATATAAAGAAGAAAAAAAAAGTAATAATAATAATAATCCCAACCCAAGGAAGTTCACCTTAAACATTTGAACATAATATTATTTTCTTCCAACAAAAGCCCCATCATCTATGTTTTCATATACTGAGCACATAAAAAGAAGGTTTATTAATATCTTGTTTAAGAAGTATGAAGCAGGAATATAAATTTAATAAGAGTTTGTTTATCTGGATAGATTAATGGAAGTTGAATGATGAATGCCTTGCTTTGTGGAACTTGCAAATTGTTTTTCTATTTTAATGCTTTGATTACTAGGGACTAGTAATAAGCTGGTTGGGGGGTGTGATTAGTACTTAAAAGTGCATGTTTATCAAGGTTTTATATCATCATTTTGCACTTGAAGTATCAATAACTCCTTAACTAAAGCATGTTTTATAATAACAAGTTTGATATTATAAGATACCTTAATTTATGGTAAATGCTCATTTTAAATGCAGGACTATCACATAAATAAAAGGATTGATTGATGATTTTAAGCATTAAAAGTTAAAGGACAAAGAGATGGCCAAACTTAGAAAAGAGATGTCGGTGCAGTCCAAACCGGAACATTGCTTGGTAATTGGATCATATCTGGAGTTCTAGATCTCGGATTTAGGTCCATTTTATATGGATGGAAAGGTAAAACATAGGCCTACAACTTTCATTTGGACACCAAGATCTAAGAAGGCCGTTTTCAAGTCCAAATTATAGGAACAACGAAGAAGTCCGAAGCTGTCCTGCTGCCTAGACACTATTTAGTGTTCAACCCATATCTTGAGTTCTAGAAGTCCAAATGACCTCATTTTTTTTTTATTGGAAAGCTGAGATAATTTCCTAGAACATTCTTGAGGATTCTGGGCAAATTATGATGTTAGCAATGACGTCTTGTTCAGACAAGAAGATAAGGATTGTCACCAAGTCAAGATGTGGCCACCCACTCATCAATTAGTCAACAAATCAATAGTTCCAAATTTTGGCCTATAAAAGGAGGCACTTACCATGTATTGAGACATCTTGGTGTTCAGATCAAGATCATGCTCTTGCTTTCTCTCTTTGTATTGCTTATGTCTTGCTTTCATTAATATCAAGTTTATGCACTTCATTTCCTTGCCTTTACTTAGTTAACCTCTTTCTCATTTATTCATTTATGTTTCTTTCTTTCATTATGTTCAGCTAAGTTAATTATGTCAAGGTGAAAAGGGTACACTAATGGTGTAAGAATAAGTATAATATAAACTTAACATGGACCTTAACGTTGGATACTAACATGTTTTATATTTGTTATCTTGTTCACTTTTAATACTTTGCTTGTTAAATGGTTAATCTAGATTTATGTTGTATAACACTTGGTACAACAAATACTTGGCACTTTCATAGCCCATACTGTATGGTATAACCGACACCTGAGCTATAAAAGGAACTTGATTTGTTGTTAACATAAGTTATAATCATGAATGCCTGCCAACATTTACAAGTATTAGCTTTATTCGAATAAGATAACTAATGTAATCATGTTAACAATTTATAATCTGATTGGAACCTCCTTTATGTGTGATTTTCAATTGAGTAATAAGAGTTTATACTATACTTGTTTGAAGTACCATTAGTGGATCCTCTAACCTTGACATTTGTTTTTATCGTTGTTTAATCCTTACGTTAATCTTTCATCTCAAAGTTCTCATTAATTTCTTCATCTTCTACTTTTATTATTATTATTATTATTGTTATTATTATTATTTACATTCTGTTTATATTATATAATATATATCTTTGATCTTTTCATAAACTCAGTATATAGGCTGGAAACCTGTGACCCAATCTTTTAGATCATTCTCAGGTATAACAACGCCACGTACTGAGTATTATAATTAAGATTATTGTTATTATTGTTATTGTTGTTGTTGTATTGTTATTTATAATTTATACAATTAACCTCTCTGTGGTTCGACCCCGGTCTTGCCGGGTTATTTATTACTTCGACACTCCTGCACTTGGGAAAAGACATCAAGCTTTTGGTCGTGTCACTGGGAGCGGCCTTTTATAGTGGTATCAGAGCAGCTAATGTTACGAATGGTGTTGAGACTTGTTAGGGCAACACGACTCGATTTTTCCCCTAAATGGCTACACCGCTTGAATCAAGAGTTGTACTTGATTAATAAGTTATTGGAATTATGGTTGGTAGAAGTATCTGCATTAACAAGTAGATGTACTACCCAAGTTGTAAAAAGAAAACTAAGGGTCTTAAAATGTGAAGCACAAGTTGTAAAAAGAAAACTAATGGTCTTAAAACGTGAAGCACAAGTTGTAAAAAGAAAACTAATGGTTTGTTTTAAGTGAATTATGTGGTTTGGCCGGCTGAAAGTTTTCAATGCCCACGTGCCTATGTCCCACTCTTACACGCTAGAAACCACAACTTTATATTCACATTGATGTCTTTTTCTTGATTAATTTCCTCCTACTAGTGGAATTGGTGGAACCACATTGAGAGAAATAATTGAGTTCACACATATTCACAATTGATTGATCACTTTGTTTTCTTCCTGTTACCATCTCCCTAGTTACTGCTATGTGCAGCGTCTTCTCTTTATGAAGCAAGAGTTGGATTTAGGTTTGCTTTCACTAAGATAGAGCATAAAGCCGAAACTTAATAAATCAGACATAGCATGGCTTGGATATTAACCACTCTAGTCTTGATTGCGCTCGCTTTCTTCCTCCGAGCTTGGCTGTCGAAAAGAAAGATCAAGGATAGCAAGTTACCCCCTGGTCCAATAGGGTTTCCTATATTTGGTAGCTTACATTTGTTAGGGAAGTTCCCTCACCATGACTTGCATCAACTAGCAAACAAGTACGGCCCTATCATGTATATGCGGTTAGGCTTGGTGCCTACTGTAGTTGTCTCATCGCCTCAGGCTGCCGAATTGATTCTTAAGACCAATGACCTCGTCTTTGCTAGTAGGCCACCAAATCAGGCTGCGAAGCATATCTCCTACGAGCAGAAGACCTTATCGTTTGCTCCATATGGCTCTTATTGGCGCAACGCGCGCAAGATGTGTACCCTTGAGTTGCTTAGCAACCATAAAATAAATTCTTTCATGTCCACGAGGAAAGAAGAGCTTGACCTCTTGATTGACTACATTAAAGATGCTTCTCGTGAGCGTGTTGCCGTTGATCTTAGTGCCAAGGTCTCATCTCTAAGCGCTGACATCAGTTGTAGGATGGTTTTTGGAAAGAAATACATGGAGAAGGAATTTGATGAGAAGGGGTTCAAACCAGTGATTCATGAGGGCATGCGTTTAGCAGCAAGTTTTAACTTGGGTGATTACATCCCTCCAATTGCGCCACTTGACCTTCAGGGTCTTTCAAAGCGCATGAAGGCCGTAGGCAAGGTTTTTGATGACTTCTTTGAGAAGATTATTGATGAGCACATTCAGTTCAAGGACGAAAACAGAACCAAAGATTTTGTTGATGTCATGTTGGACTTCTTGGGATCTGAAGAAACTGCGTATCGTATTGGTCGAGACAACATCAAAGCCATTATCTTGGTAAGAACGCATAGAATTAAAATAACTGTTAGTAAGCAGCAACTAAATCACAGGATTATCCTTAAATCTGTACCTTTCTCTTTCAGGACATGCTTGTAGCCTCAATGGACACCTCAGCCACAGCAATTGAGTGGACTCTCTCCGAGCTCATCAAGCATCCAAGAGTAATGAAGAAAGTCCAGAAAGAGCTGGAAGAGAAAATAGGCATGGATAGAATGGTGGAAGAATCAGACCTGGAGGGCTTGGAGTACTTGCACATGGTTATAAAGGAAGCTTTCAGGCTCCATCCAGTGGCACCTCTACTTCTCCCTCACGAGTCAATGGAAGATTGCATCATAGATGGCTTCCTCATCCCGCAAAAAACACGAGTTATTGTAAACGTTTGGGCTATTGGGCGCGACCAAAGTGCTTGGACTGATGCAGATAACTTTATTCCAGAGAGGTTTGCTGGGAGTAACATAGATGTTCGTGGACGCGATTTCCAGCTTCTCCCCTTCGGGTCAGGGCGCAGGAGCTGCCCTGGAATGCATTTGGGACTAACCATGGTTCGGCAAATTGTGGCACAGCTGGTGCATTGCTTTGACTGGGAGCTTCCTAACAATATGTTGCCGGAGGAATTGGACATGACTGAGTCGTTTGGTCTTGCAACCCCGAGAGCAAACCATCTGTCCGCCACTCCTACTTATCGCCTTCACCTCTGATTATGACTTGAGCAATGTGTCGATTTCTAGTTAATTAATATTCTCTGTTGGAAGTGTGATCATGTAGGGATTGTCTTTGCTGCTTCTCTACTCTAAGAATTGAATGTTTATAGCTCTTTCCCTTGGATTCATGGAATCAATTGTAGACTCATATCAGCATGTTTCTTTTTGCCTGTCCAGGATTTTATTCAAATTAAACTACATCCCACAATTTATTATTTGAATTTCTTAGTTACTTTGATCTCCCGATCAAATACATGTAGGATTTTATGAGTAATTATTAGTTAACCCATTGTCTCCACTTTCACTTGTAGTAATTATTCAAAAAAATATTCTATATGTAGTTTATTTAGATCAAAAATTCACTTAAAACCCAAAATTAGCATAAACACTAACTTCCCTCAATTTGGGGATTTTTCAATTTCAAACACAATTAAGTGAGAAAACACAGTTATAATTTAAGAACAAAGAAAGAAAAAATTAGAGGCAACACCTAAAAGGGGAAAAAGACTATAAAAAAAGAGAGGATAGTACATAGCAGGTCAACAGTAGAGTCCAATAAGTTAGAAGAAATCAAAACTTGAGGGGAGAGAGACAGCATCACCTAGAGGAGAGAGATAATGTTGTCTGGAGGAGAACGAGAACATCTAAAGAAGGAGAGATAGAGTATTAATGGTGATGATTATAATTGAAGAGAGAGGGGGGTATATAAAGAGGAGAGGAAATAGGAAAAAGTTAAGGATTGTCTCGACATATCACTAATGAAAATTTTTATCGGTGAGTTTATTGGTAATAAACTCATTAGCATATTATTAATGGAGTCACCAATGAAAATTTTGAAACCATTGGCGACTCCTTTGATTACTTTGTTAATCATTTAAAAAGTTTCTGAATTTTTTTGAAAACCCTAAAATTCATTGACGATTTTTTATATGTTGATTTATCCATTGATCAATCGAATCCCTTAAATTCTTTAATAAACTCACTATAATTATCTGATGATAATGTTGTATGATGGTGATTGCGTCAGTAATTAATATATCACCAAGAAACTATTAGTTTACATTCCTGAATTCTTCCTTATACTTTTTGTAACTCTCCGATGAATTTATAATCTGTTAATAATTTATTAATTTTTTTTTAATTATTATTGGTGATTTTAACGATAAATTTATTAAAATTTATTTTTATAGATATTAAATATAACTTTTATCAAACTTATTTACGCAACAACAAAAATATTCATAATTTATTTAATAATAACTCTTTAAAATCACAACCACAATAACTACATGATAATTTAAAAGGTTCCAAGATACACATGTCACCCGACTTTAGGACTGAAACCCTGTTAGTGATTTCTTTTTATTTATAATTATTATTATAGCTCAGAATCTTACAATTTTTCGTACTAGATCTTTTGCGCTGTCGAAACGTTGAATAGGAAGAAGCAAGCATTCAGACTCACACAGGATTTTGTTTTTTTCCTTTTCCTCTCCATTAATGGCTCAGGCCCCAGCTACAAAACTATATTGAGGCAGACAATTTATGTTGGGTGCTGGTATTCTGACCTGCAAAATGAGACCTGCAAATTGAGACCTGCAAGACTTGTATGGAGGTGAAGATGCCTCCTGGGAGCATAGAATTTTATGTTTTGATTTCATAATGATTAGTTTAATTATGATATAGGTCAATATAATGACATAGGAAGGATCGAACAATAACATGAAGTTTCCTTTCTAGCTAGTTTACATTGTAAATTAAACATGGATTTGTTATTCTATAGCCGAAGACAAATGTAGGGACCTTACCTTCTTACAAGCTTGTTGATAAATGATAATGGCAGCAGGGAGTGTATCAATTGTGAGAATGTTGTGTTCAAAGAAAATGTCATTTACTCGAATTGTTAGTATAAATCACAAAAGCATTTTATCAATAAGGTGGTTGTAGCGAGATTTTTATACTTGTAATCATATGAATTTTTTTATATTACACTTGTTATTTTCATTTTTCAAAAAATAAAAAAAGCTAGATAAATATTTTTAAAAAATTATTTTAAATATTTTTTTAAAATTGTAAATCAGAGACGTTGACTTCTGATTTACTTTTATAATATTTTTAGAAATTAAATTCTATTTAAATTTTAATGATGATTCAAAATATAAAATTTCATTGAAAACTCTGAAGTTTATAACTACCATGGTTTTATCGCGATAGTTTTCGAGTTTTTAATTATGAGAAAGAGTGTTTTTTGTTTGCTATAACCCCGGTGAATATGCATACAAAATGTAAGCAAGTTCATGATGTGTATATTATATTTGATAGAATGCCTGAAAGGGATTCGATTTGCTGGAATATGATTATTTCTGGCTATACGTAAAATGGGTATGCTAAGGTGGTTAAGGCATGGTAATATATAAGAATATCTTGATTTAGGATTGCTTACTATAGTTGTTTTTTTTATTAATTATAAGTAATTAATAAAATATTACTAATTACTCTTTACTAAAATAACAACAAAATCTCAAAACCAGTTATAACATGGTAGAATATATTGTAACAGAAAGTAAAACATCTGTTAATTAATAGGCATTAATATGTTTGACCGTTACTTTTAATCTTATGAGAAATCTATGTGTCGTCCCAGACCTATTATTCAATTCTCAGTATTAACTCAAAACAAAATATTTTATCAATTGTAAGAGATAATTTCGGATTCAAGTCCTCTCGCAGGTTTTTTCTTAGCCTAAAATTGTGGATATTTTAAATTAGGGTAACATGTGCCAGAGCTTTTGAAATATTGATTTAGGTGTAAGAATTTCTTATCTAATTTATTGTCTTTAAAAATAAAATAAGGATGAAAACTTGTAGTTGTGGTTGCTTTTCAAAGTGTTCTTCATTTAGAAATGCATCAAAATAATATTTTTTTTATTTTTAAAAATTATTTTTGATATTAGCATATTAAAATGATTTGAAAACACTAAAATATATTAATTTGAAGCAAAAAAAAATTTAATTTTTTTTTTAAATACAAAAACAAAAATAAAAAGGATCGGGTGACTAGCATTAAAAACAATTCACATAAAATCACGTGTTTGGGGTTATTTAGAGTCAGTGATAGTCATATGACAAATTCTAACCCTAAGAGATGGATGAAAACTTAACCTAATTTAACATAAGAACTAATTTTTTCGTTGGGGACAATTTGTGCTGAATAAATTAGATAAGACTTTTTATACTTTTACCAATAATTTAAGATTGCTCACAAATTTTTACAACTTAAATTAATCTGACTTATTGCCTAACTCATTTAAATCTATTTTCAAAATTGAAAACTTTATTCGTTTTTATCCTGATTTCGAGACGCCATCGCATTAGATCTGCTTTTGCTGCTGGCTAAGATCATCCATATCCCCTTGATTCCTCCTCCGAGTGGGACAAAGAAATTAAAATTCTTTTGCTTCCGATTTTTGAAATAGTGTTATCGATCATTTACTACTTTCAATCCTTCCATGTCAAGCCTTGTCCGATTCTGCCAAAGCATCTGTACTAGCCCCGACCAGCCCAAAAGGTACAAGTCTTTATGTTCAGCTCGTCTTAGCTGGTGTTCCTATCTATTTATCTAGTTTGAATAAATTTTCTGAAAATACGAAAGGGAGTTTGACATTAATGGTAGCTTAAAAAGTGATGATGGCTCAAAATTCAAAATGGTTAGAAATAAAATGTATGTAGTTTGATAATAGGTTAATTGTATAGTTCTTCAAATCTAATTTATTTTTTTTAGTTAAGGTAGATAGTGGCTTGATTTAGGAAGCCACTGCAAGTGATAGTTTGATGTGAGAATCCAAATACCTGTAAAAAGATTTTTTTGATAGATTTGAGGACTTTTATATACTTAAATAAGTGTTTTTGTAGATTGAGAGTGTAATGATACTTTAGAAAGAAAAACTCTAAAAATTTATGTGCAAAAATATGTAGAGAATTGAGAGATTATGAACTCTTTACCTTGATAATTCATGGGGTATTTATAACCCATTAATCTTGTCATTTTACTTGAGTGAAGAGGCTGAAGAGTAATTTTATCCTTATAAATTAATATTGTTAGTCATGAGATGTATTCCACTCAAATGTATTGATGAGATGGAAAGGTGATAGGTCATAAGATATTTTTATACACCTATGGGTGTAGGGGGAGTAAAATCCAAAATAAAATATACCGAGTTAGTAAAAATCTCCAAGGACCTATATGAGATCTAAAAAATGAGGCTTGGAGAGCTGGGCTCGAGTCACTTGTTAAGCCCAATAGGGGTCTAAAATGGGCCTAGGCATGTTGCCTGGACCCATTGGTTTTAGACACAGACACAACATCTGAGCCCATGGTCATTTAGGCCTAGGCATGTTGTCTAGGGCCGTAGTTTTTGGGCTTTAGGGGTTTTTAGGCCCATTAAATTGGGCTCGAAACAACAAGAACTTTTATTTTTAAAACTACTAATAAATCTTGATCCATTAGTAGCCCTCCAGGTCTTTGTAATATTGACATGCAAAGATTTATAAAAATACCTTATAAAAATACCTGGTTAGTTTTATGAGATCATCGTTTTTTCTTTGTATGAGAAGAGAGGCGGAAACTTCAGGGTAATTTACCAAAGTATTCGTGTATAGAAGTGTGCACCACAATTGAAAAAGTTCTTCCATCATATGAGAATTGTCGCACCCGACATCGCGACAGTCTTAAAATTATTTACAAGGAAAGAACAAATTTCTGTCATCTCGTTCTTTTGGGGGAACATGTCTTATTTAAGGAGTCGTCACCTAGTATTATGATCACTAGGAACCCTAACTAGTCAACAGAGATTCTATGGTACTGGTCTTGTTATGTAAAAGGGAAGATACTATCACCCCTTAAACGTTTTGCCTGAGGCAGACTGCATTGCTGGTTTTGTCTTAAATTGCTAAAAATTTATTAGCTTATGTTATGATAATTTGTTTATAATATTCCTGACTCTAGCGCAAGTGAATATTCGATCTCGAATACTTCCAACACCAGCGTTGGTAAATATTCCACCACGAATAATTCCAACTCTGGCATTGGTAAAAATTCCACTACGAATAATTCCAACTTTGACGTTGGTAAAAATTCCAATTAAAAAAAATCGGTATATATTTTTTTTTATTCATGATCCTAATATCAGTGAATAAATTGTTAAAATACATTTTTTTCTCATACATGCAAAATTTCTATTTCTACACTTTCTATTATTTATTTATTTTTATTTATTTTTTTAGGGTTGGGCCTAGTTTAGCCCATATGGGCTGGGCTAGACTCAGCCAGCCTGGCCCGATCACTAGCCCAAACCAGTGACCCGGCTGGGTAACATGAAGCACGCGTGAACTAAATCACATGTGCATGAGTAGATAAAGGAATTAAGTTAGAATGTACAGTAGGAAGAAAATTAAAATGAAAAATAGGGAAAGAGAAGCTTACTTACCTGGTTCTAGAAACACCGAAGGTAGTAGCAACAATGGTTCTAGTCATGGTGGCTTTCCTTTGCTTATGTTCTTCCCTTCTGCTTGTATCCTCCTTCCTTTTATGCTCACCGTTTTCTCTCGGTGTCTCTTTCTATTCTCCTTCTTCGTCTGCCCTCATGCTTCGTTCATCTCTTCTCTGCTTCTGGTTTTTTTTTAGAGATGAAGAAACGAAGGTGATGATGATGCCGGTGCTCTCTAGTGGTTCTTCTTTTTCTGCTTGTTTTTTCTTTGTTTTCTTGCTCTGTTTTTCTTCCTCTGTGTAGGGTTCTTTTCTACTTGTTTTTTCTTTGTTTTCTTGTTCTATTTTTCTTCCTCTCTATCGTGTGTTCGGAGGGGGGGTGGCACAACCGGAGACGAGGTTAGCGCTCTTGCGTTGGCTGGCCAATGCCCCTCACTATTTTTGTCTCTCCAGTCTTCTCTCTCTCGACTCCCCTGGTTCATCTTTTTTTCTCCAACTTGTTTTTTTCCTCTTTCCTTGCGCTCTCTCATCTTTTTTTGCTTTATAGCCAGAGAATGCCAAGCATTTGAAACGGCTTCCATCCTTTACTCCAACAACGGCTCCTGAGGAGGAAAACGAAGAAGGTGATTAATAAATTCTAAAAATGACACCGTTTGCATGATGGGAATAGCCATTTTCAATCTGGTCACTGAAGTTTTGAAATCGTGTAATCAAGTCCCTGGGTAAATTAATTCCAAAGTTTAATTAAACTCCAAAACTTCCAATCATGTTGCCTTTAACCCAAATTTTAATTATTCTTCAATTTTTATTTGTTTTTCATCATCATTTTTCATTTTTTTATTGTCATTTTTTAGTAAATAAAATAATAGTAATAATAATAATAGTAATAAAATAAAAGGGTCAAAAATTAGGTTATGATAAGAATACTTGAAGATGATCCAAACTTAAAAGAATTTTTAAGAATATAAAGGGGAACCATGAAGGAACCTGTACTTTGAAAAACTTTTAAGAGACTAAGAGGAACCTATACTTAGAAAACATTTCTAGAAGGTTAAAGGGAACCCATTAGAGGAACCCATAAAGAGAACACAAACGTAAAAAGTTTTTCTACAAGATTGAGGGAAACCTATGGAAGAAGTCATACTTATAAAAATTTCTAGGAGGTTGAAGGAAACCTATAGAGGAGCCCATACTATCTCATGGAAGAAGCCATACTTATAAAACTTTCTATGAGGTTGAGAGGAACCCATGAAAGAGCCCATATTTAGAAAATATTTTAAGAAGTTAAGGGGAACCATAGAGGAACTCATACATAGAAAAACTTTCTAAGAGATTGAGGAGAACACATGCAGTAACCCATAGTTAGAAAAATGTTGAGAGGTTAAAACTCATAAAAGAACCTATAGTTCGAAAAAAATTTAAGGGAACCTATTGAGGAGACGTCTTTAATGATAGAACGAGGTTCATGGTCTTCAAACAATGGTATGGGGTTCGGGAGCCCCCCACTAAGGAGTTTTCTGATCATAAATCACGCCAAAAAATAGAAGGCTCATAGTCTCTTAACCGATGGCGTGGTAGAGCCCTCCAATTAAGAATCGTACTAGTACAAGATTGCACTAGAGAGATGGAGATCTTATATCATACTTATAGATAGTGTGAGGCCCGGGAGCCCCACTAAAGAGCCATGTTAGTTCAAGATTGCACTAGAATGCAGGAGATCTAAGATCAATCCCTAGAGATAGCATGAGGCTTGGGAGCCCCACTGAAGATTCATATAAGTCCAAGACCACACTAGAAAGCAGGGGATCCAAGATCAAACGTTGGAGATAACGTGAGGCCCGAGAGCGCCACTAGAGAGTTGTGATAGTCTAAGACTACATTAGAGAGTAGTGAATATAAAATGTATATCAAAGATATAATATTTTTATTTTATAAATAAACTTACATTCTTATCAAGGATAATGCATCATAAGGTGATTTGAGTACCAAGTGTAAGTGAGTTTTTTTTCCTTAAAATTTCATTCGCATTAAGATAATGATTTTGCTTGGAAGGTCCTTCATATTGGTTGTCCTTATAAAATTAGAAAGGCTCATGTCATAGCACACTTGCCTCTTCCACTTATATATGATTTTTCATGATTTGCTTCACTATGAGCAAACTTATATGTAACAAGGCATAAAGCTTTCTCCACAAAGCATGCTCTTTTACCCTATTTATTCAGGCCTCTAAGGCGCTTTATGCACCTCCTCATTAAACCTCTTTAAGTATGTCTGTGTGGACTTGCCCTCTAGCTGGGTAACACCAAATAGCTTTACAGATTTTTTTAGTGGGTATATCGGTGCTGAAAGACACTACTAATTTGGCACAGAGGTCATTAAAGGCTATAATAGATTCTAACTCTAAATTATTATACCAAGCATGTGCAGACCTTCTGAAGTTTAAGAAGAGGTTTAAGAAGAGGATCTTACACATCATAATGTTATCCTAGATGACTAGTTTTAAGCTATTTCGTAGGTTTTGCATATGCTCCCTTAGGTCACTAACACTATCATAGTTTTCTAGACTTATTTTTGTAGAAATATAGTCCATGTGGGTTAAAGTATTCAAAGCTTTTTTAAACAATAGAGAGCCTCACACCTGATGGGGGTTATAGACATTCTCTTAGGGATGTTTAAATATCAATCATCTCTCAATCTTATATCCACTAGGATTTGGAAAGCCCATATAGTATAATATAGAATGGTAGGATTGGTAACCGGTATTCATCCTATGATTGTTAGAGGGACGCGTTTGTAATTCCTACTTTGTATGAAAGTATCATAATGGCATGAACAACCTTTTAAGGGACTTGGTGAGCACCAAGGCAGAATACTCTCCTAGATGTCATTTTGCCTAGACTCCTCAATGTAGTGCAATTGTATATAGGTAGTAACAGTGGTGCTAAGGTGTTGTGTATTGCTGAAAGTGCTAAGACCTACTAAAGTATCAATGCCTGATTTTTTTCCTTAGGTTGCCTACACAGCCTAAAGAAGGACTTGAACTTAATTAATAAGTTGTTGAAAGTTTGGTTAGGTAGAAGTGCACATGATAACAGTAATGGGTAGATCTATCACACATTCTAGCCCAAGTGTGTCTCAGTTGTCTATCATGGAATGGCCTGTGAAAGTCAAAAACAAGGTTTAGAAAGAAAAAAAACTAATGGCTTTTTTTTAATCAATTTCCCATAAATAATGTCAATTAATGATGTTTTAAAGTTCAAGATGCTTAAGAATAAGGCTTATAGGACTAGATAATAGGTTAATCATTTAGTTATTGCAATCTGACTCATTCGCATTAGCCAAGGTAGGTGGTAGCTTAATGTGAAAAATCAAGGTAGGCGGTAGTTTTGCGTGGGAAGCTAAAGTGTGTGGTAGCTAGATGTGACAGTTGTGTTGGGGCGTTATGCGTTGTTGAAAGTGTCAAGACTTGTTGGAGTGGTATGATTAATTTTGTCTCTGGGTTGCTAGCATGGCCTAAGCAAGGACTTGCACCTAATTAATGAATTATTGAAAATTCTATTAGGTAGAAGTGCTTATAATGGTGGTAACAGATAGATTCGTTATGTATCATAACTCAGGTGTGTCTTGGTTGTGTATCATAGAATGACCTTGGAATGTCAAAAACAAGTTTTAGAAAAAAAAACTAAAGGATTTTTTAATTAGTTTCTCATAGACAGCGTCAATTAATGATGAATTGAAATCCAAATTGCTTAAAGATAAGGCTTATATGGCTTAATTATAGCTTAATCATTTAATTCTTGCAATATGATTCATTCTCTTTAGTCAAATGGGTGGTAGCTTGGTGTGGGAAGCCAACGTGGATGATTGTTTGGTATGGAAAACCACATACCTACAAATGATCCCCTTCGATAGATTTAGGGACTTTCAAATGTTTAAGTACATATATTTACTGAGTGAGAGTACAGTGATATTTTAAAAAGAGAAACTTTGAAAATATATAAAGACTGTTAACCATTTACCTGGTAATTCATGGGGTATTTATAGCCTATAAATCTTGTTATTTTGCTCAAGTGGATGGGATGAAGAGTAATTTTATACTTATAAATTAATATAGTTAGTCATGAGATGTATTCCACTCAAATATATAAATGAGATGAAAATATATTAGATCATAATAAATTTGTGTACACCTAAGGTGTATGAGGAGTATAATCCAAAATAAAATATACTAGGTCAAAAAAATTCTAAGGGACCGTGTGGGGTCCAAAAAATCAGGTTTAGAGGATTATGCTTGGGTCATTCGGTTGAGCCTGATAAGTGCCCAAAATGAGCCCAAGCCCATGGGCAGTTGTGTCCAAGCACGTTGCATAAGCGCTTAGATTTTTAGATCTTTATGATGTTTTTAGGCCCGTTAAATTAGGTGTGGAACAACAAAAATTTTTGTTTTGAAAACTATTGATAAATCTTGATCCATCAAAAAAATAATTTGAGATGTTATAAAATTATTCCATAACTATTGATTCATCGACACCAATGCAAAAAAATATATAAGAAAATTGTAACTTTAAAATTTGACTATATAATTAAGAGAAAACTTGTGGTATTTCGGTTTGGATTAAGCTGTACATTTTGCTTGAAATTCATGATTTCATCCATTGTATTGTTATATTAATAGCATTGACTATGAACATGAAGTATAACATGTTAGAACCTATAATTTTCTTGATAAAATAATAGTAATATGCATGACTAGTTGGTTGCACCATATAATCCTTGGAGGCATATCGAATAATAATTTAAGGTTGCTTGCTTTGCTGCATTTTCTGAAATGTAACATGCTTTTTCTTTATTTTATTGGATTCAACTCTTCATCACAAGGGGCAGTATCCTTCTGGCAGATTTAACGTATTTGTTGTGTGTTCTATATATCACATAAAAACTTAAAATCCATGGAGAATTCATGGAGAAGTCACTGTGTATTTATTTGAGTTTTTATATAAAATTTGATATTTTTATTTTTATTTATTTATTTATTTTTAATTATTTTCTTAATTAAATTTTGTTTTCAATTTTATCTTCAGAATTTAATTTCAAATTATTTTTATATCAAATATAGCCTCATTCTTTTAATTATTATTTTTTTTATTTTGAAGTTTCTTTATTGTATTTTGTTTTCATTTCATCTGTTAGCATTTTGATGATTTGAAATTTTACTTTTGTTATCTTTTAGGATTTATCTTTTATATGGTTAGTCTTGGCTTATGACCAAGATTACATGATTTGAAGGTTAACACGGATTGATTTTGGTTTTTTTTTAATTAATATTTTTTTCTAATTACATAATTAAACATTTGATTTATTGAGAATTAGTTTTCATACTTTTTTTTTTTAATTTTTTTCTATATAGTTATCTCAATCTTGTGTCTATGATCATAGTGTTAGAAGTTAACCTGGTTTGACTCAGATTTTTTTTTAACTAGTTTTTCCCCTTAATATTGTGATAATTGAGTTTCTTAGTTGTATTTAGTTTGCCTTCAATAAGGTTATTATTTATCACGATAAGATCACAGATTTGACATGTTAACCTGAATAAACTCAAGTAGAATTTTTTGATCTTTTCTATGTTGTCAGTTTTTTTTTATTTATTGTTATTGTATTTTTTTGCTCATGTTATTTAAATTAATTGAGTTTAGTAAACACAACCGAGTCAATAATCAACTTTATTTTAATATATTTTTTTATATTAAAAACAATAAATCATCCCTAGCATATCACCGCAAACTATATAGTGAACAACCATGTGTTTAAATAAATAGACAAGTAGTGATAAGTTGAAGACATTCTTTCCTCCTTTGCTCGTGAGTCTCCCATTGCAAGCACCTCACACATTCTCTGCGCGTACATATCATATGAGAATTCCAAAGAAGATCGACTTCCATTAATCCTATATGACGAGTTCTTCATTAGAAACGTTTACATTAATCATTTGTTTACATTCCTTGATGTTTGTCTGTATTTACTTTCTTTGTTTAATCTTTCTTTTGTTTGTTTCCCTGAAAGGTTGGCCCAGCTTTTCTTATCAAGACTAAAGTTTATTAATTAATAGTTGGGTTTTCCTGACTTATCCATTACAGGATTAATACATTCATAAAAAAATTTCTTTCATAATTTAAAAAAAAAAAACTCAAATCCAAGAAAATAATTTATATAAAATTAAGTTTTGGGTGGAGTGATTATTATTATTATTATTATTATTATTATTATTATTATTATTATTATCATCATCATTAAGTTATTAAAAATTCAAAACTTTTGAACTTAACAACTATTTGATAACCTGAAGGGTTGTTGGCTTTATTTAACAATATGGGTTGGTTCCAAAATCTCATATAGAATAATTGAAGTGCTTACTATAAGCTGTTGGACTGGTGGTATATATTACCCACAAATGAAGTGGAAGAGAAGTAAAGCTTGTTGAGAGCTAGATCATACGGGTAAAATCACAAATATGGTATCTGGATTTTGAAGTCCAATCAATTTTCTGATTATTTTCTTGCATTAGTACGTGGCCGAACTTCTTTTTTAAATTAACACAATTGAGAAAATAATTTTCATTCTAATATAGAAATAGTAGTCGTGCATTGGGCGACCTATAGACACACATTTGCTACATGCACATGCACATCCACAAGTCAAGTCATGCATGTACTATATTCATGACCTATAAGTTCTACATGTACTATATATGCAATCACTAGTCGTGCATATAATAAATGTGTAACCTATTGGTCATGCTTTTTAGTACATACATGACCAACCGGTTGATTATTTGAATACAATTTTCTTTTTCTTTTCCTCTCCCCTTACTTCTCCTTCCTCCTAATATCGATCTCAACTCAGGCCAGTTGATCTCTTTCTACCACAAAATATATATATATATATATATATATATATATATATATGTATGTATATCTCCCTCGCCACAGCAGACATCACATTTCTCTCTCTTTCTTTTTCAGTTGTCAGTTCTCTCTCTATCCATCCACCTATAATAACCACCAGTCTCTTGCCACCGCCACCACCCACAAGCACCCCATTTAACCAATTTGAAATATATTCACCTTTACCTTTATAAATGTGTTATCTTACTTGGCTAATTTGTGATTATTTTTTTTTAGGATAAGAGTTTTAGGGTTTAGGTTAAGGTCTTGTTGATTTTGCCTAATTTAACTATAATTTGAGATTAATTAGATATAAAATTAGTTAAGTGTATGTATTATCTTATTTAGTAAGAAAAGTCAATGAATTATATTGTGTTGATTATGTTAGTGTTAGGGTTTTAAGGTTATGAAATGTCCATGTGACATTCCGTGTCAGCCAACATGTAATTTGAATAATTGTAAGTCTCGTGCATCAAGATATAATAGATTGATATGTAAGGATTAGTTTTTTCAACATGTAATTAACCAAACTTGAGCAAAACCTAAGAATTAACCAAACCTAAAACTCCTTGTCGAGGGCCTATTTACCTTAGGGATTAGCTGAGCCTTGGGATAAGATACCTGATGCTAATTACAAAAAGAATTCTTACTATATGTTTTATAAATGATAACATAATATATATATTTTTTCATACATTAGGTGAAATTTTTAATAGACAAGATTCAAAGAGTTGTGACCGCAGTTCGTGATGCTACCTATAATGATGTGAATGACGATTTCAATACTTGGTTCTTGTTGTGCCATTCTTCACTTGAAGAGGTTGGGGAGGCTAAGCATTTGGACAATGCAATATAAGAGGATGAAGTTGTTTATCATCCATGAGATGACATGGTCATGGTTTTCATGGTATAGACCCGTCAACAAGTTAATATGTTAGAAGTTTAACTATATAATTTAATTATTTTGTAATTGAATTGATATTGTTTATTGTAATGAATTGTTTTGGTTTTAAGATTAAGTTTTTCTAATTACAAAACTTTATGCTATGAAAATTAGGTGATTTTGTTGGCTTGAGTTATAACTATTGTTTTTTTTGTGATTCTATTGCCTTTGAAATTGTATTTTTGTTAGGCCAAGAACTAGAGTTGAGATATGCAGCTGGGTGGTGTTTTAATAGGTTGCGCATCTAAAACCCCGAGAACAAACTTATACAAAGAAAAATTTATTAAAATTAAAATTTTAATAAATACAAAAATAACACAAATAAAATAATAATAATAACAACAAGTATGAAAATCATAAAGGGGAGGCCTAAATTATTTGGGGGGGGGGGACAAGAAATGGGGTCAAAATATAATTAAGAAGAAATGGAACTATAAATACCCTATTTCTTCTCCCTCATAAAGCCGCTAGCAAACACATCAAAAAAAGAGGGAGATTTTCAGATTTTCCATTCAAATTTGAGAGAGAAAACATGAAATTTTAACCAATTTACAAGTCCTAGACAAGTCTTTAGGAGAAAAACATCATTTAGACAAGAGAAATTACAAGAAACAAGTGTGGAAATTGTGAAGAAAAGAGGGGTAAGTGGCCTGCTACATGCAATGAGAAGGGAGCCAAGATTTTCCAAATTATTAAAAAGTAAAGCTCAGATTTCTTCCAAGTAAGGAGTTCTAATCCCAATTCCTACGAGTTTAGCTTAAATTTGGTTGAAATTGCACAATTTTCTTGAATTGGGAATTAGGGCTCTTGAACATAAATTGGAGGAAATGCAAAATTACCAAAAATTAAACCAATTAGAGTGTTATAAATTACCTTGGAGGAGAAATTATGTAAGGACAAAAAAAAAGGGGTCCAAGGTGGCCAACCATTAGGAGGATGAATGGGAGGGATAGAAATCATGATTTTCCATGTTAGATTATTCTTAAAGTATGGTTGTAATGTAGATGATGACTAGAATAGAGAATTTTCAAATTAAAAAGAAGAAGGAACTCCTAGTTCCTTTGGAGCTAAGTTCGGCTAAGGTGAAAATAATTAAAGGGAGGGTGAGTTTTGAGGTCTAGTATGAAAATTTTAAATGAATGAAGTATAGCAGAAAGTTTACTAACAATAGAAATAAGATAACTTAATGGTGTGAGAATTGTGTAAATTAGTTGCGTGGGTCATGAGGAGTGGAATGGAGATATGGGCCACATGTATGGCCTAAAATGTGTTTTGAGGATAGTTATGAAATGTAGAAAATCATAAACGTAAAATGTGCATGTGTTCTTAAAGTGGTTATAGACCATCAAACAAAAATGCAAGGGGGGGAAAGGACAAAAATTAGCATAAATGGGCTTGGGAGGTCTTATTTAGGAGAGTTGTCATGCAAACGGCGATGTGATTAGCTACCTAAATGAGAAAAGGGGGAATAATGATAATTGAACATATATTTAATCCATTGATGAAAAACTGGGTAAATTCATTGCCTAGATTTCTGAGAGGATTCGGGCCTGATGATGATAAAATTCGAGGAGGGTCTCCCATAAAAATTGTAGCCTAGGGTGTTAATTTTTCAAAGAATCTGACCCCACTTAACTCTGAGCTCTAGAACTCCATATATAGATAAATATATGAGGAGAGATCGAGCTGCCACCCCTGCTGGTAGATTCGGCCAAGATGACAAAACAGCGAGATTTCGCCATGTTAAGAGTAGAATTCATTATCCCTCCCTTTGTAAGATGTGCAATATCACATCCTGACTTTTGAAAAGAAACAAACCATATTTGAAAATGAATTTGCAATGTTCGTTACAAATGCTAATGAATTGTAATCCTAAAGGATAATAATAGGAATGTATAGTATGGAAAAAACAATTATGAAAGAGGACCTAAAATATTATCTTGCGAAATGTAGTTTGAATATGGAATAACATGGTGTGTTCGTGGATTCAGAAGGAACTACAGGAGGGGTACAATAGCAACAAGGAAGCGCGATGTGAGTTTTTGTGGTAGATAGATATTTTACACCTATACTTTTCTCAAATAACAATGATTTTAATAATTTATTTTATCTTAGATCTTGTACTTAGGAATATGGTTCTATATATATATATATATATATATATATATATATATATATATATATATATTAAGCGAATTTCTCTTCTCAACTTCATTTTTACTTTTAATATATTATTCCAACCTTATGATATTTTGCAATTCCTTCACATTTACATCAAGAATAGTATTTTAGGTCCTTTAGTTTTCTTTTATATGAACTTGAAATTAAATGATTATTAATACATTTTGTCTTTAAATAACTATATAATTTAAAATGTAAGAGTACCCTTTTTATATTAATTATTGGGACATTACACTGCACTATTTTGTGTTTGTAATCTTAACATTGCTTATTTTTGTTATTTATGAACTAAAGCATGTTTAAAGGTGAATATATGAGATGTTATGGTTGTACCTATGAATGATTGCTATTGAGATCCATTGTGATTGTGAAATGAGTGCGGATAATTGTTAATAACTTGGGACCTTTTAATATAGGAAAAACTTTACTGAAATTTCGATAAAAAATTCAGAAATTCTTGTATAATTTCATCAAAAAAAATTCCTTTATAATTCTTCCTTTACATAAATGATATATTGATTCTAATGACGGGAATGTTAAAGTGCATGCATTATACTTGTGACTATTGTAAAGGATATACACAATTCACTCAATACAAGTTGACTAGTTCGGCTTGTAAACCAACAACAATAATTCAAAAGAGTTTCTTATCCTTTATCCTTAGATGATGTAACAAACCTTGTAATCTGCAACTTATGTAAAACATAAAACATGTATTTAAACAGCAACAAGTATACTGAATAAAATTATCAAAGTAAATTATCTCAATTCATCTGTTTCTTTATAGTATCAGAGCTTTTGCTCTAACGAGATTAATTATATCTTCTTCTCTTCTCTTCTCTTTATTTTTCTATTTTCTTCATGGCTGATCATAACAATTCCACACTAGTAACCCCTATGATTACCACCTCATCCACTGATCCTCCCATTCCTCTTATTGCTCTTACTAGTGGTCAACTTCCTCTCAAACTTACTCATTTAAATTATCCTTCCTGGCGTGCTTAATTTAATTATCTTCTCTTCGGATATGATCTGCAAGGCTTCATTGATGGAACCCATCCTTGCCCTGATCGTACCTCTGCCACCTTCTCTCCATGGATGCGCCAAGATCAACTATTGCTATATGCCATCTGTATTTCAGTCTTTGACTCTATTGCTCCTTTTATTGCATCCACTACAGCCTCAAAAGAGCCATGGGACAAGCTTACTCGTCTCTATACCAGTCGTTCTCGGTCACGTGTCATGAGTCTTAAGGAACATCTTGTTCGTCCTCGTGATTCCTGCTCTCTCAATGAATATCTCCATTCTATTAAACCCATTGTTGATGAACTGGCACTCATTGATACTCATGTTTCTGATGATGATATCACCATTGCTATTCTTAATGGTGTTGGTCATGACTTCAAAGAACTCACAGCAGGTATTCGTGCTCGGCAACACCCCATCTCTTATGAAGAACTTCATGATAAATTAATTGATTACGAGGCATATCTAAAAAGAGAGGATTTACTAGGGGTGTGCAAAAAAACCGGAAAACCAAAAAAACCGAGAAAACCGAGAAAAAATTAACCAAAAAAACCGAACTGAGAAAAAAAAACCGATTAAACCGATTAGAATAGTTAGGAAAAATCCCGGTTCGGTTCGGTTTTCAGTTTTGTAATGCAGGAACCGGTTAACCCGGACCGAACCGAACCGGTTAAAAAAAAAGCACTATAAATAGAAAAATTATCCTCACTCTTTCTCTCCAGTAACCCTAGCCGCAGCCCCCTCTCACTCTTTCTCTCCCCTCCCCCCTCCCAGCAGCCCCCCCTCCCCTCTTTCTCTCCCTCCCAGCAGCCCCCGCTGCCTCTTTCTCTCCCTTTCCCTCCCAGCAGCCCCACCTTCCCTCTTTCTCAGCCCCCACTCCCTCTGTAAAAGTACATAGCCAAGAATACAGGAATAAAAGTACATAGCCAAGAATCCTATTGTTTGAACCTGTGCTCCTTCCTCATTTTCAAAACATTCAACACATTCCAGTGTTGTGACAATCTCTTTCAATTTCAATATGCAGAATTCTTGATTTTCTAGTCTTGATCGGAATGTCAATACAAATTTCTGAAGAAGCATGGACATTGGTATTGATGAACACGCTTGCTCAAAGTATCTTCATTCCATGTTCCCCTTTCGTGTTCTTAATCTGGATGATGCATACAATTTCATACTGGTAAAGCCTCGAGGTTGTATTGCAAAACAAGTCTTTCCGCTGTATTTCGTCTCATGACTTGTCTGAGGAGCAACTCTTTTAAAACTTCTGCTGCCAGCTCCTTTTCTTCTTCATGGGCAATCCCTTCAACTATAATGGTATAAGTTGTTTCATTCGGTGTGTATCTTTTCTCAACCATCATCTCAAAAATATCCAGGGACAAATCTGTTCTACCAGATTTACAAAATCCAAGTATAAGGGCATTGAAATCAGTGGTGTTAATTTTTGACTTTTAATTTGTTTGCACAATGCAGGGAAAACAATAGTTGTGAAAAGGTATCTTACTGGCGAGTTCGAGAAAAAATATGAGCATATAGGTTTTCTCGGTTTTTTGAAATTAAAAACCGGACCGGACCGGACCGAAACCGGTCGGTTTGACTCGGTTTCGGTTCGGTTTCGGTTTTTTTCCACATAAAAATAGAGAATCGGTTTGGTTATTTTTTATAGTTCAAAACCGAACCGAACCGAAAATGCTCACCCCTAGGATTTACAGTCAACTTCATAATTTTGTCTGCCAATACTACTCAGCGATATAATTTGCATCATGGTCATCAATCCACTTGGTCATCCAATCGCAAAGCTGTATTACCGCATCACTTTCATCCTCAGTCCTCATGGTTAACTTCTCGTCAGTTTTCTTCTCCTCAATAGGCTTCTCCCTGGCAATCCCATCGTAACAACTATCTACGACGTGGCTACAGAGGTGTTTGTCAATTTTGTGACCAACAAGGTCATAATGCAAAACAATATCCACGAGCAAAGGGTCTCCTTGGTCTCTCACCTACTGCTCACTGCATCACCACAAACATTGCCCCTAAACAACCTTGGCTCCTGGATTCTGCTGCCACAAATCATGTCACCTTTGATCTCCATGACCTTTTCCTCCACTTAACCTATGATGGTCCTGATTCTATTCTCATCGATGATGGTATAGGTTTGCGTATCTCTCATTCTGGTTCCACTACACTTTCTCCTTTCACTATCTCTAATGTTCTCTGTGTTCCTTCAATTCAAAAAAAATCTAGTGTTTGTGTCTTAATTTTGCAAACAACATTTAACTTCCATTGAATTCTTTCCCTTTCATTTTTCCGTGAAAGACCTATGCACAAGGCAAAGTCTTCTTCAAGGCCAAAATAAGAATGATATTTATGAATGGCCTTTAACTATGCATGTGCAACCGTCTGCTATGGTTGATGTGAAAACATTAGTGAATAAGTGGCATAAAAGGCTTGATCATCCCTCTTCTCGCACACTTCAATCTCTTCTCAAGAAAATTTCTTTACCTGTCTCATCCAAAAATATATGTTCAACACTGTGTTCATCTTGCCAATGCAATAAAAGTCACAAGCTTCCATTTACAGTGTCATCTCTTACAAGTCATGATCCTCTTGAAATCATTTACACTGATGTTTGGGGCCTTGCCTCTATTGAATCCACTTATCAAAACAAATATTTTGTTATTTTTTGTGGATCATTTCACTAAATACATTTGGATTTATCCCATTAAATACAAATATGATGTCTTTACTATTTTTTCAACATTCAAAAATCTTGTAGAAAACTACTTTAAAACCAAAATCATTTCCATTTATTCAGACGGTGAGGCTGAGTTTCAAAAACTCAAACCTTTTTTAGCAAAATTTGGCGTCTCTCATCTCTTGACACCACCTCATACACCTCAATATAATGGCATTGTTGAACGTCATCATCGTTATATTGTTGAGACCGGTCTAACTCTTCTTCATCAGTAGAATCTTCCTCTTAAATTTTGGTCCTATGCCTTCCAAACAGCCACCTACCTTATAAATCATCTTGCCTCACCTATTTTAAATAATCGTTCTCCTTTTCACGCTCTTTTTGGTGAAATTCCAAACTATTCCAAACTTCGTATTTTTTGTTGTCTTTGTTTTCTTTGGTTACGTCCATACAACAATCACAAGCTTGAACCTCGCTCCCGTCCTTGTATTTTCCTAGGCTATTCCCTCACCCAAAGTGCATACAAATGTTTTGATCCATCAAAAAATTATATCTTTCTATCCCGTCATGTGGTATTTGATGAAACCGTTTTTCCATCCCTCTCCTCCGCCTAGCACCCCCCTTCCATTCCCAATTCTTCTCCTTCATCAAATGACTTATCTCCCATCCATGTTCCGTTCATCACTGGCCCATGCACCATTAACCATTGTGATTGCCAACCACAGTCTCATGCACAGCTCCACAGTCTCCAATGATATCATTTTCTTTAAGCACTGAAGCTACTGCCACAATGGTTCAAATCCACAATCCACAAGCTACTCCACAGTCTCAAATCCTCTCATCTCCACAATCTACAAACACATCCATTCCCATTAATACCTCATCTTCACACCTCAACTGAACACACCTCATGATTGCTCGTTCCTAAAATGGCATTGTTAGACCAAACCGTCAACTTAATGCCACCGCCAGACATAACCTCCCTGACACAGAAGAACCATCATGTACTTCACAGGCTCTTTGTGACCCAAAATGGTGAGCTGTTATATCAAATGAATTCAATGCCTTACTACGTAATGGCACGTGGGATCTTGTCCCTCCCTCCTCATCTACAAACTTGGTTGGCTGTAAGTGGGTTTTCATAATCAAACGCAACTCAGATGGCACAATTGATCGTTATAAAGTATGTTTAGTTGCAAAAGGTTTTCACTGGCGGCCAGGCATTGACTATAAAGAAACTTGCAGTCCTGTCATCAAGCCCACAACTATCCGAATTGTTCTCAGCCTTGCTGTTACAATGGCTGGCCACTTCGTTAACTGGATATCAATAATGTATTTCTTCATGGTACACTGTCTGAAGTAGTGTTTATGTCTCAACCTCTAGGTTTTACTGATTCCCAGTTTCCCACTCATGTATGTCAGCTTTGTAAAGCCCTTTATGGTCTCAAACAAGCCTCCAAGGACTGGTATTATGAGCTTCGCTCTTTCTTGCTATCTTATGGTTTTACAAATGCAGTTTCTGATCCTTCTCTGTTTATATATAATCACAATGCACAGCTCATCTATTTTCTGGTATACATTGATGATTTAGTTGTCACTAGCAATGATCCTTCTTTCATTGATAGCTTCATCGCAGCTATATCAACAAAATTTTCAGTCAAGGATCTCGGCTTACTACATTACTTCCTTGGTATTGAAGTGCTTCCCACCTCCTCAAGTCTGTTTCTCTCACAGCACAAATATATTCGTGATCTCTTGGTTCGCACACGCATGGAAGGTGCTAAAGAGGTTGGCACTCCTCTTATTACCACTAGCTCTTTTGTTCTTAAAGATGGTTCACCCCTTGCAAATGCCACTGAATGTTGGAGTGTGATTGGGACATTGCAATACTTAAATGTTACTCACCTAGATATATCTTTCGCTGTCAACAAGCTATCTCAATTCATGCATTTTCTAATGCTGATTGGGCTGGGAATATAGATGATTGAACTTGAACCACTACTTATGTGATCTTTCTTGATGGCAATCCTATCTCATGAAGTTCTAGGAAATAGAGGTCTATTGCACAGTCTTCCACAGAAGCTGAGTATTGGGCCACTGCTACCACAGCTGCAGAACTTGCAAGGATTCAATCTCTCCTGACAGAACTCCAATTTCCTCTCCCATGCACACCGGTTATATATTGTGATAACATTGATGCTAATTATGTTTGTGCCAACCCAGTGTTACACTCTCACATGAAGCATATTGCTATTGATTTTCACTTTGTTTGTGACAAAGTGGCTCACGGTTCTCTACGTGTCTCCCATGTTGCTACTGCTGATCAGCTGGTCGATGCTCTAACAAAGCATTTGTCTAGACAACGTTTCTCCTTTATACTGTCCAAGATTGGTATCTCCAATAATAGCATCATCTTGCAGGGGCGTGTAAAAGATATACACAATCCACTCAAAACAAGTTGACTAGTTTAGCTTGTAAACCGACAACAATAATTCAAAAGAGTTTCTTATCCTTTATCCTTAGTTGATGTAATAAACCTTGTGATCTGCAGCTCATACAAAACGTAAAACATGTATTTAATCAACAACAAGTATATTGAATAAAATTGTCAAAGTAAATTATCTCAATTTATCTGCTTCCTTAACTATTATTTTTGTCCTAGAATGAAAAATATTTTCTTAAATAGGTTAAAAAATAAATTTGTTTTTTTTGTGACAATTAAATGTAAAAAAAAATCTCAATTCTCCACCGTATCACCACTAAAATCAGATGACATCAAATTTTTTTTTTTTTTTTTTATAGTTCGTAGCAAGTGTAGTGGGAGGGAAGTGACAAGGACAAGACTGAATCTCCATGTTATCTGAATAGTTTATTATGCAAAAAGAGATTGAAAAGTTAACTTTGCCAAATCCAATGGAAGTATAGAAATCGAACCCACAGCAGTATCATCATCAGGATAACATGGACACTTCGTGTACACCCACTATTTGACTTCATCTGTTTTGTTTGACTTCTCTGTGACAGGAAATCTGAGCCGTCCAAAACCCACTTTTTACTGACAAAAGCTTGCAAAAAGTACTGCATGCCCGCCTGTTTTTGGGGCCAGGCTGAGAACACCATTTCGTTTTCGGTTTTCAGAGCACTAGCGTCGCGATAACGGTGGCGTGCCTTATATTTAAAATTAAATTGAAATATTATTTTTTATTTTTTAAAATTTATTTTTAATATGAGTACATCAAATAAAAATTTAGAAATATTTAAAATTATTTTTAAAAAAAAATTCGAAATTAAAATAATCAATTGCAAAAATAAAAGTTTACTTTATTATTTCCTCTTAATTTCATCCTGTTTTCTTTTTTTATATATAGGAATTCCATCATGAGTTTATTTTCTTAGGGGAGTTTTTTAAAATCTAATAAAAATATTATTAAAAAAAATTAAATTTTTATAAAAACGTTTTCTAACCAGAAAAAAAAAATTAAAACAAAAAAAATTTAAAACATTTAAAAAAAATACTTTCTAGAAAAAAAAATATTATTTTCTAGAAATGTCATCCAATACATTTCCATTTTTTTATATAGGAATTTCATCATGTGTTTATTTTCCTTAAGAAGAGTTTTTTAAAACTCTAATAAACAATGTCATAAGTCATCCCATTTAATAAAATCATAGTGATTTTTATTCAAACACTCAAAGAGGGTGGGTGAGATTAGATTTATGTATAATTTAAAATCTAACCTATGTTGACTTTTAATAAAAAAAAAAAAAATATATATATATATATATATATATATAAGTTTTAGAGAATATGATAATGATTATTTTTTCAAGTATTTTTTCTCTAAAAAATATTAAAATAATATTTTTTATTTAAAAATTTATTTATATATATTCAAAAATACTAAAAAAATTAATTTGAAATAAAAAAAAATTTAAATTTTAATAAAAAAATAAATTGAAATTCACTCCCGTTAAATAAGATGTATGACTAGCATATTTCAACATTAATGTTCATTCTTCTTTTTTATGAATTCATTGAAGAAAAATAAAACAACGCTAAAATAAAATTATAAATTCCATATAATTAAATTTACTAATATTAACCGGCTGGACAGACATATATTATCCTTTTAAAATTATAGTTATTTGGATCCTAATTTATTTAAGACAACATTTATCAAATAAACTATATTGATAGTATATACATAGCTATGTTGAAAAAAAAAAAAACCAGTGAGCATCCTTATCCCTTATTAAAAGTAGCAAATTTTTGTTTCAATGTAGTTTTAGGCTCGAGTTATTTGTTTGATAATATAATAATTATTAAAAATTTATATAATTATTAATTTTAAAATTTATAAGATTATTTGATATACATACAAATTGATACGAATATTTACATTAAAAAAAATAAATTTTATAGTGTGCCCCATCTGGCATTTCTTAATGACGATATTGACTTATCATAGCACGTTAGAATGGAATCCAAAGGGAAACACAAAGATTATGAATATAAATATGTTATCTTACAAAAAAAAATAGGAATATAAGAAATACAAACTTTATCATATGAGTTGATATCCAGCTGTGTGCCACATCCATCAACATCTTTCTCTGTTTTTGCATTATCAAGAAAAGTCTCCTCCTATTCTCTTCCCTGCTATTTTATAGTTTTTTTAATAGGTTTTTGTGAGTATAATAATAATTATTTTTAAAATAAAAATAAATTAAAATAATATTTTTTATTTTTAAAAAATTATTTTTAATATTAGTATATTAAAATGATATGAAAACATTAAAAAATATTAATTTTAAATAAAACAATAAAAAAATATAATTTTTTCAAAAACATTTTGCACTTAGTGAAATCCTCTCTAAAAATCTATAAAAAAATCTTCATCGGTCATAATTATTCTGATTTGGAAATATTTTAGATAGCAACCAAGAACACTTTCCAAAGTCTATGCTTAACTCCAAAATATTCATAAGACATTGGAAGTTAAGATTTTAACCAAATAGGGGGAGTGGTTTCCCACGGGATTCTTTTATCTCATTAATCACTTTCCAAGAAGATAAACATATTTATCTGAAAGAGACCCGGTCTCTGATTGTCCATTGTAATGGTGAAGCAGGTATCAGATTTCCATATTATAAAAATTTTATTTGTTGGCTCGTAAAGATATTTTGCAATTATATACCTAAAACATTTGACTTCTTTGTTATATATATATATAAAAAAAATTTCCTTGTCATTGAGAGAGATTGCTTCTAAAATTTTATAAAACCTACGGATAGATGAGATTAGATTTTTATTTTTTTAAAAGAAGGGGAAAAAACTTCTTTTTTTTTTTTTCTGTGTTTATAAAAAGGGCAGAGAGCTACCTTGTTTTTATTTATAGTCCGATTTTCTTAAAATCTTTTGATGAAAAAAAAAAAATCATGAGTGATAGACCCTTAAATCTCTCCTCCGATTTTAACCATTTATCCGATTCAAAAGACCGAAAACCAACAAGCACGTTGATGTAAAATCCTTTGAGAAGCATGTGAGTAGGACCCTCACTTCGTTCTTACCGTGAAACACCATTCCAATGAAACAAGATGAAGGGAAAGGATTTAGATGGGAAGGGAAAATAATTTAGAGAAAGAATATGTAATTTTATATGATGGTTCACGTCTAATGATCTGGTTATAAGTTTAAAAAGTTAATATAAATTTTTTTAAAAAAATTATAATTATTTTTATTTTTTATTAGGTTATTTTAAACTCATGGTTTAAGTCGTGGGTTTAGTAAGATATCCCGAATTGACTCAGTTTTGATTATTAGGTTTATAAGTTTGTGATGCTAACACGAGTTGATCAAGATTAGTTTTATTTTTTTCTTTTCTTACCTTTATTTTGTTTTTCTAGATTTAATAGACTATCAATTGAGATACATTGTTTGTTTTTTTTTAAAAAAAAGTTATTTTTTTTTTATATTATCTTAATCACTTTTCTTTTTAAATTCAATCTAATCATTGTTATTTTTTTATTTAATTGAAATAAAATCAACTTATTCAATTTAGTTAGATATACGATCCGAGTCATATATTTTTATTTTTGTTTAAAAACATGCTTGAAATACCTAACATTATGTTTTGCCCAAAAAACAATAATATGGCCTCACAGCAAAGTGCAGGTATTGAGACTAGTACAATAAAAACTATTTGTTTTTTAAAAAATTATTTTTTATTAACAAGAATATGTTAAATTTTTTAGTTATAGTTTAAATAGGTGGGTCGTGGTTCACCATGAGCTGGGCTGAATTTTTTGTAACATATAAAGTGATGTGTAAGTACTGTAAGTGTATTTTAAAGAAGAAAAGAAAAATCCAACTTAAAAGTAAAGAAATAAAATAAAATAAAATAACTCTAATCCCTAAGAATCCAAATGTAGAATAATAAAATTGAAAAAAAAAATCATAAATACAATTATACGAACGAGATAACTTAATAAAAAACAAAACAGGGGAAAAAAAAAGAAAACAATGTTTAATTTTAAAAAGAATCGAATTTTAAAGAATAAAACTAAAAAAGATAACAAAGAGCGACCTCCAAAACTATTTGAGCCACCTGGCTAAACTTAGTATCTAGGTCACGAGATGGTGATAGCCTTATTGAAAGGAAATCTAATAAAATAATGAAGTTTATTTTTTAAAATGAACAACTTAGAAGGATGTAATCGAGGAAAAAAAATATATCAGCTCGTATTAACTTTTCAAACTCATGACTCTAACTAATGATTAAATTAGAAACACCTCATCTGAAAAACCACAATTTTCAAACTCAATTTTTTTTTTCTTTTCTCTTTTTACCTCAATTTTCATTGCTACCCTTTTAAAATTTCAAAGTAGCCTTTTAACTTGTCATTTCATTAGATTTGGTCCTTATTATTTTAATTACTATTTTTTATTAGAATAATTTATAAAATTGGAATTCCTATTAAATTTCATCCTTTTTTTTTTAAAAAAAAATTAAATTTGGTCCCCATTCTTTTGGTTGCAATTTGTTTTATTTGAGATACTTTTAAAATTGATTTTTTTTTTTCAATTTCATCATCCTCAAGTTTTTTTTTTCCTATCAAATTTGAACCTCATTTTTTTTATTGCTATTTTTCTTACATTGAAAAAAAAAATTTAATTAATATTTTTTTTTATTCATCCTTCAATACCATGTTGATTGAGAATTGAGCTTCTTAACTAAGCTTAAGTCTAGAATTTCATAACTAGCGAGTTTTTGATATTAACTAAGATTTAAAAGGTTCATCTGGTTTTGTTTGTTTTTTTTAAGCTCATGTTTTTTTAGTTTTTTCTTTTAGCATCTATTCAATTGGAGATTATGCTCCATCGTTTTATTTATTTACTTTATATAGATTTTTGTTACTGATTTTGAAAATGACTCGGGCGATTTTTTTACTTTTTTTTTATTTGTCATTCTTTGTTGAATTTACTTTGATATATATTTTTTAAATTAATATTTTTTTATTTTATCATTCAATATTAAATTGACTGAGATTTAATTTTTTTTTTTCAGTTTCATCCTTCAAGCTAAGAGTTTTTTTGTTTTGGGCTTCATGATTTTCTATAAATTTCTTTCTATTACATTAAATCACTAATTTGGCGATAGCTCGTGTTATTTTAGGATTTTTTTAATTTAATATTTTTTATATTTCGTACTTCAACATTAAGTTGTTTATAATTAAGCTTCGCAACCTTTTCTGGTTTGTTTTTTATTGGATTATCTCATTTACATAATTTAAATCATAGAGTTTGATTGGCTTGCTTGGTTTGCTAGTTTTTTTTTGGATTTTTTTCATTGTTTTAAATTTTATCATTCTATGTTGAATTTTATTTAAAATTGGGCTTTGATTTTTTTTTTAATTTGCGTTTTTTAGACTCATAACCTAACCTGCTTATGTAGCATGCTAGTCATATTTTTCTTTTCCATTTGATTGACTGGAATCTTAAATTCATTGTCTCTTTTGTTTCAATAACTATTTTTTTCCTGTGATTATTTTTTGTTTAAATTGGTCCATTTATTATCATTATTTATTATTTTATTATCCAATTAGATTATAATAATATTTTGCTTAGATGAATCTAGACTCCGAGTTATTTTTTTTATTTCTTTGAAACATATTTTTGTTGTTTGAATATTTTTTTATCTTATAAAATAATGTGCTGACCCACTATATGGCACAGGTACATGTCCATAAATATAGTTATAATTCCAAATAATAACCTCAAGATTATTATATTGATTTTTTTATTGTACAATAAAGAGTAGATACATACCTACATACACAAATATATAAATAGGAGGCACTAAATTAAGTACCTGTTTGAGAATGCAGTAGAATTATTTTTTATGTTGTTTGTTTTTTTTATCTTATAAAATAATGTTCTGGCCACTGTATAGCAGGAGTCCACAAATATAGTTAAAGCCCCAAATAATAACCTAAATATTATTATACAATAAAGAGTAGATACATACCTACATGCATAAATATAGAAATAGCAAGATTAAGTGGATGTTTGAGAATATGGGATAACTATTTTTTAAAGTATTTTTTTTTAATATATCAAAATAATATATATATATATATATTTTATTTTTTAAAATTTATTTTTAATATCAATATATTAAAATAATTTAAAAATACATAAAAATTAATTTAAAGCTAAAAATATCTCAAAAGTACACCTTTATGCTGAGTTTAGCATTTTTGTTTATACTTTTAATGCTTTTTAAAAATGTTTTCAACTTAACAGAAAATTAAAATAGTATTTTATTTATGTTTTATAATAATTTTGAATTAGTAATATAAAAAATTCTAAAAAAATTATTTTAATATATTTATAAATAAAAAAATATTTTAAAAAACATTTTAAACAATAATTCCAAATATCCCGGCTATGGAGCCAGGACGATTGAGAAAAAAATACGAAAGAAAACAAAAGGTATGTACGACCTTTACAGTCTGTAATAACTCACCCCCACCAACTAACACTGCCCACCTCCTAAAACCGCCATTTTTAACAACACTCTCTCCCTCCTCCCTCTCTTACAAAAGAAAGAAAAAAAAAAACCTTAACCCTCCTCCGTCTCTCTCTCTAGATTCCTTTCCTCTCCTTGAATTCACATTCCAGCTAGGGCTTCGAGCTCTCTAATCAAATCAAATGAATTACTAACACAGACTCTCCTTCTCTTTAAAATGACTCTGTTCACCCTCTTTTCCACTCTCTCCCTACTCTTTCTATCCACTTCCGGGTCGGACCTCCGATCCTTACTCGAATTCAAAAAAGGTATTCTATACGACCCACTTGACAAAATCTTCTCTAAATGGGACCCCTCTTCTATACCCGACCCTAATTCCTGCCCCAATTCATGGCCCGGTATCTCCTGCGACCCCAATTCAGATTCCGTCATTGCTATAACCCTTGACCAATTTAGTCTCTCCGGCAACTTAAAGTTCTCTACTTTACTAGACCTTAAGTCACTGCAGAAAATTTCACTTTCGGGTAATAATTTTACGGGTCGGATTGTACCTGCATTGGGATCCATGAGCTCGTTACAGTACTTGGATCTGTCTAATAACAATTTTTCAGGTCCGATCCCGGGTCGGATCGCGGAGTTGTGGAATTTGAAGTATTTGAACTTGTCAATGAATGGTTTTGAAGGCAGGTTTCCGGTCAGGTCATCAGTTGGGTTTAGGAATTTGCAGCAATTGAGGGTTTTGGATTTGAGTTCTAATAGTTTTTGGGGCGATATTAGTGGGGTTTTAAGTGAATTGACTAATTTAGAAAGAGTGGATTTGAGTGATAATGAGTTTTTTGGTGGGTTTAGTGAGATGAGTGTAGAAAATGTGTCAGGTTTGGGTAACACAGTGCATTTTGTGAATTTGAGCAAGAATAGATTGAATAGTGGGTTTTTCAAAGCAGAGGTAATTGCGTTGTTTAGGAATTTGGAGGTTTTGGATTTGGGGGATAATGTGATTAATGGAGAGTTGCCTTCATTTGGGTCTTTGACGAATTTGAAGGTTTTGAGGCTGGGGAATAATCAGCTTTTTGGAGGTATACCCGAGGAATTGATCAACGGGTCGTTACCGATTGAAGAACTGGATCTTAGTGGCAATGGATTTACAGGTCTAGTGATTCTTGACTATTCTTTTTGTGATTATTATTGGTTTTTAATTTTTATTTGATATATTTTTGGATTTTTCTGCTTTTTTTAAGAAATTTGTTTGGGTGTATGTAATAATTCTGATGATTTTTTTATCTTATTTTAGCACTTAAAACCTGAGGTTACTTGTGACACAGTATTTAGCTGGTAACCTGGATTTTGACCTTTTTTGTTTTCCTTTCTTTTTCGGAAATTACATATATTTTTGCCTGGGTTTTCTAAGTATGGGTTTCCAAAAATAGTAAAACTACGTCCAAAGTGCGAATGGTGACTTTGTAGATTTGGACCCTAGAGGTACAGGCAAAATGTGGCCTTCTTGATTTGGATGCTAGGAGCTTTGGTAAAATGCTGTTTTCTTATTAAATGAAGTGTAACCTGTCGAATCTGAGTTAGCACCACAAGCTTTTTGGGTTGGGTCAGTTAAATTGAGATGCAGGAAAATTAGCTGTAACAAGTACATGTGCCCTTAAGTTAAGCCTTTCACATTTCATGTCTAAACTGAACATCAATGCATTTGTTTTGGATGTCAATGATGAAAGATTTGAATATGGAGTATAAAGAAAGCAGTTGAAAAAAATAAAATAAAATGTAGAAGTTTGGTGTTACATTGTATTTTAAATAAGATGGTTGTATACCATGGTTTTCTTCTTCCATAACTTCTTAATCTGAATCCTGTGTATTCCTGAATTCCTTATTTTATATCTCTGCAGGTTCTGTTCATGGAACTCGCTCCACAACTTTGAACATTTTGAATCTTTCTTCAAATGGTTTAACAGGTACCTTGCCCACTTTTCTTCAAAGATGTTCAGTAGTGGATTTGAGTGGAAATATGATCACTGGTGACCTGTCTGTCATGCAACAATGGGGAGCCAGTGTAGAGGTCCTTGATTTGAGTTCAAACCAGCTATCTGGAAGCTTGCCAAACTTGACTTGGTTTGTGAGGCTAAGTGAACTTAATCTTAGGAATAATTCCCTAGACGGCAATTTGCCTGCCCAATTGGGGGACCTTTCAACATCGTCTTCAGTTGACCTCAGCTTAAATCAATTCAATGGGCCCATTCCAGGTGGTTTTTTTACTTCATTGACCTTGATGAACCTGAATCTTTCAGGAAATCGGTTTTCAGGGCCAATTCCAGTTCAAGATTCAGGTGCTGGGGAATTATTAGTTTTACCTTCTTATCCATTGATGGAGTCTCTTGATCTCTCTCAAAATTCATTATCTGGTATATTGCCTTCTGGCATAGGCAACTTTGCCAATCTCAGATCACTGAATCTTTCAAATAATAACTTATCAGGACAGCTGCCAATTCAATTGAGCAAACTAACCCACTTGCAGTACCTTGATCTATCTGCCAACAGATTTCAGGGTAAAATCCCTGACAAGCTTCCATCCAGTCTGATTGGATTGAACATGTCCAATAATGATCTTGCTGGAAATATTTCACTGAACTTGAGAAATAAATTTGATATTTCTTCATTTCGTCCTGGGAATCCCTTATTAATCATCCCAAATACCGGGGTGGAGCCATCAACAAATTCTGTTCCAGATCAGATTTCCGTACATGGTAAAAATCACAGTTCAAAGCGTAATATTACAATAGCAGTAATTGTTGCTACAGTTGGGACTGCTGCAATGATAGCATTTGTTTTACTGGCGTATCAGCGGGCTCAACGAAAAGAATTTCATGGTAGAAATGATTTTAGTGGCCAAACAACAAGGGAGGATGCTAAGCAAGGAAGATCTTCCCAAACTTCCCTTTTCAATTTCCACTCGAATGCTCACCGCCCTCCAACTTCATTGAGTTTTTCAAATGATCTCTTGCTTACTGCAAATTCAAGGTCGTTATCGGGGCAGGCAGAATTTGAAACTGAAATCGTTGAGCATGGTTTGCCTGAAGGAATGGCAGCTGGTTCATCTTCAATTCCTAATTTGCTAGATGACCATCCCACAACATCTGGAAAGAAGTCCTCCCCGGGTTCCCCATTATCTTCCTCACCTCGTTTTGTCGAGCCTACAAAATTGGATGTCTATTCACCAGACAGGTTGGCTGGGGAACTGTCCTTCCTTGACAGTTCACTTGCATTTACTGCAGAGGAGTTATCTCGAGCCCCAGCTGAAGTTCTTGGCAGAAGCAGCCATGGAACTTTATATAAGGCTACTCTGGATAGTGGACATATGCTGACTGTGAAGTGGTTGCGGGTTGGACTAGTCAAGCATAAGAAAGAATTCGCCAAGGAAGTTAAAAAAATAGGCTCTATAAGACACCAAAATATTGTTCCACTGCGAGCATTTTATTGGGGTCCTAGAGAGCAAGAGAGACTTCTTTTAGCTGACTATATCCGGGGTGATAGCTTGGCCCTACATCTATATGGTAAGCATTTTATTATGTTGAACTTTGTGTATTTCTGTCATGTTTTTATTTTGTAACAATTATTATGCTACTTCGATATATGTTTGAAAAAATGCCACATTACTGCTGCATGTTGATTGTTTGATTTTAACCTAGACATCTTGTTGATCATTGTGGGCAATTTTAACACTCATGTCAATAGTGGTGCAGATCCAAGTTTCTGAACTTTAAAAAGTATTTTCAAACATGTTAAGTAAATTGCTTTTTGTGTGTTCTTGGAATATAAAAACCTATGATATCTCATATTCCGAGCCTGCTACAAACAATAGGAATATTTCCTTCTTGTGTCTTGAATGTGGAGTAGTCCCACTTTGGAGAGGCTAACATTCAGGACAAGAAGTGGAATATAAAAAAGTAAAAGACACAGCCTCACTATCCCACCATTGAGGTTTGGAAAAATAGGGTACTTTACTACAATGCACCTGAAGCAGACAATGCACCATCAAATATTGCAAGAATAACGTTCTTTAATATAATGAACCTCAGGTAGGCAATGGTGTCATCAAATTGATCTGTATTCTGCCAGTTTTCTGCCTGGTTTAACATTTGGAAAAAATTATGTTAATCTGGAATATAATCATCTGGGATATTACTGGTTTCTTACTTCAATGTCCAGACATATTGGGGAATTCTGTACCCTTCAGTTTATTATGTAGAAAATTAGCCTCATATACTGGGAGCTTTGTATTATACTTAAATTAGAATGGTGTTGCTCCCTCCCTTTTTTTTCCTGAACGTTCAAAATTGAGAGTTGTTTCAGCAATCCAAGGTTCTTTCTGTCATGTTTGTATCTACAGAACTTTAGAAGTACCCATTTTGTGTCAGTTAAATATAATATGATAGGACTGTGTCCATTGAATATATTCCTGTACATGCTAGTCTGTCAATATGTCTCTTCTAAATCATTAGTGATTCTACTGGCAAGAATGTCAGTTTAGCAGAAAGGACCATCTACAAATGTGAAAGATGCTGGGTCTTGAGATTGACTGGTTTTCCTATCACTGAAGACTGATGGCTTCTTAAAGGATTGGTTTATAGTAAATGGGAACTAAGCTTGGATTAGTGTGTAAAAAACCAACGAGATTATAATAAGATTAGGCCTAAAAATTCTGACGTGATCAATTGTTCAAGTGAAATTAAGTTTGTTAGGAGAGGGTTTTCTTTTAGAATGCAGATGTTACTCAACATTACTGCAATGATTTTCACTCATTAAGTTGCATTAATAATGATTCATCACATTGCATGTTGTAGTCCCAGGTGATTTGATTGGCTGTGCCATATTTGTGATGTTATAGCTGAAAAGTTATGCACTTGATTTTAGTCTTACGGTCTGGTTTGCCTATGAATTTCCCCCTTCGTGGAATGGGGAATTTAAAATATTCTTGGTGCAGGAAATAACTATTTTATAGACGCAGAAACATTTAGTGCATGACAAATCTTTGCACATATTCTTGACTTTAGACAGTCTTTGTCTATTTATGTTGGTTTCTCAATGGTATAATAGATTACCTATGTTTCCAGTGGGCAAATACAATAGAATTATGAATATTGCAGGTTGATTGTGTTAATGGTGATGAAATCTGATTTTATTTTATTTTTTGTTATCACAAATGCCATCTGATTAAAGTGAACACTTTTGATAATTAGAATGGTTATATGGTTGGGAGAAATATGAAATTACTGGGTCCTGGATATAGCTAGGTGGGTTTATGTCCGTGCAAGGCAAGGTGTCAGTCCTCTCTCTGTTTTTGTGCATGCTTGCACATGTGCCTAGGAATTTAGATGGTATGGGGTCTATGGGAATGTAGAATCAAAACCGGAGATATGGCATGGCTAATGTTCTAGAGCTTGTATAGCTGGTTGGAAACTGCAAATGTTGTTTGATGGCCACAGCTGTTGCCCACAGCAAAGCTTGTTTCTAATATCATACCGGTTCTTCATTAGTTCCCTTCTCTCTTCATCTGACAGGTGTGAGCTTTGATTTTAGTTTTATAGTCTTCAGATATGTACAAAATGTCTACCAGTGTCTGGTGGTTAACAGATAAATTGATTGTAGTGTGCATAAAAGGGGGGCAACAATTTCAGTTGTCCTTGGAACTATGAGCTTGCTTCAACTCTTAAGTAACAGGGAAATGCATTTTGGGTGTTATACACAAGTATTTTACATTTTCATTTAGATACTGCTGGCTGCTGTTGCTATTCTTCCTAATTTTTTTTTTCTGGAACTCGTGTTGCACAGAAACAACACCTCGGAGGTACTCCTTGTTGTCATTCAGCCAAAGACTAAAAGTTGCTGTTGATGTTGCTTGTTGTCTACTGTATCTTCATGATAGAGGCATGCTCCATGGAAATCTAAAGCCAACAAATATACTCCTGGAAGGTCCTGATTACATTGCACGCCTCACTGATTGTGGACTTCATCGTTTGATGACCCCAGCTGGCATTGCAGAGCAGATACTAAATCTGGGAGCACTAGGTTACCGGGCTCCAGAACTTGATAATGCATCTAAACCTGCACCTTCATTCAAGGCTGATGTGTATGCATTTGGAGTTATCCTGTTGGAATTGTTAACCAGAAGAAGTGCTGGGGACATAATATCAGGTCAATCTGGAGCAGTCGACCTTACAGATTGGGTTCGGTTGTGTGATCAAGAAGGCAGACAAATGGACTGTATTGATAGAGATATTGCAGGTGGGGAAGAACCAACGAAGGCAATGGATGATTTGCTTGCCATATCGCTCAGGTGCATTCTTCCTCTAAATGAGAGGCCTAACATCAGACAAGTCTTTGATGATCTCCGTTCTATATCTGTTTGAAATTTTGTACATGTGTCCTGGAATTAATTTTTGTCATTCCTCGACCCCCCCCCCCCCCCCCCCAAATGTCCATTTCCCCCATTTTTTTCATTAATTGGTTTTAAAGCCTTCTGATTTTGGGGCTAATCATCACATTTTCTTTTTTTGGCTGGAAATTTTCTTGTAAAGGAACAACCAATCTATTGATTATTTGACAGTGTTTTTGAGTTTGATCTTCAATCAAAAGGAATTTCAATTCTTGTGTTCTCATATATGTCTCTTTACCACCTTGAGATTGCGAGATATGTCTTTCATAGGCACAAGGGGCAACAAGAGTGCTGATGACGTTTCCGCATCATCTCCTAGTCTGCCTAAAATCCAAATTCCGAAGTGTATAGTCTCTCCCAGTTTTATAATCAATACAGATGGCAATATTGCAGAGACCATGGCAAGCATTACACGGGCTCCAGCTAAACAGGAAATAGACAATTTGGAGCCTAAGAAAATATATTTTGAGACCGTTGAGCAGAGCTTCCCTGCAAGCAATTGATTTATTTTGAGAGTTGAGAAATTTTACATGTGAAGAGAGTCAGAAGAGAACGGTCAACTGTGTAATTTTTTCATAACTTAATCTTATTAAATTTTTAACTAATATAAATTGATCAAAAGAGAGGCCATAATTTATTTACTGGCTTTGAAAAATCAGAAAAGGCGCAGTATGGGTATTGTTGCTATAATTTATTTTCCACTTTCTCATAATGATTGCAACACTAATGGACTATTTCATACTCTTTCATAATATTGCTCCTTTAACTAAAAAGAACAAATATCAAAAAGTGGGATTTTCTCCTTCCCACGTATCTAACAAAATCTAAATATTCAAACATCTCAAGATGATTAGGTTTTCTATAGGTTAACATGTAATATTTTGTTCATTTCAATAATCTCAATACTTTATTTACAATCTTCTAGTGATCCAAACTTAGATTACTTTGGTACCAACCTAGTATTCCAACAACAAAGTTGATGTCTAGCCTGATACAAGTTTAAACATACATCAAACTTCTAATAATTGATAAATAAAAAATTTCTTCCATTTAATGTTCTACTTCATTCTTTAGGCATTGCGTGGGACTAAATTTATCTCATTTCTGAATTGGAACAACATTTATTGAGCATCTACCCGTTCAAAACTTTATTCATATATTTCTTTTAAGGCAGCCCTAACAATTCTTGTGATTTTTCCTGAATTGTTTCTATTCCAATCATATAGGTTGTCTCTCCCATATTTTTTATCTCAAAGTTATTTGAGAGAAATTTCTTGGTCTCATGTAGTAATCCAATATCATTAGTTATAAGCAATATATTATCACAAAATTAGAAATATAATTTTTCTCTTATTAACCTTCAGAGATATATATATAGTGGTCAACAATGTTTTTAAATCTAAAGAACATAATTATATCATTAAACTCGAGATACTATTATCTAAAAGCTTATTGAAGTCTGTATATTGATTTCTTTCGTTTACATACTATGTGCTCCTTTCATTCAACTAAAAACCCCTTTAGTTGATCTATATGGACCTCTTCTTCTAAATTCTCAATTAGGAAGATAATTTTTATATTCATATAATATAACTCTAAATCATGAGTTACCAAAATCATGATAATTATAAATAAGTCTTTTATAAATATTGGTGAAAAAGTCTCTTTGTAGCTAATGCCATCTTTATAAGTAAACAATTGTGACCTTGTATTGTTTAATGTTGCTATTTAAGTATCTTTCTAATTAAAATGCTTGGCAACAAGTATGACGTTGTATTATTCAATGTTGCTATTTGAGTCTTGTAGGCGATGATGATGTTAGAATTGCTCTGATGAAGCCTTGAAAGTGGGCATCTTAGTCATCCCTAACAGTGCAATTATTTAGCAAAAATCATTTTGATTTTCCTGTGTTTACACATAAAGACTCTTCAATGAGTCCTTATTAAGGGTTCACAAAACTCCTCTCAAGATTAAGAGGTTATAAATGGATTTAAGACCTTTCAAAACCCTATAAATACATCCTATCAAGCATGTTTAGAAATGAGGAGAAAATAGAGAAATAAAAAAGGAAAAATGATAAAAAAAGATAGGAAAAATAGAGTAATAATAGTAGCACATATAAGGTTAGAGATCCAAGAGAAATAATCCAAGTTTTCTTAAGGATTTGTAAGTTTGAGAGAGACAAAACTTTCCAAAGAAAAGCCAATAGAGTGTAGTTGTTCTAGGTATACATTGCAGAGCAAAAACTTGATCCTTTATGACATGCTTTTATTGTTTTTATAGTTTAATGTTTATAGTTATAAGCATAAGAAAATAGTTTTGAATGCTTAACAAGCAATGTTGCATTCACATCTGTGTTCCTTTGATTCCTATTTAATGAAATTATTTTAAAGTTTTCTTTATGTTTTTAATGTATTTAAATTGTTGTTTAAGTTCTCCTTTTGATATATAAATGTTGTTTTAAGCTTTGGTTTAGTTGAAGTTATGCATGTTTAAAGCAAGGATGTTTATCCTTAATTTGTTATGCTTGTTTATATACAAAAATGAGTTCAGAAAACCAATTTTGAATTCATGTTACATGAACATGTAGGCTGTTTTTGGTTGTTAGTTTTTTTGATTTGGCATCTCATACTTGATTTTGATGTTTTTTTTGTTAGTTTTTTAGATTAAAAAATGTTTGTTTATGTTAGAGTGACTTGTATGGATAAAGAAAGCATGTTTTATAGAGGTCAACCAATAATCTAGTGTTTATTCGCATCAATAATATGTTAAATGATTTTTAATTTTAGGGTTTCAATTTTAAATTGAAGCCTATTTTGGCCAAATTATGATGATTTATTGATAATCGAAGTGAATGATACTAGATTATTGATCAATGTATGATTTCCATTATGTATATGCCTTCGGTTTGTCCATATGTGGTCTAGTTTGAGAGTCATGTTGTTGGGTTTAAGTTGAATGTTCTTCATTTGTTCTTCTTGTTTTTCCCAAGAACATTGCTTTAACATGACTTTGACTTATTTTGTTTTATTTATTTTTCCAGAACCCTTTCTCATGCATGATTAATAAATAATCTAGTACTTATTTGCATCAATAACACAATTTTAATGGCATTTAATCCTAGGATTTCTGTTTTGAACTCATTTTGATAAAATCATGATGTTTAAGTGGAATTAAAGTGATTGGATGTGAGATTATAGATCCTTTCATGATTTCCAACATATATATGCCCTTTTTTTTTTATACCAAATTTGGTATGATTTAGAACCCATGTTGCTGGGTTTATGTTTGGTGTTCTTCATGTTCTCTATTTTGTTGGTGTTTGATCCATTTTGTTCATGATTTTATGTGTTTTTGGGTGTGTTTATTCTATTTTTTTAACTTTGGTTTTGTTTTTGGATCGTTTTTAGGCTAGACCAAGATTTTTGCATCGGTTTATGGTCGAATAAAATTTTTTGGGTCAACCCGGTAAAAAAAGTATTTTTCTTACATATGGCCAAGAATCATAAAAAAATATAATTTGAGAATTTATTTTTAAAATTTGAAATACTTTTGCATGGATTTTACAACATGTTTGTAAAATTTTAAAGGATTTTGGCTTACATTTCAAAAATACCACAATAATTTTTTTTTAATAAATGAGATTATGAACTTATATGTAATATATATTCTTGATATTAAATAAAAGACATTTTATTATATTTTTATATTGATATTAGAACGGTTAAGTTTCTTTTATTTAATAAGATAAGAATCTCTTTACTAAGAAGGACTTTCTTCGACGTTAAACAAACCAACAGTTAGAAAATACAATATTTTCTTAGTTTATACCAAATAAATAAACAATGCAGCTTACCTTAGGTAAGACGTATTAGAGGTGTCAATACTTTTCCTTTACACAATTAGTCTCCTTATCCAAACTTTAAGATCAATTAGGGTTTCTATTGACTAGAATATTAGGTGATGACTCTCATTAACTCTTTTGACTGATGAAGAACAATAATTTATTGTCCTTTCCTTTCACATCATTCTTGACTATTCCAATCTATAAGGATGATCACCATGATGCTGCATATGTGCGATGGAAAAGGAACAATGTTATCTATTATTCCACATATTAATATATTGTTTTGCATAAAAAAAAACCCAAAACATAATGTCCAAAGATTTAAACATAACTAAGCCAATGCTGCAGGACTCGTTTTATTTTATATGATAATTAAAATCACCTTAATCAACCTGGTAAAAAAAGCATTTTTTCTTACATATGGCCAAGAATCATAAAAAAAAATATAATTTGAGAATTTATTTTTAAAATTCAAAATACTTTTGCATTGATTTTGGCTTACATTTCAAAACTACCCAAATAATTTTTTTTTAATATATAAGATTATGAACTTATACATAAGATATATTCTTGATATTAAATAAAAAGACAGTTTATTATATTTTTATATTGATATTAGAATGGTTATGTTTTTTACCTGATAAGATAAAAATCTTTTTACTAAGGACTTTTCTTTAACGTTAAACAAATCAACAGTTAGAAAATATAATATTTTTTTAGTTTATATCAGACAAATAAATAATGCAGCTTACTTAGGTAAGACGTATTAGAGGTACTAATATCTTCCCTTTAGTCTTCTTATCCAGACTCTAAGATCAGTTAGGGTTTATATTGGCTAAAATATTAAGTGGCGACTCTCATTTACTCTTTTGAATGATAAAGGACAACAATTTCTTGTCTTTTCTTTCTACACCATTCCGGATTATCATAATCTAGAAAAATGATCGCCATGAGGCTACACATTTGTGATGGAAAAGGAACAATTTTATCTATTATTCCACATATTAATATATTGTTTTGCATCACAAAAAAAAAAAACCCAAAACATAATGTCCAAAGATTTAAACATAACTAAGCCAATGCTCCAGGACTCGTTTTATTTTAGATGATAATTAAAATCGCCTGAATAAAAGACATAATTTTAGTTAATCATACCCAAACAAACTCTCAAAAATATCATTCTGGTTGAATAAAAAAAACAAAATATAGGAAAACACTGAATATAAGGTAAATATGGAAGTGAATAATTCACAATTTTACTTTCTTTTGTTAACCTTTTTCTGTTTTTGCCATTTTCTTTCTATCATTTTCATACATACATTCCTTACAAAGAAAATCATATTACCATCAACCTATATTTAATTAAAAGTTTTAAACTCTAGATATTTTTTGAATACATATTTTTTACAATGCCTTTCATGGCGTTTCTCCTGTAAACTTTGACTTCGAGCCTACGTGAGAGTTAAATATGCCTCATAGAATTATTTTTTTCTTTGATTGTTACTGGGTTGAATAGCCTTGACCTGGAGGTCATTTTTTTTAAAAAATAATCTTCAAGATTTTAATATTATCTCTAAATATAGATATCAAACTCAACTCAAGATGTTTTTTTTTAAATATCCATAAGTTTGAGAGGGCATGTTGAGAAAACAAATCAAGATGGTATATTTTGAATTAAAATCCAATTAATACAATCACCAATTATGGTGGAAATCAAGTACCACGTTAAAAGAATTTAAAAAATTTAAGATTGTTATTTTTTTTCTTATTTGTTTAGTTTTATATCTATATATACCTTTTAATTTATTAATTGTAATCATCTATCGTATCAATAAAAAAAATCTTATTTTTTTCATAATATTAGAGCCAACTATCCTCCTATACTGAATTTCTCTAATAATGTCCAAAAAATATAAATATAACTATGTGAATGCGGGAGGACTAGTTTTATTTTACATCATAACTAAAAAGACGATAAAAACGTATACATAATCAAGAAGAACTAAATGTAAAATGTTAGCTATTGGATCAAAAGAAAATCCAAGGCCAAGAATTTTTGTAAAATTAAGAGTCTTTTTGCACATGGAATTTTTAGGAAACAATAAAACAATTCCATGGGGTTGACCTGATAATCACAGAGATTTGCTTCCATATTTGATTTTTTAGATTTGCTGTACCCGTCATTCTAAATACATTATATTATTACCAATAATGCACGCACTCAATATTTTTCTCTAATTAATTATTGGATCTTCTTGCCATATATTCCACTCATGGCTCTGTATATATATATATATATATATATATATATCAACAAATTAAACTACAAGTCGTATTAGTGCTCTTATTTTTTTTTTATAAAAAAAACAGAGTAAAGAAAAGGATACTAAAATCAAACATGAAAGGTGTCTCTGTGATCTTCCTGTTCCTTCTGCTCATCTTTGCTGTGACTGCTGGTAATCCCAATTTCTCTATCGAACAGATTCTTGCAACACATGAATGATCATCAAGGAATACTAATATTCCTTTTATTATATTTGTTGTTTCCTTAAATTAGCTATATATTTTTTATTGATTAATCTTATGTTATTTTGATGAGTATTTAATTCAAGATTTGTGATTTCACGTGCCAAATTACGTTGTGTGTACGCAGGAAGCAAGCATATGATGGCGGATGCAAAGCTTTGTCAAAAAAGTTCAGACCCCACGAATGAGTGCATAGCTATGAATTGTGATTCCGATTGCAAGGACATTTATGGAAGCAAGGCTAAAGGGGTCTGTAATGGTTTTCTTTTCTGCAATTGTTTTCTGCCTTGCTAGTTTCTCCAATAGCCATCTATGATGCCCACGTTGCGTGGCAGTCTTGGCACATGAAGATATATTGTCAAAACAAATAAAAAGTGTGACCAAAAAATAATAAATAAAAAGATTGTCTTATTTTTCATTATTAACCATGTGTTAAAACATGTGATTTGATTAAGATATAATGAAATTATCGAGAAAACAAATCAAAATTGTATATTTTTATATGAAATCAAATTAATACAATCATTAATTATAAAAAGAAATACAGTTTTATCATGGTATCATAGCCAACAATGCGCATATACTGAATGTTGCCCAATTTTGTCCCACCTTTTTGATAAAATTTTCAAAAAATCCAAAAAAATAGCGAAAAACAATAAAAATCCAAAAAAATATGTTTTTAATATATTTGCATCATTTTTAGCATTTAATTTTAGCATCGTCTCTAAATAATTTAATTTTTCAAAGGTCTTTAGAATGCTTTCGACTTTTAACGTGCTATTTTTAAATTCAATGATTTTTCTCATTCGAGTCGATGCTGATAAGAAAAATCCAAAAAAAAATAAGAAAAAAAATCAAATTTACAAAAAAAAAAGAAGTTGAAGGACTAAGTTTGAGGACCTAGCAACATTTTTGTCTATAAATAGGAGTTTCCAACATATTCACAAGGGAGGCGCAATTTTGAAAAAAAAAAAAACCTAAACCTAAACCTAAACCTATCTCTAACCAAACAGCTGCCCCCCGGCTTTGATCCCTTTCAAACTAAGCCGCCGCACACTCTACCCTCCTTCTTCCCCGAATGCAACTACCTTTCACTGCCTCGACACTGTTCCCCCATCTTCTTCTCCTCTTTCAGCCAACAACACGGAGCCCCTCCCTTTTGATTTTCTTTTTCCTCAACTGCTGGACACAAGCCTCCCTTCCACCCTTTCTTAGGCTCCCTATTTTCTGTGATTCCTCCTCTGCCTGCCGTGGCTTTCACTCCCTCTGTCTTCTCTAGACGTAGACTTCCCTATTTCCCCAACAGACCAGCCAAGACAGACCCATGACCTCCCTCCCTGAGCTGGCTCATTCCCCTCAAATTGAAAGGGAGTAGCCTGCAGGCCCTCGTCTTCCCAAGACATGAACCGACCACCGACAGCTGCATAGACCGGATAGAAACCAAAAGCCTAGCAGCCGGCGGCCCCCTTGGTCTTGCTGCCACCTGAAATAGAGAAGAATGGGAAATAAAAAGAAAAGAACATACCTGTAGAGAGAAGCAAATCTAAAACGAAGAAGAAGAGAAAGAAAAATAGATTCGTGAACAAGAAACGAAAAACTAAAATCAACGACTTGCTGTGTTTTTGGGTGTTTTGTAGGTCACCGTCGGCAAGGAAGGGAAGAGGGGAGGAAGTCATTCCATATCCACCCTCCCCTGGTTTTGTTCTTGTGGCGGCACGTGAACCCACGCCCCGCCAGTGGCGGTGGTGCGTGAAGCAAATGCGTCGCCACTATCTTGCAGCTTTAGAAGTCTACCTCACACTGTTCCAAATTGTTTTGGGTTAGTTTGTAAATTTCAAATTGTTTAATGTAATGTTTGTTTAATTTTGAGTTTTTATAATTTGTATTTTGTAAATGTGGATGTAAAAAAAGAAAAAAAAATTAGTAAAAGTGAATGTGTGTGTTTGGATTTTTTTATTTTTTTATGGATTTTTTTTATATAATAAAATCGCAAAGAATAAAGAAGAATTTAATATTTTAATTTGCTCACAGTAAAGAATTATGAACTTACACGTAAGTAGTATTTTTAATATTAGATGAAAAGATAAAATTTTTAAAACTTCTTTAACATATAAAAAACACGAAGCAGCTTATCTCAGATAACAAAGCCTTCAATCATCAATGAAAGACAATCTGTTTTCTGGTTCAACTGCACTGTTAGTTGTTCATCGCTTTCATGTTTTGTAATAGCACCTAATAGCTGCTAGCTTTTTGTGTCTGATCTTCTTTGAAGTCACCAAACTCCATTCCTATCCTGCAACACAAGATGTTAATTTGAAAAAACATGAGTATACATTGAACTTTAACATAACAAAGCTCTCTCTATAGAGATCTTTTTGTGGCTCTGCAAGTGGGGAATGCAAGAGTGGATGTAGTAGTTTCATACGCTGCAAAACTTTCTCTCATTAGTAGGAGCACCAAAACATTGTAGTAGGCAGAAGAGCCAGACCTAGTCTGAAAAACATGAGTATACCTTGAACATCAATATAGTAGAGCTCTCTCTACAGAGATCTGTTTGTGGATCTGCTAGTGGGCAATCCAAGAAGGAATGAAGTAGTTTCAGATCATCTATAATTTTTTCCTACCACTGTTAGCATTAAAATACAGAAGTAGAGAGAAGAGACATGCCTAGACTAAAAAACATGAAGAAGACTGAAACTTCAACAAAGCAGAACTCCCTCTATTGGTGTTTGTTTGTTGCACCACTAGTAAGGAATCGAAGAGGAGACATAAGAGTTTCAGATTCATTAGTTTCTCTTCTAGTAGAGACAATGCATTATTCCATGCGTCGACAGCGGCAGTGTTGCGTGCTACCAAGATTACCTAGTTGTTAGGAGGTTCTAACAATCCTTAAACAACCATAACAACACTGGAATATTGACATAATGCTGCTTTAAGGATTGCCGAAGGAATAGAGCAAGCTATGAAGATGGGAAAGATTGATGAGAGATGAATCAGAAGATGATCCTGAAGGTGAGAAACCTTAGTTATTTTGCCTAGTCAGAACTTGCTATGGTACTAATCAAATGTCTTTGCCAAGATGGATATACCTTATCCACTTGAGTTTGTCTACCAGCATCTATCAGACTCCACACTAGTTGTTTTCACTCCGTTAAATCCCATACAACCACTGTTTCTAGGTGGTATAATCCAGACAAGATATGTAAATATCATGGTGGGGTCTTGGGCTATTCATTTGAATAGTTACAAAATTTTCAAGAATCGAGACCGGATGATGGTGAGCAAGAAGCGAGTTGAGTTTGGGAAAGATGATGTTGTCATAACCCAATTTTTGACCATTTTATTTTAATTATTATTATTATTTTATTTACTGAAAATGATAAAAAAAAATGATGATAAAATAAGTAAAATAAAATAAATGAAGAATGAATTAAAATTTGGGTTAATGGCAAAATGATTGGAAGTTTTGGGGTTTAATTAAACTTTGGAATTAATCTAATTAAGCTTGAAATTAATTTAATTAATCCAATTAAGGGTTTTATTGGAGAATTGATAAGTTTTGAGACTTAATTGAGCTTGGAATTAATTTAATTCATCCAATCAAGGGTTTAATTGGAAAATTAATAAGTTTTTGAGACTTAAGTAAGCTTGGAATTAATTTAATTCTTCCAATCAAGGATTTAATTGGAGAATTGATAAGTTTTGAGACTTAATTAAGCTTGGAATTGATTTATTTAATTCAATTAAGGGTTTGATTGGAGAATTGATAAGTTTTGAGACTTAATTAAGCTTGGAATTGGTTTAATTAATCCAATTAAGGGTTTAATTGGAGAATTGATAAGTTTTTACACTTAATTGGACTTGGATTTAATTAAATTAATAAAATTAGGGACTTAATTGAAGAAATATTAACAATTGGGGTCCAAATTGTGAAATTAAAATCCAAGGATTACATTGAAAAAGGCGCGTAAATACAGGGGGCTAATTACCGTTTAAACCAGGGGCTTAATTACAAAAGTTTTGAAACTTCGCGGGTTAAAGTGAAAATGGCCACTGTTATCTCCAAAACGGCGTCGTTTTGAAGACGCTGTTCATCTTCTTTTTTAAACCAGCGACCGTTTTCCACAGTAATGGAGGCCGAACGTTGCAGCAATAATGGTCGTCTGTTGGCCTCAGTTATGAGCGTTTAATGGTGGTCGTTCCTCAGCCTACCACCCGTTACCAACTTGCCAAGTCCTATATAAGCCAAGCAGCACCGAGAGCAGAGGGGGTTGCAGAGTTGGAGAGAGAGGGACGAACGAAACCAGAGGAGAGAAACACACATATTACCAGCCAGATTTTTAACCTTTTTCTTTATAACCCCACGCCAGAAGCAAAGCTTTCCATCATCAATACAGGCCTAAAAGAACAAAAACGAAACTGACCGAGAGAGAGAGAGAGGTTTTGTTCAGAAAACAGAGTAAAAAGAGACGAAAAAAACAAACCGAAACAGAGATGCAGGAAAGGAATACAATGTGAAAGAACAGAAGGAGTACGAAGAAACTCGAAGGCTGAAGCTTTGTCCTCAGCAATCACACGCAAATCCCCTGCAAACGAAACGGGTAAGTCTTCAGCTCTGTTTCCCCCGCTTTGCTTCATTTCATTGTTTCACCGTCTGTTTCTTAATTACAGGGCCATGCACGCGTGATTTAGATCACGCGTGCCTGCTGTGGCCCAGCCGGGTTACTGGCTTGGGCCAGTGACCGGGCTGGGCCGGCTGGGTCTAGCCCAGCCCATGTGGGCTGAGCTGGGCCCAGCCCAAAAAACAATAAAAAAAAATAAAAAAAATAGAAAAAAACAGAAAATTAAAAAAAATTAAAAAATATGTATGCATGAATAAAAATAATGTAAATTTAATGGTTTATTCACTGACGCCAGAGTCAGGAATAAAAATACCGGTTTAAATTTATATTATTTTTATTCGTTGTATTTTTATTTTATTTAGCTAGAAAAATAAAATTTGTGCATGCTTAAAAAAATAAATTTATTTTTTTTATTTAATTATTGGCGCTAGAGTAGGAAAAAATATATTGATCTAATTTTTTTCGTAGCTACGAATTTTTACCAATGCTAGAGTTGGAATTATTCGAGCTCGAATATTCACTGGCGCCAGAGTCAAGAATATTTAAACAAATCATCACAGTATAAATTAATAAATATTAAGCAATTTAAGACAAAACCAACAATACAGTCTGCCTTAGGCAGAACGTTTAAGGGGTGATAATATCTTCCCTTTTACGTAACCAATCCCGAGTCATAGAATCTCTGTTGACCAGTTAGGGTTCCTAGTGACCATAATACTAGGTGGCGACTCCTTAAACAAGACATTTTCTCTTAAAAGAATCAGATGCTAGAAATCTGTTCTTTTTTTAATTAATTCTAGAGAATTATTTTTTAGGGCCGCCGCGATGTCGGGTGCGACAGAATGACGACTCCACTGGGGACCCTAGGATTAAGCTTTGTCTTTTGTCTTATTATTGCTATTTTTTTTGTGTTTATTTGTTTATTTTTCCTGTATTTACTGCTTTAGCATGCATCCTTATTTATGTTGTCATGCATCACTTTGAGAGCACACACTTGACAACCTAGGATAAGTGGGAAAGTAACGGTACCCCAATGGCTTTAGCCTGGGTAAGACTCGTGAAACCATCCAACTCTCGCTTGATTGTTTACTTGGAAGTGGTTGATATGCCAAACTGATATTACTCAGGGCCTCTATCTTCACACTACTTGTAAGCCTCATATCGACCTTTCGAGGACGATCACTGAGCATGCGAAAGACCTTTGAGACTAGATAGCAAAACTACCCAGATGCATTTAATGACTAGAACCTATTCTTTAGGTTGGTCCCTGTATAATTTCATTGAGATGAGCATAACATTTAAGCATTTTCATTACAGGACTTTCGGGTGACATAATGACCGTTATTCGTGAGGTAACCACTGTTGAGTATGGACTCGAATCTGAATCCTTGCAAATGACCGAGGGAGACTGCCCTAGACCAAATACCAGTGGGACACCGCTACTCAAAGATGTTAGGTGCGTAATAAATGACACTAGCAGATTGTTTTCACTCACGAAGTATCAGATAGAGGAAGCAGAATTTGCTATGAAGTATGGGAGGATTTTGCACCTTTTGAAAGTGCTAGTTTTACCATCAGCTATAAAAGCCATGATACATTTTTGGTATCCTGATTACCGACGCTTCACTTTCTGAAACATTGACATGACACCTACCATCGAAGAGTATAGTGTGTTGACTGAATTCCCCGAAGATGCCTACAAAGTGTACTTCCGCCAGAGAATCAACGACACCATGGATGAGCTTGCCAAATTGCTAGGGATCCCTCAACTAATACCGTATAGGGAAAAAGATAACTCTAGGGGTCTTAGATGGAAACGGCTAGAGGAGTTGCTGATTGCTAAAAAAGCTAACCAGGATGCTAAATTAGAGAAACACAGAATATTGGCTTTGGGAGTATTTGGTTTGGTTCTATGTCCCTCTACTACGGGAATTATCAGTTTGGAAGCTGCCAATTTGTTTGTGGAATATGAAAAGACAAAGATCAACCCATGTGCCGCGATTTTAGCAGAAACCTTCCTATCTCTTAGTCATTGCAAGAAAACGGGTAAAGGTTCCATGAGGTGTTGTGTCTCTTTACTATTCATCTGGTTGTTAAGTCATATAGAAACAGAGACACCAATATTCAATAATTTCTGGTGGTTCGACCAAAAGCCACTCGAGTTGTTCGTATCAAAAGAATGGGAGAGCTTTTCGGAAGATGATTGGAGGGTAAAATTGCAAAGGCTTCCATTAAGCATTTTTAATTGGAAAGCTCCTTGGATGAGGAATATGACAAGCTTGATGAGTTGTGGAGAAAAGCCTTGGGTACCACTAATTGGAGTAACGGGATACATCAGTTATGCACCTGCTTTAGTTGCAAGGCAGTTTGGGGGCATACAAAGTGTTCCAAGGACAATTGACATAGCTCAATTTACCGGGGTCTATAAAGGGGCCGCCATGGAAATGTTAGAAAGCATTAAGCAGGATTGGAACTTTTTGTTGTTGATAAAGAAGGAGAATGGATCAAGAAATCCCACAGTTAGTGAAAAGTATCCCGAATGGCGGACAAAAGAGTCTCCGACATGGTAGAAATTTCAGAATCCGTGGGCACCCGAAGAAAGAGGGTGAGTTGCGAAGAAGAACTAAGAGAACAAGTAAAACGATTGCAAGTCGAGCTTAAAACAAAGGAGGATTTGAGACTATCATTAGAGCATCAGTTGGCCAAAGAAAAAGCTATGAGGAAATTGGCTGAGGAAGAAAGGTACTCGTTGGGCCGAGATCGGATGAAAGCAATGAACGACTTAGAATCCATAAAAGTCATCATTGAGGAGAAGACGCTTCAGGTGGAGAAGGCCCAGTATTGGGAGGAATTGGCCGTCAAAAATCAAGCTGTGTCAAGCAAGCGTTTAACAGATCTGAAAGAACTCAAGAGCCAGTTAAAAGATGTTGAATTGGAATTGGCTAAATCCAAGAAGATAGTCAAAGCCACGCAGAATTTGAGAACTGAACTCAATAGTAGTTAAATTGAAGCAAAGGCATTGAGGACTAAATTGGCAAAGGGAGAAGCAAAGACCGAACAATTGCTAGAAAGTCAGAAAATGTTGGAGAGTCACGTTCAAATATTAGATACTGCTAATAATTCTCTATCCAGAAACAACTTGATCCATACTGAAAGAATAAGGGAGTTTCAAGAGCAAATTGATCGAGCTGCGGCCGAGGCTCATTGGCTAAGAGTAGAGGCTCGTCAAGTTGGAGGGGACATCGCGAAGTATCGAGGGAGCATGAACAACACCGATATGTTTCTAAAAGCTATATCTAATAGAGGCAGTGCCTTTCCCCCTGTAATAGATTAAGATGAATCATTTGTTGTAATGAAAGTTTTATAGGTTAAATAAAAAAGGCGAAGACCTTTATTTGCTTTTATTCAAATGAGTATACAAGGCTGAAAGCTTAGATGGTAAAAGGTTAAACAGATCTTCTCTCGACATTGCAATAAGTATCGGATGTAGATCTAACCAAGCATCCAAAGAATAACGGTTGTTATGTCACCCTCCCATGAAATAATCCATGCCCAATATGTCGCATTCACATTCATGCATTTTTGAACATACACTTATGAATTGTCATAATGCTGCACAACAGGTGAAATATAGGTCCCCCATTAAAACACACTCATAACACACGGTTGCGGAAAAAAATGGAAAATGAAGAAAGAACTCAATTGGATGCCCAACATCAAAAGGAGATGAACAGTCTGAAGGAAGATGTCGCTAGGCTTACTAGCCTACTCGAACAAGCTCTGAGATCTAAGTCGGGAGAAGGGACATCCTCTCAACCAACATTTACCACTCAGCTACCACCGACGCCTCCGGTATTCTTTAACTTACCAAACATGGGGGCAAGTGGATCTTCGCCTGAGCCTCAATATGCTACGCATTTCCCAGCTCAGCCTATATACCCGATGAGGATTCCTCAGGCTGATGAGTTAACCTTGGAGGGGTCTCACAAGGACAAAATGATAGGAGCTGAAGGTTTAGAGAAGTGGGCTGCCCTAGAAGAGAGGGTAAGGGCAGTTGAAGGAAATCATTTGTATGACCCGGTGAAAGCTGCCGAGATGTGTTTGGTACCTAACGTAGTCATTCCTAAGAAGTTTAGGGTGCCAGAATTCATCAAATACACCGGAACTCAATGTCCAATAACCCACCTTAAGTCATATTGCAATAAGATGGCCGAGGTGGTGCAAGATGAGAAATTGTTGATCCATTTCTTCCAGGATAGTTTGAGTGATGTCGCACTCACTTGGTACATGCGTTTGGACAATACCAAGATAAGGGGATGGAAAGATCAAGTCGATGCTTTCATTAAGCAATATAAGTTCAACATAGACATAGCCGCTGATAGATCAAGCCTGCATTCATTAGAGAAAGGTTATAAGGAATCTGTAAGGGAATATGCACAAAGGTGGCGTGAAACGGCAGCAGAAGTTAATCCGCCACTGTTGGAGAAGGAAATGATCGGTTTATTTTCCAACACCTTCAAAGCTCCATACTTTGAATACTTGGTTGGAAGTTCTGCACAAAGCTTCTCTGATTTGGTTGTTATAGCCGAATGAATTGAACAAGCCATTCGAACAGGTAGGATCACAGACCCTAGTGAAAAAAGGGGTTTTGTTGGACGCAAGAAGGAGGCTAACGTCCACAATGTCGAAGATGAAGGTAAGGGAAGAAAGCACAATTTCAGGCCACCCATGACCATTCCCCCCACATCTAACATAAATTTCACCTCACCTTATCTTAAAAACCAAACAAATACCCAAAACATCCCATACCGCCAAAACAACACATTTTACCCACGCAGAAGCTTCCCCACAAACCAAGAAGAATTGCCCCCACTTCCCATGCCTCTTAGTGAGATGTATCAAAGATTGCTTAGCATTGGCCAAGTAACACCTGTTCATTTGACACCTTTGCAACCACCTTTTCCTCAATGGTACCAACCAGACCAGAAATGCGAGTACCATGCTGGTATCACCGGCCATAATATTGATAGTTGTTTGGCTTTCAAAAGGAGAATCCTCCAACTCATCAAAGCAGGTTGGATTTCCTTTGATGATTTTCCGAACGTAAAATCCAACTCGCTACCGCACCATGCTTCTAGAAGTGGAGGGGTAAATGCTTTAGAAGAAGAAGAGAGGGGTACTAATGTCTTAAAGCTGTCAACGGAGGGGTTGTACAAAATGTTAAAGCAAGCTGGGTACCTCCAAGCACCCATTAAAAAGCAAGCCGCAGAGCATATGGGTGAATATTGTGAGTATCACCAGCATATGGGACACCATATAAACTCTTGTAAAGAGTTTCGGGTGAAAGTAGAAGATATGATGACATTGGGAGTGTTGAGGATGGGGGTGCCTGAAAAAGAACTAGTAGGAACCATGACTGGTTTCAACAAGAAGGTTGAAGTTTGTAGATATCAACCAACAGAGGGAGGACCCCCAAGAATGATTTTGGCTAGACCTAAGAGCACAATTAGTGGAAATTCTAATGCCATACCTTATAATTATGGTTATTCTTTCCATACCACGAGATCGGCTCCTACTCTTCATACTGAAATTGGAGGGTTAACCCGAAGTGGAAGGTGCTATACTCCTGAAGAGCTAGAAGACCAAAGGAGGGAAAAAGGAAAAAATGTGGTGGAGTTGGCCAAGATGGATGAGGTCAACAAACCAGTGAGCGATGAGGAGGCTAACGAGTTCTTGAAGCTAATGAAGCACAGTGAATACAGTGTGGTGGACCAGTTGAAAAAGACCCCCGCCAGAATCTCTCTATTATCATTAGTTCTGAGTTCGGAATTGCATAGAAACACTCTCCAGAAAGTCCTTAATGAAGCATATGTTCCTCAAGATATCACACAAGATTCTATAGAACATTTGGTAGGAAGGATTCAAGCCACTAACTATCTCTACTTCACAGATGATGAACTAGATCATGAAGGAACGGGTCACAACAAACCGTTATATATCACTGTGAAATGTAAGGATTGTGTGATCGCCAAGGTGCTGATAGATAATGGTTCTGCCTTAAATGTGTTGCCAAGGCATGTGCTTGATAAAATGCCAGTTGATGCCTCTCATATGAAGCCAAGTACCATGACAGCTAGAGCATATGATGGTTCGCCAAGACCGATTATGGGAAATATTGATGTTGAGCTTGTAATTGGCCCCCAACCATTCCAAGTAACTTTACAAGTGATGGATATTCATCCCACATACAGCATGTTGTTGGGAAGACCTTGGATCCACGCAGCACGAGCTGTTGCATCCTCATTACACCAGCGGGTTAAGTTTATCATCAATGGAAATTTGGTGACAGTAAGGGCTGAAGAGGCTTTAGCTATGGTGAGAAATGTGTTGATTCCTTATATAGAGGCCGAAGAGAGTAAAGACGGAAACCTACATGCATTTGAGGTAGTAAATGCCGAATGGGTACCTGAGAATACAGTGCGAAGGAAACCAGAGGTTTCTGAGGCTGCAAGGATGGCTGCTAAATATTTTCTGAAGCATGGATTACCATTCCAATATGACCCTATCACAGGAATGCCCGAGAGGATCAATGTAATAAAGATGAAATGTGCAGATCAGAGGTTTGGTTTAGGTTTTAAACCTAGAAAGGAAGATTTCAAGAGAACGGCTGAGTTTAAAAGAGAAAGGAGGTTAGCTCGAATCGAAGGAAGGGAGCCTAATGAAGGTCGAATCCATATCCCTCCAATTCACGTAACATTCCCCCGACCTGCACAAGTGATCAATGCTGGGGGTGAAATTGAGAGGATGAGTAAAGAATTTAGCAATGCTACCATCCACTATCTAGAAGAGATCAACAAACAAGAACCCCAAAGGGGTTTTGAAGATGAAGAGAGCCCCTATGAAGAATTACCCCAACTGACTGTGAGTGCTCTAGAGGATGGTCTACCTGAGTTTGTGAGAAGATTAGCTGAAGGGGAAGAGTTGAACAATTGGGAAATTCAAGAAGTCCCAGTTATCTTTAAAAAGTAAACATTTATTGGTTGCTTGCTTTTTATTATTGCTGCATTTTGTTTGAATAAATTTACGTTGCCAGTAATCGTGGCTCAAGATATTGGCAACAAGATTTTGTTTTGAGCCCTTCTATCATTTCAAGTTTTAATAAGATCATGCTTGGTTTTTCCCTTCATCATGCCTTTTAGTTTCATTATGCACTCATAACAAAGGCACTTTCCGCTTTCAGGGAATTTGAAAGCGGGACAACGATAAACTTACAAACCCATTGCATTGAGAATAATTGGCCTAATGTTGATAAAACTATAACTTTAATGGATGAGGAAGAGGATGATGAAGATGACATTGAGGAGTTGAAGAAGCTTATAAAACAATCCGAACATGCATGGGAGCCTGCAAAAGAAGAATTAGAATTAATAAATGTAAGTACCGAGCATGACAAAAAGGAGTTGAAAATAGGAATGTTGATCAATACAGCTATGAGGAGTGAGTTGATCGCCCTTCTGCGGGAGTATGTGGATTTTTTTGCCTGGTCGTACGCTGACATGCCCGGTTTGGATACTGAAATAGTAGTGCATAGGTTACCTTTGATTGAGGGTTGTCGTCCAGTCAAACAGAAGCTAAGAAGGACAAGACCTGATGTATTGCTCAAAGTAAAAGAAGAGATAACCAGACAGTGGGATGCAGGTTTCTTGGAGGTAGTAGAATATTTTGAATGGGTGTCTAACATTGTTGCGGTTCCCAAGAAGGACAACAAAATCAGGGTGTGCGTGGATTTCCGGGATTTGAATAGGGCAAGCCCGAAAGATGACTTTCCATTACCGCATATAGACGTGTTGGTGGACAATGCTGCTAAGAGTTCCACTTACTCTTTCATGGATGGTTTCTCTGGTTATAATCAGATTAAAATGGCTGAAGCAGATAAGAGAAAGACGACATTTATCACCCCATGGGGAACTTACTGTTACAAAGTAATGCCATTCGGATTGAAGAATGCTGGAGCAACATACCAAAGGGCAATGGTAGCACTTTTTCATGATATGATGCACAAGGAAATTGAGGTCTATGTGGATGACATGATCGCAAAGTCCAAAGATGAAGAAAGCCATATCCCAGCTCTGAGAAAATTATTCGAGAGGTTGAGAAAATATCAGTTGAAATTGAATCCTGCAAAGTGTACATTCGGGGTGAAATCAAGCAAATTATTAGGATTTGTGGTGAGTAATAAAGGCATAGAAGTGGACCCCGACAAAGTAAAAGCCATACAAGACATGCCCGCTCCAAAGACTGAAAAGGAAGTTCGAGGCTTTTTGGGGCGCTTGAACTATATTTCTCGTTTTATCTCACAACTTACAGTGACATGTGAACTGATTTTTCGATTACTCCGAAAGAAGAATCCTGGAACATGGGATGAAGATTGCCAAAAAGCTTTTGATAAAATCAAACAGTACTTACAGAAACCACCATTGTTGGTTCCGCCTGTACACGGAAGGCCACTCGTCCTGTATTTAACTGTGACCAAATCAGCTATGGGTTGTGTGTTGGGGCAACAAAATGAGTCAGGAAGAAAGGAGCAAGCCATCTACTATTTGAGTAAGAAGTTCACCGAGTGTGAATCCCGTTATAGTATGGTTGAGAAGTTATGTTGTGGTTTGGTGTGGAGTGCGAAGAGGTTACGACAATATATGTTATACTACACTACCTGGTTAATCTCAAGAATGGACCCACTGAAGTATATCTTTGAAAAGCCATACATGTCGAGTAGAATAGCCAGATGGCAAGTATTGCTAGCTGAGTATGACATCATCTACATGAAAAGAAAATCAGTAAAAGGAAGCGCAATTGCGGATCATTTAGCCGATAATGCTATTGAGGATTACGAGCCTTTGAACTTTGACTTTCCTGATGAAGATGTGCTAGTAACGGAAAAGGAGGAGAAGAGTGGTTGGTGGGCTATGTATTTTGACGGCGCAGTAAATGTATCGGGCAACGGGGCAGGTGCTGTGATAATTTCCCCAGAAGAAAAGCAATATCCTATCTCAGTAAAGCTGCACTTTAGTTGTACAAATAACACAGCTGAGTATGAAGCTTGCATCCATGGGTTAGAAGCTGCATTAGAGATGAATGTAGGGAAATTAGAAGTATACGGAGACTCAATGCTAATAATCTGTCAAGTAAAAGGTGAATGGCAGACAAGGGATGAAAAATTGAGACCCTACCAGGAATACCTCTCCAAATTGGCTGAAAGCTTTGATGAAATAGAATTTACTCATTTGGGGAGAGATAAAAATCAGTTTGCCGATGCGTTAGCTACCTTAGCTTCTATGGCTATAATTGATTGTGGTGCCAAAATCCAGCCTGTAAGCATCGAGATCAGAAATTCTCCTTCGCATTGTTATTTAATAGAAGAAGAGACAGACAAAGACCCATGGTACATGGATATAAAAAGATTCATCCAGCATCAAGAGTACCCGTCGGGTGCCTCGAAGACGGATAAAAGGACCTTGAGAAGAATGGCCATGGAATACTACATAGATGGGGAGATTTTGTATAAAAGGTCATTTGATGGGACTTTACTGAGGTGTTTGAGTGATCTGGAAGCCAACAAGGCTTTACAAGAAGTGCACGGAGGAATTTGTGCTACCCATGCAAATGGACACATGATGGCTAGGCAGATGCAAAGAGCAGGTTATTTTTGGCTGACCATGGAGAAGGATTGCATAAATTTTGTTCGAAGGTGCCACAAATGTCAAGTGTATAGCGACAAAGTCAATGCGCCTCCTGCACCCTTGTTTAACATGGTGTCTCCTTGGCCCTTTGCGATGTGGGGAATAGATGTGATCGGGCCTATTAATCCAAAAGCCAGTAACGGACATCGTTTTATCCTTGTAGCGATTGACTACTTCACCAAATGGGTAGAGGCTTGCTCGTATGCCCATGTGACTCAGAAAGTGGTCAAGCGGTTCATCGAGAAAGATCTAATCTGTAGATATGGTGTACCCGAGAGAGTAGTGACTGACAATGCTCAAAACTTCAATGGAAAGATGATAGCAGAGCTATGCACGAAGTGGAAGATCAAGCATTCCAACTCGTCCCCTTACAGACCTAAGATGAACGGCGCCGTAGAAGCTGCTAATAAAAATATAAAGAAAATTGTTTAGAAAATGGTGATTACTTACAAGGATTGGCATGAATGGCTCCCTTATGCTCTCCATGCATATCGAATAGCAGTGAGGACATCAACCGGGGCTACACCATACTCTTTAGTATATGGAATGGAGGCAGTAGTACCATTGGAAGTAGAAATTCCCTCTTTAAGGGTCCTCATGGAATCTGGACTCGAGGAATCAAATTGGGTCAAGCTACGATATGAACAACTAAATATGATCAGCGAGAGAAGGTTAGCAGCAATTTGTCACCACCAGTTGTATCAAAGAAGGATGGCTAAGGCGTATGACCGAAAAGTTCGGCCAAGAGAATTCAAAGAAGGAGATTTAGTATTGAGGAAAGTTTTGTCACTACCAGGAGAAGATCGCAGTAAATGGGCGCCCAATTATGAAGGACCCTACGTAGTGAAGAAGGCATTTTCAGGAGGGGCATTGATACTAACAAGAATGGATGGGGAGGATGTAGTTAGGCCTGTGAACTCTGATTCTGTAAAAAAATATTATCCATGATGTATAAGTCTTTATCAAATCAATAAATAATATTGGGCCAATTATTTCTCTTTGCATATTTTTCATAAGGGGTGCCTGCAAAAAAAAAAAAAAAAAAAAAAACCCCAAAAATATACCCTTACAACTTCGCATGATCTCATCCATTTCCCTATTGGAGTTTTTGAAATATTGATCTAGTATTTTGATTTCAAAAAAATAATTTGATGTTCTTTCAAAAATGATTTTTAACATTCTACTTATAGAATGACAATTGAATCAAGCAACTCCATCATTGAGGTGACTAAATGATAAACAAAAAAGAAAAGAAAAAAAGAAATGAATAAACACCCTTACCCCATGACTCTTGAATCATGTGTTTTTAAATGTATGAATAATGGTATGAAGTGAACTCGTTGCTCATAACTCATGAAATACATCTTTGCAAAGACCAAACCATCATACTGAATGAGGTCAAAGTTTATTGATCTTAACTGTTTGCGCTTGAAATGAGGAAAGGCCATCTTTGTATTTCCTTTCACATTCTGAAATAAGTACATCCCTTGCGATCCCTTTTTGAGCTTGAATAATTTTTCTTTCATAAAAAAAAAAAACCCCGACTAGGATCACACCCCACACTGGGGGGCAAGAGAAAATTTCAATAAGAAAAAGAGAAAAAGCCGTGAGAAAGCCAAAAAGGCATAAGAGCTCAAGAAACTCAAATGCTAGGGGGCATGTCCAAATCACTAGAAAAAGTGACATCAAAGATAAAATGAGTATGCCCTAGCAAAGCAATAAAAAAAGAAGAAGCAGCAAATCAAAGAAGTGCAGCAAAAGAAAATAGGAGTGACATCAAGAGTCAAACTGTTGATAGTGATCCTTAGTCTTTGAAACCCTGAAACACTCTTTGAGCCGTATGAATCCTTTTTTTTTCATAGCCAGAAACCACAGCCTACGTTACGTGCCTGTAAAAGTCCTTTCTAATCAAGCAAGCAAGCAACCTGGAACAATAAACAATGCTCTCGAAATGCAAAGAATACTTTTTCATAAGATTCATGACATCAAGAATAAACTACTCATTATTATTCATGCTGATAAAAATGAATGATTCAAAAAGAGACAAATTTTTCTCATACAAAACCTCGAGTTTTTCTTGACCCCTTCACTTTGAAACAAAAGGTCATCTCATGAGGTATTTTCACTAGAGATCTCATTGCCAAACACAAGAGCAAATAACCTCTTTTCCAAAAAAGGAAATAACCAAGGAGTTGCAAGATTTCAAAAGCAAATCATTTTAGATTCACATCAAAATAATTTTTGTTTTCAAAATGCAAGATCAAGATTTCAAGATTCATTCTAGACCCATATTCCTTCATCAAAATGAACAAAAAGAGAAATGATAGAATGGTCTTTTAAAACCATTATTTGTCTGAGTCGCTGGCAAAGTATACTTGGGGGCAATGACCAGTACAAAGGGGCAACAGTGTATTTTCTCTTCTAGAAAGAGAAGGAATATTTCTTAAACAAGACAAGGGGGCATTTTGGTCCTTTCAGCAAGTGACACCGAATGTTTTTATCAGTGAAACGAGGGGCAATGAATAAGTCCTCTCAAATTATTTGACGAGTCAGAAGTCTTCAGCAAATAAATGGGTCGCGATGGGCACCACAAAGGCTGAGTTGTGTGAACAAATCTGAAAATAGACTTACATGGGCTAACTTGAGTGGGCTAGAAAGCCAAGCGACAAAGATGACCCAAATCAGAGGTAGCAAGTCCTCATCAGTCAAGCAACAAGAAGGCTAAGAAGAAATGGGGGCCTATATTTCAAAACAGGTAAAGATGCATGCATATCATCTAAATTTTGAGACACTGAACAATGAGTTTTGCAAATTTCATATAGGAAGGCCAACTTGAAATGGCCAAAGATCGAAATTGTTGTTGAATGTTTTTCATTTTTGAGAATTTTTCAACATGGGAAGGCCTCCCATAAGAAATAGGCCATCTGAAAAATCTGCGTGCTTTTCTTCCTCTTCGAGTGCCTTTGAGCACCCGTTTTCCTTTTCAAGTGCCTCTGAGCACTCATTTCCTTCTCGAGCGCCTTTGAGCCCTCACTTTCTTCTTCAAGTGCCTTTGAGCACTCGCCTTCTCCTTCGAGCGCCTCTGAGCCCTCGCTTTCCCCTTCAAGTGCCTCTAAGCACTCGTTTTTCTCTTCTAGTGCCTTTGAGCACTCGCTTTTGCCTTCAAGTGCCTTTGAGCACCAGTGCCTCTGAGCACTCGCTTTACCCTTTCAAGTGCCTTTGAGCACCAGTGCCTCTGAGCACTCGTTTTACCCTTCGAGTGCCTCTAAGCACTTGCTTTTCCTTTCAAGTGCCTTTAAGCACCAGTGCCTCTGAGCACTCGCTTTCGCCTTCAAGTGCCTTTGAGCACTCGCTTTCGCCTTCAAGTGCCTTTGAGCACCAGTGCCTCTGAGCACTCGCTTTTCCCTTCAAGTGCCTTTGAGCACCAGTGCCTCTAAGCACTCGCTTTCGCCTTCAAGTGCCTTTGAGCACCAATGCCTCTAAGCACTCGCTTTCCTTTTCAAGTGCCTTTGAGCACCAGTGCCTCTGAGCACTCGCTTTTCCCTTCAAGTGCCTTTGAGCACCAGTGCCTCTGAGCACTCGCTTTCGCCTTCAAGTGCCTTTGAGCACCAGTGCCTCTGAGCACTCGCTTTCGCCTTCAAGTGCCTTTGAGCACCAGTGCCTCTGAGCACTCGCTTTCCTTTTCAAGTGCCTTTGAGCACCAGTGCCTCTGAGCACTCGCTTTTCCCTTCAAGTGCCTTTGAGCACCAGTGCCTCTTAGCACTCGCTTTCCTTTTCAAGTGCCTTTGAGCACCAGTGCCTCTTAGCACTCGCTTTCCTTTTCAAGTGCCTTTGAGCACCAGTGCCTCTGAGCACTCGCTTTCGCCTTCAAGTGCCTTTGAGCACCAGTGCCTCTGAGCACTCGCTTTCCTTTTCAAGTGCCTTTGAGCACCAGTGCCTCTGAGCACTCGCTTTCGCCTTCAAGTGCCTTTGAGCACCAGTGCCTCTAAGCACTCGCTTTCGCCTTCAAGTGCCTTTGAGCACCAGTGCCTCTGAGCACTCGCTTTCCTTTTCAAGTGCCTATGAGCACCAGTGCCTCTGAGCACTCGCTTTCCTTTTTAAGTGCCTTTGAGCACCAGTGCCTCTGAGCACTCGCTTTCGCCTTCAAATGCCTTTGAGCACCAGTGCCTCTGAGTACCAGTGCCTCTGAGCACTCGCTTTCGCCTTCAAGTGCCTTTGAGCACCAGTGCCTCTGAGTACTCGCTTTCCTTTTCAAGTGCCTTTGAGCACCAGTGCCTCTGAGCACTCGCTTTTCCCTTCAAGTGCCTTTGAGCACCAGTGCCTCTGAGCACTCGCTTTCCTTTTCAAGTGCCTTTGAGCACCAGTGCCTCTGAGCACTCGCTTTCCCCTTCAAGTGCCTTTGAGTACCAGTGCCTCTGAGCACTCGCTTTCCTTTTCAAGTGCCTTTGAGCACCAGTGCCTCTGAGCACTTGCTTTTCCCTTCAAGTGCCTTTGAGCACCAGTGCCTCTGAGCACTCGCTTTTTCCTTCAAGTGCCTTTGAGCACCAGTGCCTCTGAGCACTCGCTTTCCTTTTCAAGTGCCTTTGAGCACCAGTGCCTCTGAGCACTCGCTTTCGCCTTCAAGTGCCTTTGAGCACCAGTGTCTCTGAGCACTCGCTTTACCCTTCAAGTGCCTTTGAGCACTCGCTTTCCTCTTTGAGCACCTTTGAGCGCTCATTTTCTTATTGGAGTGCCTTTAAGCATTTGTTTTTCTCTTTGAGCGCCTTTGAGCCTTCACTTTTCTTTTGGAGCGCCTTTGAGCCCTCCCTTTCCTCCTTGAGAGCCTTTGAGCCCTCACATTCTTTTGAGTGTGCATTCGAGCCCTCATTTTCCTTTTTTTTACTTGGGTAGGTCACCCATCATAATGAGACCTCTTCTAAAAAAAAAAAAACAAACAAAAAAAAAAACAAAAACAAAAAAAACAAAAAAAAACAAAACAAAAAAAAAACAAAAAACAAAAAAACAAAAAAGGTTGGTCGTCTTCCGAATGACTTGTTTCTTGATTTCTACATCTCTCTGTAAAGGTCATGTGTCCATCTACTGGTTTCAAGACTAAAAAATAAAAAAAAGTGGGTTGTCTTCCGAATGACTTGTTTCTTGATTTTTATATCTCTCTGTAAAGGTCGTGTGTCAATCTACTATTTTCAAAGCTTTCAAGACTAAAAAAAAAGGGGATCTTTCTATATCTACTTTTCTTTATAAATTTACTACACAAAGCTAAAGAAAAATGAAATTTTCCAAAATCTTTGCATAGTAAATATTATAAAGAGGGGGCAACTGTCATAACCCAATTTTTGACCATTTTATTTTAATTATTATTATTATTTTATTTACTGAAAATGATAAAAAAAATGATGATAAAATAAGTAAAATGAAATAAATGAAGAATGAATTAAAATTTGGGTTAATGGCAAAATGATTGGAAGTTTTGGGGTTTAATTAAACTTTGGAATTAATCTAATTAAGCATGAAATTAATTTAATTAATCCAATTAAGGGTTTTATTGGAGAATTGATAAGTTTTGAGACTTAATTGAGCTTGGAATTAATTTAATTCATCCAATCAAGGGTTTAATTGGAAAATTAATAAGTTTTTGAGACTTAAGTAAGCTTGGAATTAATTTAATTCTTCCAATCAAGGATTTAATTGGAGAATTGATAAGTTTTGAGACTTAATTAAGCTTGGAATTGATTTATTTAATTCAATTAAGGGTTTAATTGGAGAATTGATAAGTTTTGAGACTTAATTAAGCTTGGAATTGGTTTAATTAATCCAATTAAGGGTTTAATTGGAGAATTGATAAGTTTTTACACTTAATTGGACTTGGATTTAATTAAATTAATAAAATTAGGGACTTAATTGAAGAAATATTAACAATTGGGGTCCAAATTGCGAAATTAAAATCCAAGGATTACATTGAAAAAGGCGCGTAAATACAGGGGGCTAATTACCGTTTAAACCAGGGGCTTAATTACAAAAGTTTTGAAACTTCGCGGGTTAAAGTGAAAATGGCCACTGTTATCTCCAAAACGGCGTCGTTTTGAAGACGCTGTTCATCTTCTTCTTTAAACCAGCGACCGTTTTCCACAGTAATGGAGGCCGAACATTGCAGCAATAATGGTCGTCCGTTGGCCTCAGTTATGAGCGTTTAATGGTGGTCGTTCCTCAGCCTACCACCCGTTACCAACTTGCCAAGTCCTATATAAGCCAAGCAGCACCGAGAGCAGAGGGGGTTGCAGAGTTGGAGAGAGAGGGACGAACGAAACCAGAGGAGAGAAACACACATAATACCAGCCAGATTTTTAACCTTTTTCTTTATAACCCCACGCCAGAAGCAAAGCTTTCCATCATCAATACAGGCCTAAAAGAACAAAAACGAAACTGACCGAGAGAGAGAGAGAGGTTTTGTTCAGAAAACAGAGTAAAAAGAGACGAAGAAAAACAAACCGAAACAGAGACGCAGGAAAGGAATACAACGTGAAAGAACCGAAGGAGTACGAAGAAACTCGAAGGCCGAAGCTTTGTCCTCAGCAATCACACGCAAATCCGCTGCAAACGAAACGGGTAAGTCTTCAGCTCTGTTTCCCCCGCTTTGCTTCATTTCATTGTTTCACCGTCTGTTTCTTAATTACAGGGCCATGCACGCGTGATTTAGATCACGCGTGCCTGTTGTGGCCCAGCCGGGTTACTGGCTTGGGCCAGTGACCGGGCTAGGCCTGCTGGGTCTAGCCCAGCCCATGTGGGCTGAGCTGGGCCCAGCCCAAAAAACAATAAAAAAATAAAAAAAATAGAAAAAAACAGAAAATTAAAAAAAATTAAAAAATATGTATGCATGAATAAAAATAATGTAAATTTACTGGTTTATTCACTGACGCCAGAGTCAGGAATAAAAATACCGGTTTAAATTTATATTATTTTTATTCGTTGTATTTTTATTTTATTTAGCTAGAAAAATAAAATATGTGCATGCTTAAAAAAATAAATTTATTTTTTTATTTAATTATTGGCGCTAGAGTAGGAAAAAATATATTGATCTAATTTTTTTCGTAGCTACGAATTTTTACCAACGCCAGAGTTGGAATTATTCGAGCTCGAATATTCACTGGCGCCAGAGTCAGGAATATTTAAACAAATCATCACAGCATAAATTAATAAATATTAAGCAATTTAAGACAAAACCAACAATACAGTCTGCCTTAGGCAGAACGTTTAAGGGGTGATAATATCTTCCCTTTTACGTAACCAATCCCGAGTCATAGAATCTCTGTTGACCAGTTAGGGTTCCTAGTGACCATAATACTAGGTGGCGACTCCTTAAACAAGACATTTTCTCTTAAAAGAACCGGATGCTAGAAATCTGTTCTTTTTTTAATTAATTCTAGAGAATTATTTTTTAGGGCCGCCGCGATGTCGGGTGCGACAGATGTCATCAACCATATTGTCACCAAAACATCCTCAGATTGACAAAAGATCAAAAATGCTTGGCAAAGCATAAATATTGCCAAAAAAGCTGATCCAAGAATAGTGCTGAATTGTCAGTCATTTTGTTGTGGAGTTTTGCCCTTCTGCATTTTGTTTTGGGATCACATCTCATCCTTTAACGAAACATGTCTTTTTCTCTGTCTCTTTGTTGTTCTGAAGTCAGAATATGTTAAACATTTCATTTTTGACAAAATATTTTGATCAAACTCCAACATGCAAAATTAAAGCTAATCAATCTTGAAGATTGAAAGAATTTTGATTGCAGAAATGACTCGATATTTGTTAAAATGGCAAGATAAACAATATGAGACGACCAAACAAATTTTAAACTCACATACAAAATTGAACCACATACCGTGTAGCTAAATTTTAGCAGTATGCATATTGACATATAGTAGATTCAGTAGTTATGGACTTGTGAATCATGATTCTTACAAGTCCAAATCATTATACTGGATGAGGTCAAAATTTATTGGTTCTAATCGACCTTGCTTGAAATGAGAAAAGGCCATCTTTGATATCTCCTCACTTTTTAAGGATATTTATCCTTTGCAAACCCATTTTGAGCCTGATAAAGTATTCATTTTCAAAAGAAACCTTGACCAAGATCACATCCCACACTGAGGGCAAATAAGAGATTTTTGTTAGCAAAGCTGAAGACAATGTTAGAATCAATGGATAATGGGAAGGCTAAGAACAAAAGTCCAATAATTGAGAAAAGGCTAAAAGAAAAAAGACATAGACTGAGGGCTTGAAAGAAAACTTTGAGGAAGGCTATGAAAAAAAAAAAAGAGTAGAAATTGCCAACACTTAAAGGCAAGTCAAAGATTAACGAAGAAGAATGCCTATCAATTCTAAGAGAGGCAAAAGAGGTTTCAATTGAGAAAAGACAACAAATGCCAAAAGTCAACACCAAAAAAATCAAACTTCATGTCTTTTGGTATGATAAAGCCTTTGATGTCTTCAAATAATTAGATTGGTTATTCATGAAGGAAGAAGTTGGATTTGCTTTATGACCTATGTTAAGAGAATTATGATATTTGAGGTTAACAAGGTTATATGTCACTTTCTCTATAAAGATAACAAGAGAAAGAAAATTGATGAATAGTTGATGTTGATCCGAAGTCTTTCAAACCCTCAACCATCTTTTTGAGCTTGTGAATTTCCCTTTCTTTCTTAGTCATGAACCATAACCTGCATTATGTGTTTTTAAAAGCTCTTTTTGATCAAGTAAGCAATCTGAACTGATAAATGGCGTCTCAAAATTGGAAGAACGTTTCTATAAGGGTCGTGACTTCATGAATTAAGTTACTGGTTATTATGCATGTTGATAAAATAAATGCTAAGAAAAGAAACAACCTTTCTTAATAAAGCCTGAGCATTTTGTTTTTGAAATTCAAAAAAATATCACCTCATCACAGACCATCAAAAAGATATAACCAAAATTAAAGTTTAAGATGGATACAAAGAACCATGAAAAAAAATATCCATTTTAATCTTGCAACGATCAATTTTTGTTTTTAAAATACAAGACAATAAAAGAATTGCATATTTTGAATGACGTGTGTTGGGTCTTTGACCAGAAAGCTTGATTTTCAAAAGATCTTTTCCAAAACTAATATCTCTCTCATTTCATTTCAATAATTAGACTTGAATAGACGTGACCTTTGAAATATGAGATTTGATTCTAGAACAAGAAAGATTGTCAAACAACAAGAACATCAATTGAATTTGCAAAATCCTTGACAAGAATAACGTGAACACTTCTTGACACTCCTTGAAAAGTTAACCAGCCAGGGGTAATACATTGGACCCTGAAAAGAAAAAACAAGCAGCATTCAGATTAGTTAGGGGGTAATGAAAGATGATTAAATGATGAATTAGTGAACTGATGACAATGGTGCTCAAAGAAAGATAATCAGATGAATGAGCACATTCAGATTAGTTGGGGTGCAAAGAAAGAATAAGATGATGAGTCATCAAAGCCCGTCAAAGTTATGAATTAGCATCTGGTAATGAAAAAAAAAACTTCTTGATTATAGACAGATGAACGAACATGTTCAGATCAACTGGGGGCAATGTTGTTCAAAAACATTCCATGATCTAGTAAACTCTAGCAGCAACTAAAAACAATGCTGCACTTGAGGGACAACTTCGTATCTTTATCTTGGGGTTACCCTTTGAAACAAGGCTATGATAGATGCCATCGTATAGTTGTATTTGAATGAATGTCATAAAGATGCACACCCTCAAGACTAATTATAGGGCCATCTTTTTTGGAGCTCAAAGGCGCACTTCATCACATGAAAATGGGTGATAAAATGAACATCATTGATGATGCCAATGCATTTATTTTCACAATCTGATTTGACAAGATGAGAGAAATCCATGGAGAAGAACATAGAGCTTACAATGATAAGCCTTGTATTGGAAGCCATGAGATGCATGTCTGGACGACTAGATAGTTTCCAAGAAGACTGGTGATAACATATACTTGAAGAGTATTGTTTCAGCTTGAGGCAAGTTTATGAATGATTGATAATCTTGATGAGCACTGGCACAATGCGCACAATTAATGAGAGAACAATTCTCAAGATAATCCAGAAGATGAATGATCGGTTAAGCTCATTCATGACCGGGCCATTAACATTATCTTAGCATTGGAAGAAAAGTGAGAAAAACCTTACCATTAGGAAATTATCAAAAGAGAAAAAAAGAGAAAGTTCAAACCCTGCCATCAGGAAGAACATTTTATTTGGTTCTGGTTCAAGGAGATCACCAAATGGGATCTTAGGTTAACGAAAAAAAAAGAAGAAAAAAAAAAGAAGAGAGAAAGAAAGAAAAAAAAGAAAGAAAAGAGAAGGAAAAGAGAAAAAAACCTAAAAAGAAAAAGTAAGGTCTTTAGATGAGTGGATATTCAGCAAGTTAGGAAGACAAGAAGACAAGTATTCTTTACAAAGCTTAATATGCAAAACATTGAGGAATTTTGCTTCGTAAGCATTGTAAAGAGGGGTCATTTTTTGTTATATAATTTTTGACCCACCTTTTTGATAAAATTTTTGAAAAATAAAAAAATAGCAAAAAATAACAAGAATCCAAAAAAATACGTTTTTAATATATTTGCATCATTTTTAGCATTTTCAGCATTGTCTCAAAATAATTTAAATTTTCAAAGGTCTTAAGAACGCATTCGACTTTTAATGTGTTATTTTTAAAATCAATGATTTTTTTTATTCGAGTCGATGTTGATAAGAAAAATCCAAAAAAAAAAAAGAAAAATCAAATTTACAAAAATAAAATAAAATTGAAGGACCAAGTTTGGGGACCTAGCAAGATTTTTGCCTATAAATAGGAGTTTCAAACACATTCACAAGGGAGGGATAATTTAAAAAAAAAACGCACAAAAAAAAACCTTAACCTAAACCTATCTCTAACCAAACAGCCGCCCCCGGCTTTGATCCCTTTCAAACTAAGCCGCCGCACTCTCTACCCTCTTTCTCCCCCGACTGCAACTCCCTTTCATTGCCTCCACATTGTTCCCCCATCTTCTTCTCCTCTTTTAGCCAACAACATAGAGCCACTCCCTTTTGATTTTCTTTTTCCTTAGCCGTTGGACACAAGCCTCCTTTCCACCCTCTATTAGGCTCCCCATTTTCCCTGATTCCTCCTCTACTTGCCGCGGTCTTCACTCCCTCTGTCTTCTCTAGACACAAACTTCCCTATTTCCCCCATAGACCAGCCAAGATAGACCCATGGCCTCCCTCCCTGAGCTGGCTCATTCCCCTCCAATCGAAAGGGAGTAGCCCGCAGGCCCTCGTCTTCGCCAAGACATATGAACTGGCCATCGACAGCTACACAGATCGGACAGAAACCCAAATTAAGTACAAGGCGGCGACTCCCAATGAATAAAGCAATGAAAAGAAAATCACCAATAAAAACCACGCAGTAACGTGCGACATTGAAGTTCTTTAACAATTTTTGCTTGATTATTGCCCATAATTTTCCATCGCCCATTAGTTTCATAGTTTTCCGTCATCATACTTACATCCGTACAAAACAAAAATCATATTTACCATCAACCTATATTTAATGAAAAGTTTTAGACTATATCCCATAATTTGTTTTTGGTGTCCTTACAATCACAATTTGGAGATATTTTTTTACTACGCCATTCCTGACATTTCTCTTGTATATTTCCCAAGTTACAAACTCAAATGAGGTTTGACTTTGATTTTTTATAGCACACGGTAGAGTGTTATATATATGATCTCGTTGAATTAATCTTTTATTGTTATTGGCTTGAATAGCTTGGTTTATCAAGATTATTTTTTTTTAAAATAATCATTAAGATTTCAATATTATCTATTTCAGACTCATGAAGATTTTTCTTTAAAATATCCATAAGTTTGGAAGGGCATGTTGAAAAAACAAATCAAAACAATATATTTTGGATTAAAATGCAATCAATATAATCATCAATTATGGTGGAAATCAAGTACCATATCAAAAAGATTTTAAATGATTAAAGATTGCAATTTATTTCCATAATTGTTTGATTGTGTTTCTATATACCTTTTAATTTGTTAATTGTAATCATATATCATATCAATAAATAAATATACTCTTATCATAGTACTAGAGCTAACGATCCACATGTAATCGCTTATTATTGCCCGCTCGCCATTACTTTATTTTACTATTTATGTATTAACCTTTTTGTTTTTGTCATTTTCTCTCTGTAATCACCAAACATACATTTCCTACAAGAAAATACTTTTATTTAATTAAGTGATTTAAACTCTAGTCCTATGATTTACTAGCATTGATTTTACAACATGAAGACCATTATTTTTTATTATAACATTTCTCTTGTTTACGAAGTATAAACTTCAAATTATATTTTTTTTAGATACGAATTTCAGGGAAGTTTGACTTAGATTTTTTATGATCTACATAAAGTGAAATATTGTCTCATAATTTTTTTAAAAATAAAATTTCATTTGGGCTACCTATAAAATAAAATACAGACACATTGAGAGTAAACTATAAATGATCAGTCATTCTAGTTTTCATTTTGAAACAAATTAAATAGTCACTGTAATTTTAAAACATAATTAATTAGTCCTTTAACCGTTGTTAACCACTTTAAATCCCTAAATTTCATCACTTATTATCTCTAAATTATTGCCTTGGTGTTATTTCCCACAAACTCACTCAAACCCCCTTCAATTTGTAGGATTTCCTCTCAATTTGTATTGTAAAAGAAACTTGAAAATATTCTCTGTTTTTTCTCTATTATTTTCCGTTGTAGAAAAGAAAATAGGGTATTTATATTCTACTTTCTTACTATTTACATATTGACTCTATATCACCTAGTTATTTCATTTAGTTCTATATCTTTAATTTAATTTAATATCCATCCTATTATCAGGTTGGAATTTTAACATTTCAAAATAATTTTAACCATGGATCTACATGTCAAACCACGTTAAACATTTTGCTGAGTACCTTGTATAGGCAATGATTTAAGGTTGAAGTGTTGTTGTTGTTTATTATTCTCTATTAGATATTGCCATTTCTAAAATTGAATCTGAGCTAAGTGTTTAATAGAGTGCTAAAAATGGAAAATGCAAAATTTCTGAAACAGGGAATAATGAGAACATCTCAGAACTAATCACCCATTCTCTTTTACAAGTGAAAGTGGAGGCAATGGATTAACTAATAATTACTCATAAAATCCTACATGTATTTGATCGGGAGATCAAAGTAAATAAGAAATTCAAATAATAAATTGTGGGATGTAGTTTAATTTGAATAAAATCCTGGACAGGCAAAAAGAAACATCAACATGCTGATATGAGTCTACAATTGATTCCATGAATCCAAGGGAAAGACAATCCCTACATGATCACACTTCCAACAGAGAATAATATTAATTAACAAGAAAAAAAAACATTGCTGAAGCCATAATCAGAGGTGAAGGCGATAAGTAGGAGTGGCGCACAGATGGTTTGCTCTCGGGGTTGCAAGACCAAACGCCTCAGTCATGTCCAATTCCTCCGGCAACATATTGTTAGGAAGCTCCCAATCAAAGCAATGCACCAGCTGTGCCACAATTTGCCGAACCATGGTTAGTCCCAAATGCATTCCAGGGCAGCCCCTGCGCCCAGCCCCGAAGGGGAGAAGCTGGAAATCGCGTCCACGAACATCTATGGTACTCCCAGCAAACCTCTGTGGAATAAACTTATCTGCATCAGTCCAAGCACTTTGGTCGCGCCCAATAGCCCAAACGTTTACAATAACACGTGTTTTTTGCGGGATGAGGAAGCCATCTATGGTGCAATCTTCCATTGACTCGTGAGGGAGAAGTAGAGGTGCCACTGGATGGAGCCTGAAAGCCTCCTTTATAACCATGTGCAAGTACTCCAAGCCCTCCAGGTCTGATTCTTCCACCATTCTATCCATGCCTATTTTCTCTTCCAGCTCTTTCTGGACTTTCTTCATTACTCTTGGATGCTTGATGAGCTCGGAGAGAGTCCACTCAATTGCTGTGGCTGAGGTGTCCATTGAGGCTACAAGCATGTCCTGAAAGAGAAAGGTACAGATTTAAGGATAATCCTGTGATTTATGTGCTGCTTACTAACAGTTACTTTAATTCTATGCGTTCTTACCAAGATTATGGCTTTGATGTTGTCACGACCAATACGATACGCAGTTTCTTCAGATCCCAAGAAGTCCAACATGACATCAACAAAATCTTTGGTTCTGTTTTCGTCTTTGAACTGAATGTGCTCATCAATAATCTTCTCGAAGAAGTCATCAAAAAGCTTGCCTATGGCCTTCAAGCGCTTTGTAAGACCCTGAAGGTCAAGTGGCGCAAGTGGAGGGATGTAATCACCGAAGTTAAAAGTTGCTGCTAAACGGCTGGTCTCATGAGTCACTGGTTTGAACCCCTTCTCATCAAATTCCTTTTCCAAGTGTTTCTTTCCAAAAATCATCCTACAACTGATGTCAGCGCTTAGAGATGAGACCTTGGCACTAAGATCAACAGCAACACGCTCACGAGAAGCATCTTTAATGTAGTCAACAAAGAGGTCAAGCTCTTCTTTCCTCGTGGACATGAAAGAATTTATTTTATGGTTGCTAAGCAACTCAAGGGTACACATCTTGCGCACGTTGCGCCAATAAGAACCATATGGAGCAAATGTTAAGCCCTTCTGCTCGTAAGTGATATACTTCGCAGCCTCATTTGGTGGCCTACTAGCAAAGACGAGGTCATTGGTCTTAAGAATCAATTCGGCAGCCCGAGGCGATGAGACAACTACAGTAGGCACCAAGCCTAACCGCATATACATGATAGGACCATACTTGTTCGCTAGTTGATGCAAGTCATGGTGAGGGAGCTTCCCTAACAAATGTAAGCTACCAAATATAGGAAACCCTATTGGACCAGGGGGTAACTTGCTATCCTTGATCTTTCTTTTCGACAGCCAAGCTCGGAGGAAGAAAGCGAGCGCAATCAAGGCTAGAGTGGTTAATATCCAAGCCATGCTATGTCTGATTTATTAAGGTTGGTCTCTATGCTCTATCTTAGTGAAAGCAAACCTAAATCCAACTCTTGCTTCATATAGAGAAGATACTAGCTACACATATATAGTCGTAACTCGGGAGATGATAACAGGAAGAAAACAAACTGGGGATAAGGTCAATGTCTTTGTTTGTATCGCTTCTTGTTTTTTCTTTCGAAGAAAGGGATCAATTGTGAAAAACAAATTTAGTGAGATTTTATTGTCTACCAAAAGCCAAACCACATAATTTAGTGATATTTTTATTTTATATTTAAAAAAGTCAAAAATATTTTAATACATTTGATACATAAGTATTTTAACAACTCCACATGATACATTGTTTTCTTTCTAATTTCAGCTTTTGGTAGGAAGCCAGGAACAGCTGAGATACCAATTTCTAATCTTTGTCCTGTACGTTGACATGGGTTTCTTCATATTGTATTTACATGTGTTATGTTATAGCAAAATTAAGTGAACATTGCTGGAATGAAATGACCTGAGAGCTGCCTGCCGGCCTTTTCTTTTAATTTGTAAGGGCAATATGACATTGACTTGGACAGAAAGAAGCTTAAGGCCTGTTTAAAAACGTGATGCAAATCATGTTCCTTTAAATTTTAAAATTTTTGTTTCTTTACTAATTATTTTATATTTTCAAATTGTTTTGATATGATGATATTAAAAATAATTTTTTTTAAATGAAAGATATTTTTTGACTACTTTTCTAAGCGAAAAACATTTTGCATTGCAACCGTTACCACATTCCTAAACAAACTTTTAATCTTAGAAATTATTATTGGTGCACTTTTCGTGATTGAGTATTTCACAAGTAATCATTTATTATAAACCTAACAGATGGCAATCATCAAACCATTAATCACTATTGATGAATCAAGATTTATAAAACAAATTTAATATTTAATAAAAAGATGTTTACTTTTAGCATAAGTCCATAATAATCACAAACCCAATTGATGCGCCCATATCTAACACCTTGTGGGCTTGGGCGCATAGCACAAGCCCAATAATGAGAGTGCACGTAGCACTTGTTGGGCTTGAATGGTGCTCCTAAGCCCAATCCCAAGGGTTATGCCTGGTCCCATTGTCTCTTTTTTTAGCCCATTAACATGGCTTGATGTTCTTGGACCTAGTGAGTGTCTTAAACTCATTTTACTTCTTCCCGTATTAATGTATGTGTAAGAGATATTTATTCCTCATTAATATTATCATTGTAAAATTATTCTTCAGCTCCTACACTAAAGGTTACAAATACCCCTTGAACTATCTAGGCAAAATGTTTAAGACTTTACATTTAAAAGACATATATATTCAACACATGAATCACTTTGTTCTTAGAATTTAAGCCTCTCAAGTATATTTATTACTCCTTTTCTCTATAAGATTACCTACTTTACAATTGGAGGGTCTTCAAATCCCTCAAAAGAGAACTTTTTGTAGGTATCTAGAGACATTCATCAAGAGACAATTTCCTTTACTTGGAGAAAAGAGTCATTTGAATGGACATTTAATCAACATATAGTTCAACCACCAAAAAGCCATTCATTTTCTTTTTACAACTTGTGCTTCACATTTCAATACCATTCCATTACGGATAACCAAGACACACCCGGACTTTGACATTTGAATAGTTTAATTAGTTTATCTTAATTTTAGTATATTATTGTTTGTTATGTTTTTTATTATTTTGATTAATTTTAATTGTTATTTATGAATTTGTATTGATGTTAGTTGAAAATATATAGATGTTGAATTTCTATAGATGTTAGGTTGTATAGAGTTGATTTTGCAATATTTATATAATTATCAATGCTTGCAGGTATGAAAACTGTGGGTAGTCTCTAATATAAGGGAGATGCTGTCGAATTTTTTTAAATGATTGAATTTCTATAGATGTTAAGTTTTATATATGATGTTGCTGGAGACAATTGGATTGTAGTTATTGTAAAGATTGCAGGTTTGAAAACTATGGGTAGTCTCCAGTATAGGGGAGGTGCTGCCAATTTTTTTTAAATGATCAAAGTTAATCATGTAATTATTTATATACATTTGTGTAGATGCGTCGAATGAAATCTGCAGAACATCATCAACAAACAATTGCAACTAGTTTTCATAGCAGCGAGGAGGACATCTCCTTATGTGCTGATCACAACGAGGCATCTGCGCCAACTTGTGATGCTACCTCTTCTAGCGCGGTTTCATAGCGTAGATGCGGTGTGCCTTCACAACGGGATCAATTCACCTGCAATTACTAGGCATAATGGAAGGATGACCTCTCAATGTAAGTTTGTTTATGTTTTAGTTTTTTTTTAATATATACTTATAACATAATTTATGAACAACTAATTAATATTTTATTAATTTTATTTAATTTCAGGTTCACAAGCATTGAGGCTTCCAGGAAAATAACATTGGCATTTAAACCATTGATGGAGATTCCATTGTTTCAATGGAGTCAGGTCTCAGACATCCTGAGTGGAGACCTAATATCAATGTCTGGTTTCAATGATTTTAGGTAGGTGTTAACTTTTAATTTTCAATTTATTTTTAACAAATAATTTTTGTAATTTTATATCTTGTACTATTTTTATTTTAAATGAATTATTTATATACACAGAATAAATTTGAGTGGGATAGCACGGACAACAATGTTGTGAAGAGGGTATGGGAGACTCACGCGGCAACTAGGTAACATTGAAAATAATATTTATTTTTGATTTATAGTTTTATGTTCTAAATTCTAATTAGTTACTATGGAAGTGGGTTGCGTGATTTTTGATATGACTAAAAAAAAAAGAAGCAAAAAGATATGCGAGGGACAACGGTCTTGAAGGATGGAATGAGGTGGTAGTTTGGTGGGAATTCAAACCACCATTCATCTCAAGAGATATATGGGCGGCATATATTGGGCACGTGATGTCTGAGCAGTTTTCATGGCGCTCACAGTCTGGAGCCGACAACCGGAACCGATAAATTCATGGTTCGGTGACCACACACACCAGCGGCTCCGTCCCGTTCAGTGCACATGCAAAGCGGATGGTAAGATTCATTTAAATGAAATATATCATTAGTTAATTTGTTGTTGCTTATAAATATATTTAGCTTGTAACCTTTTTTTTACCTTATAGGCTGCATCTCTTGGACGTGAACCGAGTCCAATAAAGCTATTTATAGAGACGCACGTGTGAAGTCAAGACCACCAAAAGGGGGTGCAGTAGTACATGGACAACCATGCTTAGCACTTCATGGTATGTTTGTTCAATCATTTTATTTTGTAAGTTATTATTTTCTTGAATTGAATATGATGATTTTTTTAAAAAAATTTTCAAGAGACCTATAATAGCTAGTTGAGGGAGAGATATGGGGAAGATCCGTCGACCCATCCAGATTTCAATCCGGATTTATGGATGGAGGTCGGATTGTCTTGTGGACTCAATAAAAATCGAGTCTACAGGCTCTCCGACACTATGGTCAAAAACTTGCGGTCGGTCCATAATGTCTCAACCGTTGGGAGTTCTCCATCAGTATCGAGCACCCAGTCAGAGGAGTTCATAGCCTTGAAACAACAATATGAACGCATCTCGACGAATTATGATCAGCTCCGTCAAATGGTCATGGAGATTAGATCACAGATGGGTGATGATACATGTGCAGCTCCTTTTTGGCCATATGGTCCCGGGAACAACTAACCTTCTCCTCCTCCTCCTCCTCCAGCTCTGTCGCTATTTCAGTTTAATTTTGTTTTTTAAAACAATAAATTTGTAATGAATATTTGGATGAATATTATTTAACATTTTTTTTTACATTTTTCATGTTTAATACAAATTTATTTGGTTATTAAATTTTTTTACTGTTAATAAATATATATTTTAAAATATTTTAGTAAAATACCGACAGCTTTCCAGACGGAACCAGGCCATCGATATTTTACTGAAAGTTGCAAAAACATTGCCACCCATGCCACAATCACTAACGGATATATTCCGTTGGTATTTACCAACCATTATTATTACCTATGAAATATATCAGTCGATATTTGACATAGAGTTCTTAAATATTTACCGTCCATGTCACAATCATCGATGGATATTCCATCGGTAATTACTGTTGAAAATACAGACGGAATGAATCTGTCGGTAAAACTGTTTAATGATAGTTTTATATTTGTTGTTTCCATAAGTTAGCTATATATTTTTTATTGATTAATCTTATGTTATTTTGTTATGTATTTTAATTCAAGATTTGTGCTTTCACGTACCAAATTACGTTGTGTGTACGCAGGAAACAAGCATATGATGGCGGAAGCAAAGCTTTGTAAAAAAAGTTCATTCCCCACGAATGAGTGCAAAGCTATGAATTGTGATTCGGATTTCAAGGAAATTCATGGAAGCAAGGCCAGAGGGGTCTGCAATGGTTTTCTTTTCTGCAATTGTTTTCTGCCTTGCTAGTTTCTGCAATAGCCATCTATGATGCCCACGTTGCGTGGCAGTCTTGGCACATCAAGATGTATTGTCAAAACAAATAAAAAGGTGTGACCAAAAAATAATAAATAAAACATTGTCTGATTTTTCATTATTAACTATGTATTAAAACATGTGATTTGATTAAGAAATAATGAAATTAAATTATTAAAGATTGTAATTTATTTCCATAATTATTTGATTGTGTTTCTATATACCTTTTAATTTGTTAACTGTAATCATATATCATATCAATAAACAAATATATTCTTATTATCAATCCACCTAATTAGAATATAAAATATAATTCTGAATAATTTGAAAAGGACAGATTGAGACTCTTTTGACATTAGTCTTTCTAATTTCAGCTTTTGGTAGGAAGCCAGGAACAGCTGAGATACCAATTTTTAATCTCTGTTATGTACGTTGTCATGGGTTTAGGTAGAAATAGTATAATGGCTTTCTATTTAGCTTTTCTCTCTCTCTCTCTCTCTCTCTGTTTTTTTGTGACTATTTGCTCTGAGGCCAGACCAGAGAGATGGACAGCTCTCAAGTGAACGAGACGGTAATGATAAATTAAACTGTTAATGCTACTTTAGGTCTTTTTTTTTTTTAATCATATCCTACTATTTGAAAAGGACAGATTGATTCCCTTGTAACATTATTGTCTTTCTAATTTCAGCTTTTGGTAGGAAGCAAGGAATACAGCTGAGATACGAATTTCTAATCTTTGTCCTGTACGTTGACATGGGTTTCTTCATATTGTATTTACATGAGTTATGTTATAGCAAAATTAAGTGAACATTGCTGGAATTAAAATGACCTGGGAGCTGCCTGCCGGCCTTTTCTTTTATTTTGTAAGGGAATATAACATTGACTTGGACAGAAACAAGCTTAGGGCCTGTTTGAAAACACGATACAAATCATGTTTCCTTAAATTTTTAAATTTTTGTTTTTTTTGTTAATTTTTTTTATGTTTTCAAATTTTTTTTGATATGCTAATATTAAAAATAATTTTTTAAAAATGAAAAACATTTTTTGAATACATTTCTAAGCGAAAAACATTTTGAATTGCAACCATTACCAGAATCCCTAACAAGCTCTTAATCTTAGAAATTATTGTTGGTGCACTTGTCGTGATTGAGTATTTCACAAGTAATCCTTAATTATGAAATCATGGATAAGATTCATTAAAAAAATTAATATTTAAAGAAAGATGTTTACTTTTTGCATAAGCCCATAATAATCACGAACCCAATTGATGCGTCCATATCTAACACCTTGTGGGCTCAGGAACATAGCACGAGCCCAATGATGAGAGTGCGCGTAGCACCTGTTGGGCTCGAGTGGTGCTATTGAGCCCAATCCCAAGTGTTATGCTTGGTCCTTTAATTAGGGCCATTGTCTCTTTTTTAGCCCATTAACATGGCTTGATGTTCTTAGACCTAGTGAGTGTCGTAAACTTAATTTACTTCTTCCTGCATTAATGTATGTGTAAGAGATATTTATTCCTCATAAATATTGTCGCACCCCGAAAAAAAAATCAGCGCGCGGCATCGGTTGGCGATTTAAATCTCGTTTATTGTGTTTGCTTGAATTTGGTTCGTTGGAGTCGCCACCTAGTAATTGATTTCGGGCTACTAGGAAACCGGATGTACTGGTCTTGTCAGAGATTCGCGGGTAAGGGACTGGTTGTGGTTAGGGAAGGTATTAGCACCCCTAACGCACCCTACCTGAGGTAAGCTGCTTCGTGGCTTTGACGTGTTAAAGAAGTTTTAATAATTGTCTTTTCTTCGGAAATTAGAAATATCACTTACGTATAAGTTAATAATTCTTAACCGTGATCCGATCAAAATATTAAATTCTTCTTTAATGTATTTGCAATTTCATCCTTAAAAATATATACAAAAAAATAAAACACATACAAACACACACATTCACTTTCACTATTTTTATTTCTTTTCTTTTCTTTTCTTTTACATCCATATTTACAAAATCCAAATACAAATTCAAAACAAAAAAACATAAAAATTACATGAATTAATTTAAAATGTACAAAACAGTCCCCCAAAACTCCAGGAATTGCATAGGAACGCTTCTGGAATGGTCTGAACGGCGGTGGCGCGTCTTCCCACGCGCCACCGTCACTGGCGGCGCGTGGATTCACGCGCCGCCGCTGGAGAAGTAAAGTGAGCAGGGGTTCAGTCACAGCCTCCCCTCTTCACCGGCGATGACACTGACCTGCAAAACGAAAAAAAAACGCAACAACAATCTGTTTTAATTTTCGTTTTATTTCATCCGTTCCCAAGTTTTTTTCTTTTTTAGATCTGTTTCCTTCCGTTTCTCTGCCTCCTCTCGTCTGTCTCAGGTGACCGGATCTGCTGTCAGGGCGTCTGTGGCTAACGGTTGGCAGCCTCTCGGTGGTAGCGGCGCTGCTGTTCGGCCACCGCTGGGAGAGGCAACCGAAGGAGAAGCAGCCGTTGCTGATGGGAAAGCTGCGGTGGCTGGCTGGTGATGGAGGCGTCTGTGTGGTCGGCTGAGAAGAAGATCGGCGTTGATGGAAACCGAAGGAGGAAGAAGATAGGCCGGCTGTTGAAGGAAATGAGTTTGTGGCTGGCTGAAGGCAGATCGGAGTTTGCTGTGGGGAGGCTGCAACAAGGAAGTAAATGCAGGGGCTGGACCAGGAGAGGAAAATAGGGGGGAATGGTGATGAGGCTGTTAGCCAAGGGAAGAAGGAACGACTGAGGGGGAGAGAGGTCTGGTGACCAGCGGCTGTGGAGTGAGGGGAGGAGCAATCGGCTGGTCAGTGGGGTTCGGTGAGGAAGAAAAAAAACAGTTGTGGCCGGTTGAAGAAGAAACGAAAAAATCAAAAGGGGGAGTGTGGGGCTGTTATGGTGAAGATGAAGATGGCTGGGCAATTCAAACCAGGGAAAGGGGGGGGGGGCGGCTTGGTTTTCTTTTGTGCAGGGAGATCAGAAAAAATCAAAAGGTGTGGGGGGCGCCGCCGGCCAGTTTATCTCTGTCAATGGGAGTAGGGCGGCTCTGTTTGGCTCCGGCTGAAGAGAAAAAATAAAATAAAAATAAAACCAGAGGGGAAGGGGCCTTGGGCGAGAAGGAGCAACGGCTGGAAGTTCAAAAAATTTCAAACCGGTGGGGGGGGGGCGGCTCCTTTGGGTAGGCTGTTTGGAGAAAACAAAAGATAGGTTTAGGGTTTTTTCTTTTGTATTTTTGCTGAAGTTTCAAAGCCGCCCCCCCCCCCCCTCTTGTTTGAGTTAAAGACCAGTATTTATAGGCAAAAATGTTGCTAGGTTTTTCAATTTGGTCCCTCAATTTCTTTCTTTTTGTAAATTTTGATTTTTCTTATTTTTTTGTATTTTTGAAAACGAGCAATATCAACATCGACTCAAATGTGGAAAATCAATGATTTAAAAAATGACGCGTGAAAAGTCGAACGCGTTTGAAAATCTTTTAACAATTTAAATTCTTTTTTAGACGACGTTGAAAATGCTAAAATGACGAAAATATATTAAAATACATTTTTTTGGATTTTCTTTGTTTTTCTCAATTTTTTTGGATTTTTTGAAAATATATCAAAAACATGGGTCAAAAATTGGGTAGCAACAGATGCCCCCCTTTACAATGCTTACGAAGCGAAAATCCTCAAAATTTTGCATAGTAAGCTTTGTAAAGAAAACAAACGGAAAATGATTTTATTATCTTGGGCGACCTGCCCACACACTCACACTGATCTATTTTCACGGGCGACCTGCCCACACATACTCACTCTGGTCTATTTTCACGGGCGACCGACCCACACTCTCCCAATACTCTATTTTCACGGGCGACCTGCCCACACATTGGGTTTACCTGAGATCCCATCTGGCGACCTCATTCAACTGGAACGAAAATATTGTGTAACTCGGTTAACCTGAAATCCCATCTGGCGATTCCCTTTAACCAAAGCTACATGAGATCCCATCTGGCGACCTCATTCAATTGGAACGAAATATGCGTAACTCGGTTAACCTGAAATCCCATCTGGCGATTCCCTTTAACCAAAGCTACATGAGATCCCATCTGGCAACCTCATTCAACTGGAACGAAATATGTGTAACTCGATTAACCTGAAATCCCATCTGGCAATTCCCTTTAACCAAAGCTACATGAGATCCCATCTGGCGACCTCATTCGACTGGAACTAAACTGTGTGTAACTCGGTTAACCTGAAATCCCATCTGGCGATTCCCTTTAACCAAAGCTACATGAGATCCCATCTGGCGACCTCATTCAACTGGAACGAAATATGTGTAAAAAATGGTCTCATTGTATGGGTGACAAACCCCAGAAGAGTGATGGTCTCATTGTATGGGTGACGAACCCCAGAACAGTGATGGTCTCATTGTATGGGTGACGAACCCAAGAAAAATGATGGTCTCATTGTATGGGTGACGAACCCCAGAAATATGATGGTCTCATTGTATGGGTGACGAACCCCAGAAAAATGATGGTCTCATTGTATGGGTGACGAACCCAAGAAATATGCTGGTCTCATTGTATGGGTGACGAACCCCAGAAAAATGATGGTCTCATTGTATGGGTGACGAACCCAAGAAATATGCTGGTCTCATTGTATGGGTGACGAACCCCAAATGGAAAAAATGTGAAGTGTGGTCTCATTGTAATGGGTGACCTACCCAGATGGAAAAAATGTGATGAAGTGGTCTCGTTGTGATGGGCGACCTACCCAAATAGAAAGAATATGAAGTGCGGTCTCATTGTAATGGGTGACCTACCCAAAAAATAGAAAAAATATGAAGTGTGGTCTCATTGTAATGGGTGACCTACCCAGATGGAAAAAATATGATGAAGTGTGGTCTCATTATCATGGGTGACCTACCCGGATGAAAAAAATGTGAAAAACACGGTCTCATTGTCATGGGTGACCAACCCAGGTGGAAAAAAAAAAATGATGAAAAATGGTCTCATTATGATGGGTGACCTACCCAGATGGAAAGAATGTGATATGACAAGTGTGAAAAATAGGGCTTACCTGGCGAAGTTCTGAAGGGATGACAGAAGAAAGGGCTGAAAGACTTGGTGCTTCCTGATAATTCCCGATCATGGGGTTTGAAAACTCGATGATTCCTGACTGCAAGGGTTGAAAACTCGAGGCTTCCCGGTTGCAAGGTTGATCTATTCATTTGTTTGGGATTTTCCTAATGGTAGGGTTCATCCCATCGTCCTTTTATTCCATGATCAAAACCGATTCTTTATTATCATCACCACAATGCTTCTTTCTCTTTCCACCATCTTGCTGGGCCTCATTAAGGATTTTCCTGATTTGAAATAATAGGTCCCCCCTCTTTGATGCTCCATCGTCATAGGGTGCCCTTGTTTGTATCCCAAAGCTTTCTTTGTTTTTTCGATGTATTGGCTCATTCATGTGTTAGCCATCCACTCAGCTGTAAATGCAGTGCCCATCCCGGGCTGTCTTCGACAATTACTGCTTGCATCGTTCATGAAGCTTGACCCTGCCCCCAAGTGTGGTACTGCTTGATTCATCATGAAAGATTTTCTCTCCTGGCTTCTTCTGAGAATTATCCTCTGATTGATTGTGTGCATCATGCCAATACCCATCAAGATTGTTAATCAGTCATGAACTTGCCTCTAGTTGAAACAGTACTCTTCAAGTACATGTTATCATCAGCCTCCTTGGAACTCAATCAGTCATCTAGACATGCATCTCATAGCTTGCAGTACAATGGTTGCATGCTCAGTGCTCTTCTCATAGATTCCTTTCAACTCTTCTAATCAGATTGTGAAAAGAAATGTCTCAGCCTCATCAATGATGCTGCTTTTATCACTCATACTCATGCGGTGAAGCGCTCATCTGGCTTCAGAACAAGTTGTCCCACAATCAGTCTTCGAGGTGGGTTCCTTTCCGACATTCATTCAGTGCAGTTGTGTGATAACATCTATCTATAACCATGTTTCAAAGAATGACAATATGAGATTGTCCTTTAAGTGCAGCATTGTTCCACAGTCAGTCTTGGTGGTGTGCATCTTTTCACCATTCAATTACATTCATCTGTGTATCTTCATCGATTGCTAGCCATGTTTCAAAGGATGATGATATGAAAGTGTCCTTCAAGTACATCCTTGTTTCTCCGTCGCCGACAGGGTTCACTAGAGCATGGGCCATTTTGGAATGACAATGCCCCCGGCATGATCTGAATGTGCTCGTTCATTGATTATCTTTCCTTGAACATCATTGTCTTCAGTTCACTGATTCATCATTTAATCATTGCCTCATAGCTGATCTGAGCACTGCTTGTTTTTCCTTTTCAAGGTCTACTGTATTGCCCCCAGCTGCTCAACTTTTCAAGGAGTGTCGAGGACTTCAATGTCATTTCTATCAACGATTTTGCATACTCAATCAATGTTCTTCTGTGTTTGATAATCTTCCTTGTTCTGGAATCAACTCTCATATTTCAAAGATCATGTCTATTCAAAGTCTAGTTTGTTGAAATGAAATCAGAGATGTCCTTTTTGAAAATCTTTTGAAAATCAAGCTTTTTGATCAAAGACCCAACACACGTTATTCGAATATATAGTCCTTTGATTGTCATGCATTTTGAAAACAGAAATTGACCCAATGTAGGATTAAAAATGGCTTTTTCCATGGTTCTTTGTATCAATTTGAATCCTTGATATTGGGTATATCATTTGATAGTTTATGGTGAGGTGACCTTCTGTGAATTTCAAGGAAAACAACAGGCTCAAGTCAAAACTTGAGGATTCATGAAGGAAAAATGTTTTGTTTTTTAGCAATAATTTTATCAACATGCATAACGACCGGTAACTTAATTCATGAAGTCACGACTCTTATGGAAAAACTCTTCAAGTTTTGAGAGCGCCATTTATCGGTTCAAGTTGCTTGCTTGGTTAAAAAGGGCTTTTAAAAAGCATGTAATGCAGGCTATGGTTCATGGCTATGAAAGAAAGGAATTTCACAGGCTCAAAAGGTGTTTGAGGGTTTCAAAGACCTAGGATCAACATCAACTATTCATCAACTTGTTTTCTATTGTTGTCTTTATAGAGGAAACGACATATAACCTTGTTAACCTCAAAGTTCCGACTTTTCTTAACATAAGTCATAATGCAAATCCAACTTTCTTTGAGGAATAACCAACCTTAATCATCTGATAACATCACAGGTTTTATAACGGATACCAAAAGTCAACGCTTATAGCTTAGTCTTTTTTTCTGGTATTGACTTTTGTTGTGCCTTTCCTTGATTGAAATTTCTTTTGCTCTTCATAGACTTGATAGGCGTTCTCCTTCCTTTATCTTTGACTTGTATTTAAGTGAAGGAAATTTCAACTTCCTTTTTTCATTCTCTTTTTTTTTTTTTTCCTCAAAATTTTCTTATATGCCCCCAGTCTATGTGTTTTCTTTTAGCTCTCTCTCAATCATTGGACCTTTGTTCTAAGCCTTCCCCTTTATCCATTAATTATATCAATGTCTCCAAAATATCTCTCATTTGCCCCCAGTGTGGGGTGTGATCCTAGTCAGGGTTTCTTTTTTTGAAAGAAAAAATTTTACCAGGCTCAAAATGGGACTGCAAGGGATATAATCTTTAGAAAGTGAAGGGATATCGAAGATGGCCTTTTCTCATTTCAAGCAAGGTCGGTTAGAACCGATAAATTTTGACCTCGTCCAGTGTAATGATTTGGACTTGTAAGAATCATGATTCACAAGTCCATAACTACCGAATCCACTACATGTCATTATGCATACTGTTAAAACTTAGCTATATGATGTGTGGTTCAATTTTGTGTGTGAGTTCAAAATTGTTTGGTCACCTCATGTCATTTTCAAGCATAGAGTCATTTCTGTAATCAAAACACTTCTAATCTTCCGGATTGATTAACCTTTATCGCATGTTGGAGTTCGATCAAAATATTTTGTCAGATTAAAATGCTAAACATCTGTTGATTTCAAAACAACAAAGAGACAAAAGCAAGGCATGTTTCGTTGAAGGATGAGATGTGATCCCAAAACAAAATGCAGAATTCCATAACAATATGATTGATTGTTCATCACCATTCTCGAATCAGCTTTTCTGGCGATATCTGTGTTTTAGCAAAGCATTTTCGATCACATGTCATTCTGAAGATGTTCGGGGAACAATATAGCCAGTGACACCCTTTTTCAACGACTCCACCTGTCTCTTACTCACCAACTTTCAGACTCCATTCTTGCAATTCTTTGAAACTGTTCACTTGAAATGGTTGAGGACCCCACCATGACATCACATCTCTTATCTGGATTATACCACTGAGAAATTGGTGGTTGCATGGGAATTTGTCGGAGTCAAGCAAAATTCTGGAATCTTGCGGATGCTGGTCAACAACTTAAACGGCAGAGGAATGTCCCATCTTGGCAAAGATATTTTGAGCAATTGATGATGCCGTGAGACCTGGCTATACCACATAATTAAGGGTTCACACTGTCAAAGTCATCTCCTGATTCACCTCTCATCATTGTTCTAGAATCCATGGCAGATCCTTCAATCTTTCTTCTCTTCATAGCTTGTTCAATTCTTCGGCAAATCCTCACAGCATTATTTCAATCTTCCAATGTTGCTATGGTTGGTTGAGGATTGTTAGAAAACTTTCTAACAGCTTGGTAATCTTGGCAGCGCCCAGAAACTTGTAGTATCGCCACTACCGACGTGTGGAATCACACATTGTCTTTATTGGAAGAGCACCTGATGAATCTAAAACTCCTTTGTCCCCTCTTCAATTTCTCACTGACAGTGCAGCAAATAAACACCTATAGAGGAAGTCCTGCTCTGTTGAAGTTTCAGTATTCTTCATGTTTTTCAGTCTAGGCATGTATCTTCTCTCTACTTTTGCATTTTAATACTGACACTGTTGGAGAAAAATCATAAATGATCTGAAACTACTATATTCCTTCTTGGATTTCCCACTTGCGGATCCACAAACAGATTCCTGTCGGGAGAGCTCTGCTACGTTGAAGTTTGATGTCTGCTCATATTTTTCAAGCCAAGTCTGGCTCTTCAACCTGCTATAGTTTCTTCGTGCTGAAACTGATGAGAGAAATATTTGTAGCATATGCAATTAGTAAATCCCCTCTTGCATTCCCAATTTGCAGAGCCATAAAGGGATTTTTGTAGAGAGAGCTCTGCCACATTGAAGTTCAGTGTTCAATCATGGTTTTTCAGACCATCTTGTGCTGCTGAACTGGAATTGAGCTCGTAATCGGGGTGACTTCAAAGAAGATTAATGCACCATGTACAGGAGACCGGTAGTTGTTTGGTTCCATTAGATGATGTGGAGGCGATGAACACTTAATAGTGCAACTGGACAAGAATCAGAATTGTAACAGTGCAACTGAACAAGAATCAAAATTGTCATTAGTTGATGATTGAAGGCATTGTTGATATTGTTCATGACGGAAAAGGAGAGATACAACTTCAATTGGATAGGAACAAGCAGTGTTCCCACAGAAAACTCTGCAGACACTCTCTTTCCATTTGATGCTCAACACTTGTTCAAGCAGATTTGAGTCTAGCTACTTCACGTTTAATGCTCTCAAACTTAATCTGATAATGAGCCTCTATCTGACACCTTTCTTCACTTCCCTCATCTTTCTTCAATCACATGCAGCACAGCTTGTACAGGGGACCTACCTTTCAACCCGGTTCATGCATGATAAATGTATGAACATGTAATCTATATGATGAACTCGCCCTTCGAGAGGTGACAATATGGGCGTAACTCTTGTATGATGGAACAAGAATCGTGATTTTTGCCCAAACTCTACAATGAAAATTTTCGGAGCAACGGCCAATGTGTCACCCACAAGTCTTGAGTTCAAGATGCTTCAAGAAGGGTTTGCTCGGATGCAAATAACGATAGCACATACAACCTAAGGACAGGTTCTATTCATTATGTGAACATGGGTAGGTTTTCTATCTGGTCTCAAAAGGGTCTCATATCTACCCAGTGACGTTCTTCGTAAAGACAGTATGGGGGCGTTGCAAGAAATGGTTAAGGTACGTATACCCACCATTTACCAAGCAGGCACTCAGATATGAGTTGGGTGTTTCACGCATCTGAACCCTGACCAATAGTCTTAGGGCAGATCGCTAGTTCCCCACCTAACCTAGAAGCTTGTGTGTGCTTTTTAAAAATAAATACAGGTGATGCATGAGACAATTCTATAAAATGCATGGAAATAAATATTAACCAAAAAGATAAAAATGCAAAAACTTAAACACATCAAATACACAAAGCTTAGTCCAATAATCGAAAAAATACCTTCCCCAGCGGAGTCGCCATTCTGTCGCACCCCGAAAAAAAAATCAGCGCGCGGCATCGGTTGGCGATTTAAATCTCGTTTATTGTGTTTGCTTGAATTTGGTTCGTTGGAGTCGCCACCTAGTAATTGATTTCGGGCTACTAGGAAACCGGATGTACTGGTCTTGTCAGAGATTCGCGGGTAAGGGACTGGTTGTGGTTAGGGAAGGTATTAGCACCCCTAACGCACCCTACCTGAGGTAAGCTGCTTCGTGGCTTTGACGTGTTAAAGAAGTTTTAATAATTGTCTTTTCTTCGGAAATTAGAAATATCACTTACGTATAAGTTAATAATTCTTAACCGTGATCCGATCAAAATATTAAATTCTTCTTTAATGTATTTGCAATTTCATCCTTAAAAATATATACAAATAAATAAAACAAAATACAAACACACACATACACGTGTTAAAGAAGTTTTAATAATTGTCTTTTCATCGGAAATTAGAAATATCACTTACGTATAAGTTAATAATTCTTAACCGTGATCCAATCAAAATATTAAATTCTTCTTTAATATATTTGCAATTTCATCATTAAAAATATATACATATATAAAAAAAATAAAACACATACAAACACACACATTCACTTTCACTATTTTTATTTCTTTTCTTTTCTTTTCTTTTACATCCATATTTACAAAATCCAAATACAAATTCAAAACAAAAAAACATAAAAATTACATGAATTAATTTAAAATGTACAAAACAGTCCCCCAAAACTCCAGGAATTGCATAGGAACGCTTCTGGAATGGTCTGAACGGCGGTGGCGCGTCTTCCCACGCGCCACCGTCACTGGCGGCGCGTGGATTCACGCGCCGCCGCTGGAGAAGTAAAGTGAGCAGGGGTTCAGTCACAGCCTCCCCTCTTCACCGGCGATGACACTGACCTGCAAAACGAAAAAAAAACGCAACAACAATCTGTTTTAATTTTCGTTTTATTTCATCCGTTCCCAAGTTTTTTTCTTTTTTAGATCTGTTTCCTTCCGTTTCTCTGCCTCCTCTCGTCTGTCTCAGGTGACCGGATCTGCTGTCAGGGCGTCTGTGGCTAACGGTTGGCAGCCTCTCGGTGGTAGCGGCGCTGCTGTTCGGCCACCGCTGGGAGAGGCAACCGAAGGAGAAGCAGCCGTTGCTGATGGGAAAGCTGCGGTGGCTGGCTGGTGATGGAGGCGTCTGTGTGGTCGGCTGAGAAGAAGATCGGCGTTGATGGAAACCGAAGGAGGAAGAAGATAGGCCGGCTGTTGAAGGAAATGAGTTTGTGGCTGGCTGAAGGCAGATCGGAGTTTGCTGTGGGGAGGCTGCAACAAGGAAGTAAATGCAGGGGCTGGACCAGGAGAGGAAAATAGGGGGGAATGGTGATGAGGCTGTTAGCCAAGGGAAGAAGGAACGACTGAGGGGGAGAGAGGTCTGGTGACCAGCGGCTGTGGAGTGAGGGGAGGAGCAATCGGCTGGTCAGTGGGGTTCGGTGAGGAAGAAAAAAAACAGTTGTGGCCGGTTGAAGAAGAAACGAAAAAATCAAAAGGGGGAGTGTGGGGCTGTTATGGTGAAGATGAAGATGGCTGGGCAATTCAAACCAGGGAAAGGGGGGGGGGGGCGGCTTGGTTTTCTTTTGTGCAGGGAGATCAGAAAAAATCAAAAGGTGTGGGGGGCGCCGCCGGCCAGTTTATCTCTGTCAATGGGAGTAGGGCGGCTCTGTTTGGCTCCGGCTGAAGAGAAAAAATAAAATAAAAATAAAACCAGAGGGGAAGGGGCCTTGGGCGAGAAGGAGCAACGGCTGGAAGTTCAAAAAATTTCAAACCGGGGGGGGGGGGGGCGGCTCCTTTGGGTAGGCTGTTTGGAGAAAACAAAAGATAGGTTTAGGGTTTTTTCTTTTGTATTTTTGCTGAAGTTTCAAAATTGCCCCCCCTCTTGTTTGAGTTAAAGACCAGTATTTATAGGCAAAAATGTTGCTAGGTTTTTCAATTTGGTCCCTCAATTTCTTTCTTTTTGTAAATTTTGATTTTTCTTATTTTTTTGTATTTTTGAAAACGAGCAATATCAACATCGACTCAAATGTGGAAAATCAATGATTTAAAAAATGACGCGTGAAAAGTCGAACGCGTTTGAAAATCTTTTAACAATTTAAATTCTTTTTTAGACGACGTTGAAAATGCTAAAATGACGAAAATATATTAAAATACATTTTTTTGGATTTTCTTTGTTTTTCTCAATTTTTTTGGATTTTTTGAAAATATATCAAAAACATGGGTCAAAAATTGGGTAGCAACAAATATTATCATTCTAAAATTATTCTTCAGCTCCTCCACTCAAGCTTACAAATACCCCTTGAACTATCTAGGTAAAAGGTTTAAGACTTTACATTCAAAAGACATATTTATTCAACACAAGAATCACTTTGTTCTTAGAATTTATGGCTCTCAAGCTTATTTATTACTCATTTTCTCTATAAGATTACCTACTTTACAATTGGAGGGTCTTCAAATCCCCCAAAAGAGAAATTTTTGTAGGTATCCAAAGGCATTCATCAAGAGACAATTTTCTTTACTTGGAGAAAAGAGTCGTTTGAATGGACATTGATCAATATATAGTTCAACCACCAAAAAACCATTGGTTTTCTTTATACAACTTGTGCTTCACATTTCAAGATCATTCCATGACGGATAACCAAGACAATCCCGGACTTGGACGTGTAATAGATCTACTTGTTAATGCTGGTACTTTTACCCAACCAGAATTCCAACAACTTATTAATAAAGTACAACTCTTGATTCAAGCAGTGTTCGCAACTTAGGGGCAAAATCAAGTCGTGCCGCCCCAGCAAGTCTTGACACCCTTAATAACATCAAATACTTTGATAACACCGTAAAAGGCCGCTCCCAACGTGTGCAACTGATTACACTACTTTTAAAAGTCTAGGGAAACAACATTTGAGAAAGTGTCATGCCTCAATGTTCATCAAGTCCCATGAAGGATCGCTCTTTTCATCATGGTACCCCTACTTAAAGTGGGTATTCAAGGCATGTTACTTCTTATTACCATGGGATGAGTAATAACCACCAATCTCGTCATTCCGCACTAGAATACTCAAGCTTCCTAGAACTAAGCAGCCAAAAGGATGAAGGGAGGTTAACCTTTAAACACATCTAAGAAGATGCCTACTACCCTCATCAAGTGCAGGGCTCTACCCCGTCTAGAAACATTTTGAATACTTGAATTCCTCAAGATTATATCTTTATAAAAATGAGCTTGGATAAATATGATGGTCTTGCCAATTTGAAAAAAAACATATGCAAAATATGCATAGTAGCTTGGAGTTGGTAATTCATGAGAGTGACATGATGTGCAATATACTCTTTACAACCTTTATAATATCTACGCATACCTAGTATTACAACTTATAACCAAGTTCTATTTAAGGATTCAGAGATCTTTGCGCTAAGTTGGTAGCGTGTTTCAATACAAATATACTCATAAAGCTAAGTTCCATGGAGCTCTTTGGGGTTACCCAGTCAGATGATGAATCTACAAAAGGCATACTTGATAAGGTGTAGTGAGGAGATGTTCAAGGTAGAAGAGTTGTTTTACCTTGTGGCCACTGAGGCCTAGACGCATATGCCTACTCCAATCATCAAATCTATAAATTATTGGTGAAGGTTTAACATATGGGTGAAGAGAGGTAGTCCCCTCCATTGTTAGTGTGAGGCAAGAACTAGAAAGATCAAAAGTTGGTTCTAAGTGAACTGGTAATCTTGAAAAGGCTACTAAATAGAGTGTCAAAAGGACACAACTTATCGAATGTGTTCTAGAGTCCACAATTAAAGAAGTTGAAGAGACGACGACTCAATTGTAACCAGACCAACTATGATCATAGATAGGTCAAGTATGAAAAAAATTGGTCGGTCGTCGGAACCACCAAAATATAATTATGACTTAAGTATCACAAACAAAATAAATTTGTAGTGTAATCGTGAAAACCAGGTCAAACCCAAGGGAAATTTCATTTGATCTTCTTACAATATACCAAAATGAGAACGAACGGGGGATTTGAATGAAAAATTCAAGAAACAATAATTCTAAAAAGAATAAATTGATATATTATTAAATCAGTTCAAGGGTCCACACATCCATTCCTATAAATATGTTGATCATCAAAGTAAAATAAATAATCAGTTCAAGGGTTACAAGAACAAACGCCTCAGTCATGTCCAATTCCTATGCCAGGTGTTCTGGACGTGGGTCTTGGAAACATGGGGTTGTTATGGAGTTAACTATTTGGCTGTTACGTTAGAAAGTTTTATGCAGTCATTATTAATTTTGGGTTGTTAAGGTGACCTCAACGTGGGTCTTAGGAAAATAAGACTGTTATGTAGTTAATTATTTTGAGTTACATTAGAGTATGTTACGAAGTAGTATTAATTAGGGGTTGTTAATTGTTGCTTAATTTCAATAATTGTTTTCTTATTTAAGTTGTGAGTTGAATAAAAAGGCATGCATAATTTTATCCATACAGAATACTAGGAGGACTTAGCCCCCTGAAGTGGCTATTCAATTATTCTTTACTGATTAGCATCATACAAGCAGTATTAGAGCCGTTCAATCCATGGCTAATGGGAATAATACACGTTATTCATAACTGGCGGAACTTTGGCTTTCATTAGGCAAACACAAGAAAGGTAGCACCAAAATCAGGAAGCCTTGCAACAGGCAATTGAAGGCTTGATGAACCAATTACAACTAGTGGTTGATAATGTGGACACCTTGATCCATCCTACTGGAATCAAACAGAGGATACTCCATCTCGGTCAAGGTCCCACAGACAAAATCCTTTATTTGAAGAATAGGGTGGCATTCAAACACGGGCTATTCGTCTCGACTTTCCCAAGTTTAATGGTGAAGAACACAATGGTTGAATTTATCACGCTAATCAATTTCTTACTTATCATCAAACCAACCCTTATCATCGAGTCCTCTTGGCTTCTTTTCACATGGAGGGTAAAGCCCTCACTTGGTTTCAGGATTTGGAGGCCTTGGGTAGCATCACTAGTTGGGATGGTTTCACACAATCCTTACTTACCAGGTTTGGCCCTTCCATTTTGGATGATCCAATGGAGACTATTACAAGGCTACGTCAAACCACAATTGTGGAAGCTTACAAGTCCCAATTTTAGATCTTATGTAATCAACTTAAAGGGTTGGCAGAACCATACAAGCTCAGTTGTTTTTTAAGTGACTTATAAGAGGATATTTGTTTCATGGTTCGTATGTTAAATCCCTCTAACCTTATAGTGGCTTTTGGTATGGCAAAAATACAGGAGGAAAATGTGGCTGCTTTCAGGTGGAGTTCATAGTTGGGATCTACTTCCACATGCTCATTTCTTAACTCCGCTACATCAGATATAAAGGCACTTGTTCCAATCCAACACTTGTCCCCAGTACAAATGAAAGAGAGGAGAGGAAGGGGATTATGTTACAATTGTGATGAAAAGTGGGGGCCGGGCCATAAATGCAAATCAGCTCGTTTGTTTATAATGGAATGTGAGGATTCGGAGGGGGAAGAGATGTAACCCATTCAGTAGCCTCAACTTTTAGAAGAAGCCAATGGTCTTTTAGGAGGAAGTGAGGTGAGTCCGAAAATAGCACTCGAGATTTCCATTCATGCTTTGGCAGGTTCTCCAAGCCCCAAAACCATATGAATTTTTGGATATGTTAATGGTTGTGCTGTGTGATCCTCATCGATACCGGGAGCACCCATAATTTCATGGACCCCTCAATTCAGCAACGAGCGCATCTTCACTTACAATCAACAATAGGACTCTTGGTGAGAGTCGCCAATAGGAATAGTTTGTGCAATACAAGGAAATGTGTGGATATTCCGTTCCATATGCAGGGTAACACTTATCACACAGATTTTTATGTTTTGACTTTAGGTGGTTGTGATATTGTGTTAGGAGTTCAATGGCTCAGTACCTCAGGGCCTATTTTATGTGATTTTGTTAAATTACACATGGAATTTAATCTCTTATTCTAGGCATGTTTTACAGGGCATTACACCCACAAAAGTTTCCTTGATGAATGGGGAGCAATTTGGAAAGGCTATGAATCAAGACAAGCAAGGTTTGATATTACAGCTACTTCCACCTGATGCATCTTGCATTTCTACTCTTCAAAAATGACCCTTTCTTTGCTAATTTACTTGACCAATTTCAGGAAGTTTTTGGTGAACCTATTAGACTTCCAACAAATCATATTGTTCTCCAACCAGGGGCTAAACCAGTATGTGTTGGACCATATCGCTACCCCTATTTTCAAAAAACTAAAATTGAAAAAATTGTTAATGACATGCCTAGTTCGGGTATCATTCGACCTAGTCATAGTCCTTTCTCTTTTCTAGTTCTTTTAGTTTGTAAACAGGATGGTAGTTGGCGTCTTTGTGCTGATTACATAGCCTTAAATAAAGACACAATTAAGGCCAAATTTCCTATTCTTATTGTGGATGAACTTCTAGATGAGTTGCATGGGGCAACTATCTTCAATAAATTAGACTTACGGGATATCATCAAATTCGAGTCAGGACGTGGCTTAGGTGATCTGGATGTGGGTCTTGGAAACAAGGGTAGTTATGCAGTTAACTATTTGGCTATTATGTAGAATGTTGTATGCAGTCGTTGTTAATTTTGGGTTGTTAAGGTGACTTGAACGTGGGTCTTAGAAAAATAAGATTGGTATGTAGTTAATTATTTGGGAGTCTAATTAGAGTCTGTGACAGAGTAGCATCAATTATGGGTTGTTAATTGTTGCTTAATTTCAGTAATTGTTTTCTTATTTAAGTTGTGGGATTGAATAAAAAAGTATGCAGAAACTTAGCCCCCATGAAGTGGCAGCCCCTGCGCCCAGCCCCGAAGGGGAGAAGCTGGAAATCGCGTCCACGAACATCTATGTTACTCCCAGCAAACCTCTCTGGAATAAACTTATCTGCATCAGTCCAAGCACTTTGGTCGCGTCCAATAGCCCAAACGTTTACAATAACACGTGTTTTTTGCGGGATGAGGAAGCCATCCATGGTGCAATCTTCACATTGATTCGTGAGGGCCAAGTAGAGGTGCCACTGGATGGAGCCTGAAAGCTTCCTTTATAACCATGTGCAAGTACTCCAAGCCCTCCAGGTCTGATTCTTCCACCATTCTATCCATGCCTATTTTCTCTTCCAGCTCTGTCTGGACCTTCTTCATTACTCTTGGATGCTTGATGATCTCGGAGAGAGTCCACTCAATTGCTGCGGCTGAGGTGTCCATTGGGGCTACAAGCATGTCCTGAAAGAGAAAGGTACAGATTTAAGGATAATCATGTGATTCATGTGTTGATTACTAATAGTTATTTTAATTCTATTTACCAAGATTATGGCTTTGATGTTGTCTCGACCAATACGATACGCAGTTTCTTCAGATCCCAAGAAGTCCAACATGACATCAACAAAATCTTTGGTTCTGTTTTCGTCCTTGAACTGAATGTGCTCATCAATAATCTTCTCGAAGAAGTCATCAAAAAGCTTGCCTATGGCCTTCAAGCGCTTTGTAAGACCCTGAAGGTCAAGTGGCGAAAGTGGAGTGATGTAATCACCGAAGTTAAAACTTGCTGCTAAACGGCTGGTCTCATGAGTCACTGGTTTGAACCTCTTCTCATCAAATTCCTTTTCCAAGTATTTCTTTCCAAAAATCATCCTACAACTGATGTCAGCGCTTAGAGATGAGACCTTGGCACTAAGATCAACAGCAACACGCTCACGAGAAGCATCTTTAATGTAGTCAATAAAGAGGTCAAGCTCTTCTTTCCTCGTGGACATGAAAGAATTTATTTTATGGTTGCTAAGCAACTCAAGGGTACACATCTTGCGCACGTTGCGCCAATATGAACCATATGGAGCAAATGTTAAGCCCTTCTGCGCCAATACATTGTTTTCTTTCTAATTTCAGCTTTTGGTCGGAAGCCAGGAACAGCTGAGATACCAGTTTCTAATCTTTGTCCTGTACGTTGACATGGGTTTCTTCATATTGTATTTACATGAGTTATGTTATAGCAAAATTAAGTGAACATTGCTGGAATGAAAATGACCTGAGAGCTGCCTGCCGGCCTTTTCTTTTATTTTGTAAGGGCAATATGACATTGACTTGGACAGAAAGAAGCTTAAGGCCTGTTAAAAAATGTGATGCAAATCACGTTACTTTAAAATTTAAATTTTTTGTTTCTTTGCTAATTGTTTAATGTTTTCAAATTGTTTTGATATTATGATATTAAAAATAATTTTTTTAAAATGAAAAATATTTTTTGAATACATTTCTAAGCGAAAAACATTTTGCATTGCAACTATTACCACATTCTCAAACAAGCCCGTAATCTTATAAATTATTATTAGTGCACTTGTCGTGATTGAGTATTTCATGGGTAATCCTTTATTATAAAACCTAATAGATGGCAATCATCAAACCATTAATCACTATTGATGGATCAAGATTCATAAAACAAATTTAATATTTAATAGAAAGATGTTTACTTTTAGCATAAGCCCATAATAATCACGTACCCAATTCATGCGCCCATATCTAACACCTTGTGGGCTTGGGCCCATAGCACGAGTCCAATGATGATAGTGCATGTAGCACTTGTTGGGCTTGAGTGATGCTCCTGAGCCCAATCCCAAGGGTCATGCCTAGTCCCATTGTCTCTTTTTTTAGCCCATTAACATGGCTTGATGTTCTTGGACCTAGTGAGTGTCATTTACTTCTTCCCGCATTAATGCAAGTGTAAGAGATATTTATTTCTCATCAATATTATCATTGTAAAATTATTCTTCAGCTCCTACACTAAAGGGTACAAATACCCCTTGAACTATCTAGGCAAAAGGTTTAAGACTTTACATTTAAAAGACATATATATTCAACACATGAATCACTTTATCCTTAGAATGTAAGGCTCTCAAGCATATTTATTACTCCTTTTCTCTTTAAGATTACCTACTTTACAATTGGAGGGTCTTCAAATCTCCCAAAAAAGAACTTGTTATAGATATCCATAGGCATTCATCAAGAGACAATTTCCTTTACTTGGAGAAAAGAGTCCTTTGAATGGACATTTGATCGACGTATAGTTCAACCACCAAAAAGCCATTGGTTTTATTTTTACAACTTGTGCTTCTCATTTCAAGATCATTCCATGCCAAATAACCAAGACACACCCGGACTTGGACTTGTAACAGATCTACCTGTTAATGTTGGTACTTTTACCCAACCAGCATTCCAACAACTTATTAATAAAGTACAACTCTTGATTCAAGCGGTGGTAGCATCTTAGGGGCATAATCGAGTCATGCCACTCCAACAAGTCTCAACACCCTTAGCAACATCAAATGCTTTGATAACACTGTAAAAGGCAACTCCCAGCGCGTGCAACCAATAACGCTGCTTTTAAAAGTCTAGGGAAACAACATTTGAGAAAGTGTCATGCCTCAATGTTCATCAAGTCCTATGAAGGATCACTCTTTTCATCATGATACCCCTACTTAAAGTGGGTATTCAAGGCATGTTACTTCTCATTACCATAGGATGGGTAATAACCACTAATCTCATCATTTTGCACTAGAATACTCAAGCTCCCCAGAACTAATCAGACAAAAGGATGAAGGGACATTAACCTTTAAACATATCTAAGAAGATGTCTACTACCCTCATCAAGTGCGGGGCTCTCCCCCGTCTAGAAACATTTTGAATACCTAAATTCCTCAATATTATATCTCTATAAAAATAAGCTTGGATAAATATGATGGTCTTGCCAATTTGAAAAAACTTGTGTAAAATATGCATAGTAGCTTGGAGTTGGTAATTCATGAGAGTGACGTGATGTGCAATATACTCTTTACAACCTTTATAGGGTCTGCACATGCATAGTATAACAACTTATAATCAAGTTCTATTTAAGGATTCAGAGATCTTTGCGCTAAGTTGGTGGCGTGTTTCAATACAAATACATTCATAAAGCAGAGTTCCATGGAGCTCTTTGGGGTTATCGAGTTAGATGATGAATCTACAAGGGCATACTTAAAAAGGTTTAGTGAGCAGATGTTCAAGGTAGAAGAGTTGTTTGACCTTGTGGTCTGTAAGGCCTGGACGCATATGCATACTCCAATCATTGAATCTAGAAATTATTGGTGAAGGTGTAAGATATGGGTGGAGAGAGGTCGTCCCCTCCATTATTAGTGTTACATAAGAACTAGAAGTGTTACATAAGAACTAGAAAGATCAGAAGTTGGTTCTTAGTCAGCTGGTAATCCAGAAAAGGCTATTAAATAGAGTGTTGAAGGGACACAACCTACCGAATATGTTCTATAGTCCATAATTAAAGAAGTTGAAGAGATGACTCAATCATAGCCAGACTAACTATGATCACAAATAGGTCATGTATGAAAAACATTGGTCGGTCATCGGAACCACCAAAATATAATTATGACTTAACTATCACAAACAAATAAATTTATAATATAATCATGAAAACTAGGTTAAACCCAAGGGAAATTTCGTTTAGTCTTCTTACAATATACCAAAATGAGAAAGAACAGGGGATTTGAATGAAAAATTCAAGAAAAAATAATACCAAAAATAATAAATTGATATGTCATTAAACCAGTTCAAGGGTCCACATATTCATTCCTATAAATATGTTGATCATCAAAGTAAAATAAATAATCTTTCACGCGAAGCAAATAAATTCGATATCCCTTAAAGCTAAGGGAAATCAATGAGATTACAAGTATATTAATTAGGAAAAGCTCTCTATTTAATTTCTTACCATCAAGCAAAAGTAATATTGAAAGCAATTTCTATTCACTCAACAGTAGTCTTAGGAATAAAATCTATGCATTTATTCTAAGCAAACATTTAAAAGCTTGACATTTTAACTTAGTTTATTCTTCCCTAATAAATCAAGATGAGAGTTGCAACAATCAAATTAATTCTTTTGCTTCTTACTCTAGTCCGTAACAACAATTATGGATTGAAAGAAATTAGAAAGTATACATGCTATCTCAAAACAATTCAATAAGCTTTAATAACAATCAATAACATAATTCTGAACAAGGAAAAATAAATACTTGAATCTAAGAGAGTTACAATAATAACGTTACTTCTCACAACATGCTAATAGTGATGGTGTGTATCCCTTTTGAACCGAATTCAAGAGTTTAGTTCATGGTTGCTGAAAAATTGACAAAAGCAGAGAAGAAAGGAATGTTTTTCGACCCCTGTTTCAGTAGTGTTTTGCTCTCTTTATCCTCCACCTTTGCTGCCGAAATATTCATAATTCTTAGGCTAAATAGGAGTCTTCATGATACTATATTCATTTCTTATTTATCTGATTTTCCAGGTTGATAAATATCTTAGAATCTATGTTGAAATTTTTTTATGTTGTTGTCACAATTTTGTTGTAATACTAACTCTGTTACAATTTAGACTTTGATTCTGACTTGGTTTCTTGCAATATCCGATCATCCTAGCTATATTCTTTCATTCGTGACATGTTAAAGGCTCGATCTGCACCTTTCTTGGGTCTTTAGGCCCACTGTTTTTATGTCAGACTGTCAGTCATATTGGGATACTCGATACCGTTAGTTTCCGAATCAGATCAGGGGACCCATTTTGACCAACCAAATTGCTTCCAGATTTTGTCATTCAAAATGATTTTATTTGACTTTGAGTCCTTCATAAAAGTTGTATTCCTTGATATATAGATGAATTTGGGTTTTTGAATTGCTTGATTTTGATATCAGAAGTTCAAGATATTCCCATTTGAATCTCAAGTGTGAAAGTAGAGAATCCTGCTGTGAGGAGGATTTTGGCCCGAGTTTGCAGGTCTAATTCGAGGTCCAAATGAGATCAGAATTTTACATATAATACCTTTCTGGAAAGCTTGACATGTGTACTTCAACTTAAATTAGCCATGATTATCATTCTGGAGCTCTAACATGGCTAAAAACTTGTCACAAGAAGTTAGGTACAAAACATAAAATATAAAATATAAAATGTTTTATCTTTAACGATTAATTCATAAAATCTCTTCTACATGCCAAACTCATAAAAATAATTTCCAATCAACTCAAATAAGTTCAAAATACATTAAAAAAGCATCATGTAAAAGGAATAAAACATATGTATATTTTCCACTTATAAAATTCCCCCACACTTAGCTTTTGCATGTTCTCAAACATAATTTTAATTTTACTTTTCCAATGTAAAGAATGTAATGCCATCATCAAACAACAATTAAATTCTCAAAACAACATAACATATCATGAATGAAATTCCAATAACTTTAAAATTATTTATCAAGCATTTTTACCTCAGAATAAAACAACTAAATCATAGACCTCACAAGAATAATTGCTTATTCTCATGTGTTTGAAAGGCTAGTGTTTCACTCCAATTCATTCCAATAGAAATGATCTACCATAAGCTTGTGAATCATCTTAGTCTCTACCATTTAGATTACATACATTTCACAAATCATAAGGTCTTTCCAAAGGTTGCAATGTGGCCTGGTTCAAGGTAGGAAATCTTTGGTAAGGTAGTTTAAAAGCCACCGAAACCAATGAAACAAAATACCCCAAAACAAGACATAGAATATTAAACACTCTCTCCAGCCATTTTGAACTTGGCAAAAATTAAAGCTACATTATCCTTCTTTATTGGAAGATTAATAGTCCATCAGAACAAGGTTTTGATTAAACTAAAGGATGATCTCTTACATTCTAGGAACTTCAAACCTTCACAAGACCATATCTTTAAATTTCATGCTTGTTCTGCTCTTTTTTTTCTTTCTCTTTTTTCTGTTCTTTCTCTCTTTTTTTTGCACCTGACATAAACCCTCTGAATTTATAACACCCCCACACTTATTTTACGTATTCCCATGCTTATATAATGATGTATCATGCTCCATTAGTCCTACGGCTTGGGTGAGAAGCTGTATGGTTTATGGCTTATAATGTTGGTTTATAATCAAAGAAAACGTCCATCAGCTCAAAAAGGGTTTGAAGGGAAAAAGTTTATCCAAAGGTAGGTTGCTAGGCTATATAAGGTACGTAACAAACAAAGCCTTAATCATGTTCATGTATGCATGTAAGAATATGATCTTGATTAGAATTAGAGCAAGTTCTAGGAGAATAAAACCAATGGAAGAAAATCACACATGAAACAAAAATAAAGACTGATATAGATGTGTCGGTCATAAGGCTCAAAGTCTCACAAGCTTGTGTTTACTAAACCCAGTTATTTTAGTCCATGGAACATAGCTTGACTAAACAATCTTAAGAAGCAAGATCAACATTCAATCATGTTATAATTATTTATGAACACAATTGAAAATTTGTTAATGATATTAACATTCACAACATTTTCAAACATAACGACTTTTCATTTTGCTAGAGATGCAACCTAGCCCCTTAAAAATTAATCTACTGTTAAGATGCGAAGGTGCATTTAGCAATTTTTTTTTTTTTTTGCCAAAACAGAGCATGAATCAGAGCATTATTTCATCAAAATAGAAATGTTAAAAACAAAGCACATTGCTGCCAATACTACCAATATAGATAGCCCCTAACAAAGCATGAATCAGAGCATTATTTCATCAAAATAGGAAAGCTAAAAATAGAGCACATTGCTGCCAATACAAACAGCCCCTCTCCCACACTTAAGATGGACATTGACCTCAATGTACGTAGTAAAGAGAGATGGGGAAATAAAGAAAACTACCTTGATGACATGTTGAATGTGCCATATTTTGGCATCCATGGTAGTAACTTCCGTATCTGCCTTAACTTGCTGGATTGCTCTCTATTCGCTGGTGCTGGAAGGAGTCCTTACGCTGCTGTTCAACCGTGTCCTGCTGAAGAGTGGTGCAAAATGAGAGAGCTGGTGCTGGTAGGACTTCTTACATTGCTGGAATTTGCACAAAAGGTAAGGTAGTGAGTCATATCAGATGCGAGAATAAAACAAAACAGAAAAGAAAATGACTTTTTTGTGTGCGCGTGGAATGTTTCCATAATGGTTCCCTCTCTAAAACGCCTTTCTTTATTGTCTTTGGCTAGACATTTTTTTATTCGTGTTATGCATCATGTAGATTGGATTAGCCAATTAAACTTCCTTCTCATCATTGTCTTCAAAATTCTAAACGAAAAGCTTTGGTATGTGGCCATTCATCTTGAAAACTTTGTTAATGCCATTGCTTTGGATTTCAATAACACCATAAAAAAAAAAAAACATTTAAAACAACAAATGATTCAATCCATCTAGATCGTAATTTCCCAGGCATGAATTACAATCATGTAGATGCTAGGGGTAGCTTCATTTTTTTTTTTAAAATAAAATTTACTAAAACCTCACTTAGAATTAAGATTGAAATGAGATAAATTGTTAAGATTACATACTCAAGATGACAAACCTGAAAAGATCTTCACACATGATAAGAGAGGAATGTCATCTGTAGGCTCTAACTAGTTAATGAAATTATTAGATTAAGCAATGCGGAATTACAAGCACATGATGTATTAGTAGCAGTGCAGGCCTGTTATTTTTATTAAATGACATTAATAATACTAAAAATGGTAAAATCTAACAACCCGTTGTTTAATAAAATATCCATTGAAATATATACACAAAGGAGAAATGTATCAATACATTCGTATAAATACTACACAATTCTTCAATCAATCATATAAATATATTGTCCGAAAAATATAAATATAACTATGTGAATGCGGAAGGACTAGTCTTGTTTTATTCATAACTAAAAAGACGATAAAAACGTATACATAATCAAGAAGAACTAAATGTAAAATGTTAGCTATTGGATCAAAAGAAAATCCAAGGCCAAGAATTTTTGTAAAATTAAGAGTCTTTTTGCACATGGAATTTTTAGGAAACAATAAAACAATTCCATGGGGTTGACCTGATGATCACAGAGATTTGCTTCCATAATTTATTTTTTAGATTTGCTGTACCCGTCATTCTAAATACATTATATTATTACCAATAATGCACGCACTCAATATTTTTCTCTAATTAATTATTGGATCTTCTTGCCATATATTCCACTCATGGCTCTGTATATATATATATCAACAAATTAAACTACAAGTCACATTAGTGCTCTTATTAAAAAAAAAAAAAACAGGGTAAAGAAAAGGATACTAAAATCAAACATGAAAGGTGTCTCTGTGGTCTTCCTGTTCCTTCTGCTCATCTTTGCTGTGACTGCTGGTAATCCCAATTTCTCTATCGAACAGTTTCTTGCAACAGATCAAGGAATACTAATATTCCTTTTATTATATTTATTGTTTCCTTAAATTAGCTATATGTTTTTTATTGATTAATCTTATGTTATTTTGAAGAGTATTTAATTCAAGATTTATGATTTCACGTACCATATTACATTGTGTGTACGCAGGAAACAAGCATATGATGGCGGATGCAAAGCTTTGTAAAAAAAGTTCATTCCCCACGAATGAGTGCATAGCTATGAATTGTGATTCGGATTGCAAGGAAATTCATGGAAGCAAGGCTAGAGGGGTCTGTAATGGTTTTCTTTTCTGTAATTGTTTTCTGCCTTGCTAGTTTCTCCAATAGCCATCTATGATGCCCACGTTGCGTGGCAGTCTTGGCACATCAAGATATATTGTCAAAACAAATAAAAAGTGTGACCAAAAAATAATAGATAAAAAGATTGTCTTATTTTTCATTATTAACCATGCGTTAAAACATGTGATTTGATTAAGATATAATGAAATTATCGAGAAAACAAATCAAAATTGTATATTTTTATATGAAATCCAATTAATACAATCATTAATTATAAAAAGAAATAAAGTATCATATCATAAGATTTTTATCATGGTATCATAGCCAACAATGCGCATGTACTGAAGTTCTTTAACAATTTTTGCTTGTCTATTGCCCATAATTTTCCATCGCCCATTAGTTTCATAGTTTTCCATCATCATACTTACATCCGTACAAAATAAAAATCATATTACCATCAGCCTATATTTAATGAAAAGTTTGAGACTATATCCCATAATGTTTTTTTTTTTTTTTTGCTGCTCTTACGGTCACAATTTGGAGATATTTTTTTACTACGCCATTCATGGCATTTCTCTTGTATATTTTCTAAGTTACAGACTCAAATAAGGTTTTACTTCGATTTTTTATAGCTCACGGTAGAGTTAAATATGATCTCGTAGAATTATTTTTTTTGTTTTATTATTATTAGCTTTAATAACCTTGGTTTATCGAGGTTTTTATTTTAAATAATCATTAAAATTTCAATATTATTTATTTTAGGCTCGTGAAGATTTTTTTTCAAAATATTTATAAGTTTAAAAGGATATGTTGAGAAAAAAATTAAAATAATATATTTTGAATTAAAATCCAGTCAATATAATAATCAATTATGATGAAAATCAAGTACCAATCGAAATCAAAAGATTCTAAATGATTAATTAGATAGTCATTGTAATTTTAAAACCTAATTAATTAGTCCTTTAACCATTGTTAACCACATTAAATTCCTAAATCTCTTCACTTATTCTCGCTAGATTATTGACTTGATGTTGTTTCCTCAACCCATACCCAAAAACTCACTCAAAACCCCTTCAATTTGTATTTCCTCTCAATTTGTTTTGTAAAAGAAACTTGAAAATAATATCGCCTCATTTTTTCTCTATTGTTGCCGGTTTTAGAAAGGAAAATACGGTTTTTATAGTCCACTTTCTTACTATTCACATATTGTCTCCATATTACTTAGTTATTTCATTTTATCCCCATCTTTTTTCTTTTCTCACAACTAGTGTCATATTCTCTTTTGTCTCTTTTAATCTTCTCCTTTGCTATTAAGTTCTATATCTTTAATTTAATTTAATTCATCCTATCATCAGGTTGGAATTTTAATATTTGAAAATAATTTTAATCATGGGTCTACATGGCGAACCATGTTAAACGTTTTGTTGAGTCCTTTCTGTAAAGATATCAAAGGCTCTAATCCTGCAACATATCAAAAGATTAGAGAATGAATCAAAACAGAACTTCTTCTTCCTCTCTGTTTAACAGAATACTTCTCTGCTCTTCTTCATCTCTCTCCTTTTCTTTTTCTGTATAAATCTTACTATCCTAACACTTTCTATAGGCAATGATTTTAGCACCCCGATCCCTAACAATATCCAAGTTCAATATATAAATGAAAAAATGGAGGATGAAGTGTTGATGTTGTTTATTATTCTCAATTATTATGCTGATACGAGTCTACAGTTTATTTCATGAATCCAAGGGAAAGACAATCCCTACATGATCACACTTCCAACAGAGAATATTAATTAACAAGAAATCGAAACATTACTTAAGCCATAATCAGAGGTGAAGGCGATAAGTAGGAATGGCGCACAGATGGTTTGCTCTCGGGGTTACAAGACCAAACGCCTCAGTCATGTCCAATTCCCCCGGCAACATATTGTTAGGAAGCTCCCAATCAAAGCAATGCACCAGCTGTGCCACAATTTGCCGAACCATGGTTAGTCCCAAATGCATTCCAGGGCAGCCCCTGCGCCCAGCCCCGAAGGGGAGAAGCTGGAAATCGCGTCCACGAACATCTATGTTACTCCCAGCAAACCTCTCTGGAATAAACTTATCTGCATCAGTCCAAGCACTTTGGTCGCGTCCAATAGCCCAAACGTTTACAATAACACGTGTTTTTTGCGGGATAAGGAAGCCATCTATGGTGCAATCTTCCATTGACTCGTGAGGGCCAAGTAGAGGTGCCACTGGATGGAGCCTGAAAGCTTCCTTTATAACCATGTGCAAGTACTCCAAGCCCTCCAAGTCTGATTCTTCCACCATTCTATCCATGCCTATTTTCTCTTCCAACTCTTTCTGGACTTTCTTCATTACTCTTGGATGCTTGATGAGCTCGGAGAGAGTCCACTCAATTGCTGTGGCTGAGGTGTCCATTGAGCCTACAAGCATGTCCTGAAAGAGAAAGGTACAGATTTAAGGATAATCACGTGATTTATGTGTGCTGCTTACTAACAGTTATTTTAAATCTATTTACCAAGATTATGGCTTTGATGTTGTCTCGACCAATACGATACTCAGTTTCTTCAGATCCCAAGAAGTCCAACATGACATCAACAAAATCTTTGGTTCTGTTTTCGTCCTTGAACTGAATGTGCTCATCAATAATCTTCTCAAAGAAGTCATCAAAAACCTTGCCTACGGCCTTCATGCGCTTTGTAAGACCCTGAAGGTCAAGTGGTGCAACTGGAGGGATGTAATCTCCCAAGTTAAAACTTGCTGCTAAACGCATGACCTCATGAGTCACTGGTTTGAACCCCTTCTCATCAAATTCCCTTTCCAAGTATTTCTTTCCAAAAACCATCCTACAACTGATGTCAGCGCTTAGAGATGAGACCTTGGCACCAAGATCAACGGCAACACGCTCACGAGAAGCATCTTTAATGTAGTCAATCAAGAGGTCAAGCTCTTCTTTCCTCGTGGACATGAAAGAATTTATTTTATGGTTGCTAAGCAACTCAAGGGTACACATCTTGCGCACGTTGCGCCAATAAGAGCCATATGGAGCAAATGATAAGTTCTTCTGCTCGTAAGAGATATGCTTCGCAGCCTCATTTGCTGGCCTACTAGCAAAGACGAGGTCATTGGTCTTAAGAATCAATTCGGCAGCCCGAGGCGATGAGACAACTACAGTAGGCAGCAAGCCTAACCGCATATACATGATAGGGCCATACTTGTTCGCTAGTTGATGCAAGTCATGGTGAGGGAGCTTCCCTAACAATTGTAAGCTACCAAATATAGGAAACCCTATTGGACCAGGGGGTAACTTGCTATCCTTGATCTTTCTTTTAAAGCGAGCGGAATCAGGGCTAGAGTGGTTAGTATCCAAGCCATGCTATGTCTAATGTATTAAGGCTGGTCTCTATGCTCTATCTTAGTGAAAGCAAACCTAAATCCAATTCTTGGTTCATATAGAGAAGATGCTAGCTACACACATATATATAGTCGTAACTAGGGAGATGATAACAGGAAGAAGACAAACTGGGGATAAGTTCAATGTCTTGGTTTGTATCGCTTCTTGTTTTTTCTTTCGAAGAAAGGGTTCAATTGCTAAAAACAAATTTAGTGATATTTTATTATCTAGCTAAAGCCAAACCACATAATTTAGTGAGATTTTATTTTTGTTTATATGTAGAAAGTTATTTAGAAAAGTCAAAAAAATTTCAATTTCAGCTTTTGGTACAGCTGAGATACCAATTTCTAATCTTTGTTCTGTACGTACGTACGTACGTCGACACGGGTTATTTCATATTGTATTACAAGTCAAACATACCGAATCGATTAGTATAAAAAACACACGTTCAACAATAGCAATAATGTCAAACACTTCAAACACACAATAAAAAAACAACCATACAAAAAATTTAAAATTTTCTCATATAAGTGGAAGAGCGTAAGTATAAATAATTGTACATTAAGAATCCAGTCCTTGTCTATATTTAATTAATTAAAAAAGAAAAAGAGAGTGAAATTAAAAAGAACAAAATTATATCGTATGCTTTCATTTACAGGAGAACGAAGGGTTAGAGAATGGAAAAGATGTAAATTAATAATTAAGAAAGTACCATATCATCATTCCCTCATTCTATCCATTTTGGGGAGATAAAAAAATTAAGGCATAGTCATAGTCATGGACGACAGTGGTTTTTTCTTAAATTTTTTTTTTGTGACTATTTGCTCTAAGGCTAGACCAGAGAGATGAACAGCTCTCAAGTGAACGGAAACGTAATGATAAATTAAACTGTTGATGCTACTTTAGGTCGTTTTTTTTTTTTCTTAATCATATCCCAAGTAAAAGCTTTTATCAATAATTTTATTGGTTTTCGCTGATTTTCTAGTAATGATAGCTCCTTTTCCATCCTCTCAGACAAGGGAAAATAATTTCTACTCTACCAAACACAATTTATCCTCTAAACCAATGTTTCAGGCTCATATAAATTAGGAAGGAAAAAAGAATTAAGAGATAGGAACTAATCAAAAAAGAGATCTTAGCTTTGTCAAGCTCGCACTTGTACAACCCCGGCACATGCACACATGAGTTATGTTATAGCAAAATTAACTGAACATTGCTGGAATGAAAATGACCTAAAAGTTGACTGTATTTTCTTTTATTTTGTAAGGGCAATGGCATCGACTTCAGCCACCACTTTAATAATCAGAATCCAAGTAAGAAGACAACACATAATCTGATTTATATTAAAAATAAAAGATTCACAGGTCATCTATCTTTTAGAAGACAAAAAAGGTCACAAGAGTGGGCTAGTTCAAGTAGTGCCATGGGTGCTAGGCCTTCTTACATTGGGTTAAACAAATATGCCCCATATACCTCTTTGGCTCAAACGCTTGACATTTTTCTATAATTTTTTCAAGTTTTATTCTATTGAAGTTCATTATAGAGTAAAGTACTTAACATGATTTTTAAGTTGCTATTTGTGGAAGAACAAGTCAACATGACCAGTTCAAATGAAGATGAAGATTCAAAGTTTAAAACATCTGCAACAAATCTCTTATCTGCAAAATCTGTTAGTTAGGCATGCAATCTATTTTTGAATTCAAATCAGATGATGTATAGGATAAGTTTGTTATTCTATAATCTATTTAAATATTCTGTAATTCACAAATGAATTAAGCAAAAGTATTACTCAAAACAACAGAGCTTCTTCTCATTCTACATGGTATCAGTCAGCCTGTAAAAGACTAATGTCTGATCCTTTTTTTTTTTTTCTTTCCTCTTCCCTTTTTCGCATCTGATGGCTTCTTCTCCTTCAACTACTCTTCCTCACATTGCTTCCCCGTTCTCCGTTCCCTTTCTTTCCCATTTATCTCTTTCCATCAGTGTCAAACTAAATCATTCAAATTATCCTATTTGGAAAGCTCAGACCCTCCTATATTTCCGTGATCAAGGTGTCTTTGGGTATCTTGATGGCACCATTCCGATGCCTCCAAAAGGGCTAGATGCCCCTCATCCCACTACAGGCGATATTACTAAGATACCAAATCCAGCATATGATCAGTGGCTTCGTCAAGATTCTTTAATCCTTGCCATCATCAATACTTCTCTTATTGAGGATGTTCTCTCTTAGGTCATGTCATATACCACATCCAAAGATGTATGGCTTGCTCTTTAACAAAATTTTTCTTCCATTTCACGTGTTAAAGTTGCTCAACTTCATACTTAGCTTGCCACTGCACGAAAAGGAGCTATGACTGCTAAGGATTATTTTCTTTCCATCAACTGCATGACAAATGAACTTGCACTTGCTGGCCAACCTCTCAAATCTATTGAAATTCTTACTTATATACTTGCTGGTCTTGGTCAGGAGTATGACTCATTGGTCTCTACAATTACCTCTCGTTCTGATGTTGTCACCTTGGAGGAGCTTTATTCTCTGTTTCTTATTACTGAGTCAAGGATCAATCAACATCATGACACCATTCAAGTTACTACCTCTGTGAATATGGCAACCAGACAACCTCCTTCTTTCCAATCTTGCCCTGGTAACATTTATCCTTCCTCTAACCGAGGTTGTGGTGGTAACTATCGTGGCAAAGTTCGAGGTGGTCGTTCAACCACCTGTGATCAAGGAGCATATACCTCTCTTATTTGTCAGGTATGCCTCAAATCGGGTCATCATGCACTTAAATGCTATCATCGTTTTGATCTCTCTTACCAGGATCAATCCCCTCAACGTCCACCTCATGCTTTTCTTGCTGCTCGACATCACCATGCTGCTCACGAGTAGCATCCTGATACAGGAGCCACACATTATCTTACTAATGATCTGAACAACATTCATCTTCAAACTGAGGATTATGATGGTCATAATCATATTCAAGTGGCAAATGGTGCAGGTTTGGAAATTACTCACAGTGGTACCTCCACTTTATCTTCCCCATCCAAATCTTTTGTTCTAAATCAAATACTGCTAGTTCCTGATATTAAAAAAAATCTTCTTTCTGTCCACCGTTTCTGTCAAGATAACAATGTTTTCTTTGAGTTTCATGCCTCTTTTTTTCTTGTAAAGGACTACTTAGGGAACGTCCTGCATCGGGGTCCACTTCATATTGGCCTTTACAATTTTTCAGTGTCGCTTGCTTGTCTTCAGCCGCAAGCTCTTTCTAGTATTAAAATCTCTGCCTCTTTGTGGCATCGGCGCCTTGGCCATGCTTCTTTCCTAGTAATTAATAAAGTTGTTTCCTTTCCAATTACTAGTAATAACAATTCTATTTGCTCTCATTGTGAAATGGCCAAAAGCCATGCTTTGCCTTTTTCTAATTCACATATCTCTGTTTCGAATCCATTAGAATTATTATATTCGGATGTTTGGGGGCTAGCACCCATTTTCTTAACTACAGGTGCACGTTATTACATAAGTTTTTTAAATGATTTAACCAAATTTTTATGGTTGTTCCCTTTAAAACTCAAATTTGATGCATTACAAATTTTTCAAAAATTTCAAGCTGCTGTTGAACGTCAATTTAATACTAAAATTAAAGCCATCCAAACTGACTGGGGTGGCGAATACCGCAGCGTACATAATTTTTTACAAACTCAAGGAATTACTCATCGAGTAACATGCCCTTATACGCATCAACAAGCTGGTGCTATTGAAAGGCGTCATCGTCAAATTGTTGAGGTTGGCCTTGCCTTACTTGCTCACTCCCATTTACCAAATATTTTTTGGGAAGATGCTTTCTTAACTGCTATTTATATAATTAATCGTTTACCCATTCCAATTTTACAACACAAATCACCTTATGAAATGGTCAATAAATCTAAACCAGATTTTAATTTTTTAAGAGTATTTGGTTGTGCCTGCTAGCCCTACTTACGTCCATATAATAAACATAAAATGGATTTTCGATCCAAAACGTGTATCTTCATCGGCTATAGCATTGGTCATCGGGGGTATAAATGTTTAGATGTCTCCACTGGTAAAATATATGTTTCCCGTCATGTTGTTTTTGATGAGTCACTCTTTCCTTGTGATCCCCCCACAAACTATTGTTCCTTCCATTCACGAACCTCTTGTTATTCTTCCTTCTAATCTCCAGTTATCATATGCTCGGTCCAGTTTTTCTACAGGTTCTAATTTTCCACCTGCAGCACCATTTCCACAGAATATGGCAACACCATCAGAGCCTCCATTTGATCATGGTGTTATTATAGAGACTTTTGGTCACGGTCCCTCTCCAAATCACACTGCTGAAGACATACCTCCTCCCTTTTTAGTTTCTGTTCCTCCATCTCAACCTCAAAATACCCACCATATGACTACCCGCAGCAAAAATAATATCCATAAACCCAAACTACCTTCAGACTCCCATATCAGGTACCCTCTCACACAAGCTCTTATGGCCAGTGTCACTAACAACAACCATGAACCAACATGTTATTCTGAGGCTATAAAACATCCCAGTTGGAGAGACGCTATGAACAAAGAGTTTGATGCTTTATTGCAAAATGGAACTTGGACTTTGATTCCTTCTCCCGCTAATGCAAATATTATTGGTTCCAAGTGGGTGTATCGCATTAAAAGAAAAGCTGATGGCGGTATTGAACGTTTTAAAGCTCGGCTCATCGCTAAAGGTTTTCATCAACAGAAGGGTGTTGATTTTTTGGAAACTTTTAGTCCTGTTGTAAGACCTATAATAGTCCGGATGGTTTTATCAGTTGCTATATCTCGTGGTTGGCATCTTCGTCAAATCAAAGTCCACAATGCTTTTTTACATGGATTTTTGAATGAGGATGTTTATATGGCTCAACCTCCCGGTTTTCTTCATCCTCAATACCCACAACATGTGTGTAAACTTCATAAATCTATATATGGTCTTCGTCAAGCACCATGGGCGTGGTTCTCTCGCTTAACTGACAGGTTGCAGGCCATTGGTTTCAAAGGCAGTCAAGCTGATCACTCTCTCTTTATGTTTATCGACATGGTTCCATTATTCTTTATTTTCCCATATATGTCGAAGACATTATATGAGCAGGTGTTGATCTCAATTTCATTAATCACATGATAAGCCTATTGCAGTCCGACTTTCCAATAAAAAATTTGGGTGAACTTAGTTTCTTCCTTGGCATAGAAGTTATTCGGAGTGATGAAGGACTTTATTTGTCTCAATGCTGCTACATACTTGATCTTCTTCTTCGCAGCAAGATGGACAAGTCCAGACCTTCTGTTACACCTATGTCCACGTCCCAAGTCTTAAACAAATCAGATGGTGCTTCCTTTCATGATCCACATTTGTATAGACGTATTGTGGGAGGCCTTCAATATCTTTCTTTCACCAGGCCAGAGCTTGCATTTGCTATTCATAAAGTCAGTAAATATATGCACGACCCGAAAGAACCTCATTGGGTGGCAGTTAAATGAATCTTGCGATACTTTAAAGAAACTATCTCCCATGCTCTTTTAATTCAACTTGATCATCTTCTTCAACTTCAAACTTTTAGTGATGCAGATTGGGCATCAGATCAGGATGATAGAAGATCAGTTGGTGCTTACTGTGTCTATCTTGGCAAAAACTTAATTTCATGGAGTTGTAAGTAGCAACCAACTATTGCACGTAGCAGCACCGAAGCAGAGTACAAGGCTTTAGCAAATGCTGCTGCAGAAATTCAACGACTTAAAACTCTACTTTTAAATCTTTATATCTCGATTGTACATCCTCCCATTCTTTGGTGTGACAGCATTGGAGCCACTTATCTCACAAGTAATCCTCTCTTCCATGCACGTACAAAACATATTGAAATAGATTTTCATTATTTCCGTGATCAAGTTCTCAATGGTCAATTAAATGTTCGGCTCATTTCTATAAAAGATCAATATGCAGATGATCTTACAAAGCCCTTATCTCCTCAGCGTTTTAAACTTCTATGTGACAATCTCAGGGTCCATTCTTTACCCCTATGATTGCGGGGGCATGTGGAAGAACAAGTCAACATGACCAGTTCAAATAAAGATGAAGATTCAAAGTTTAAAACATCTGCAACAAATCTTTTATCTGCAAAATCTGTTAATTAGGTATGCAATCTATTTTTGAATTCAAATCAGATGATGTATAGGATAAGTTTGTTATTCTATAATCTATTTAAACACTCTGTAATTCACAAATGAATTAAGCAAAAGTATTACTCAAAACAACAGAGCTTCTTCTCATTCTACACTATTAATTTTTTTTTGTAGTTCTTAAATAATATTATGGTTTTTTATGAGAATGTTAATATTGTTTTTTCAATTATTATGCCAAAAAAAAAAAAAAAAAAAATCTTCCAATATAAACCTAAAAGAGAGAAAAGTAGAGAGAACATGAGGAACAAAAAAAGAGGAGCTGCTAAGGGTAGCAACTAAAGCTGTCATTTGCAACAACTGTAAGGGAAGTGATGGATATGTGTGAAAAACCAGGGAGCTGAGTAGAGTTGATGATTCTTTTCCTCCAAATATGTAATTTCTTATTTCTCACTATCTCTAATCAGATTATCTTCTCCTTGGATATAGTTGATTTGTCGTGTAAAAACCCTAAATTTTATACATTCAAATGCATTCTTAACAGAAATTAGGGTATTTTTTTTTCAGCCAAAAATTTAGTAGAGGTTACTCCATATTATTAATACCGAGTTATCGGCTAGATACTTTTAACATCCTAAAAAAGAATTCCAACATTTAACCTACCATTTGGGACTTCTTTGGCCCAAACATAAAAACAACCTCTTATTTTCTTCAATATCCACTCAAATAAAACAACTATTATATCATTTGATGAATATTATGAATAAAAAAGAACAATTAAATTAGTTACATCATAATACAAGACAAGTATTCATTCCTAAAAGTAAAAGTATATCATAAAAGAAGTACAACAAACTTATATATATGATTTAAAAACAATTACATTAGATTCATCCTCCATAATTAAGTTAGATATGTAAATACATTTTTTTTTCTTTTTGGTTTCGAATTATATTACATTTTTTTTATTCTTCCAAATAAATCATTTGATTAAACAAAAAGATATAAATTCATGAATCTACCATACAACTCGAGATACTGAAAATTTATTTAATATAAAATGCAATCAACTTTACATTCAAAGGTAATTTAATATATATAGTTATGCAGCATAATTATCAAATGTCAATAGTACAATTTTGAGGACACACCAAAGTCCTCTTTAACCTAAAGTAGGCATTCATTTTATTACTAAATCATTGGTTCTTTAATTGTCCATTAACCAGGAAACTAATTTCATTCACCAGAAACTTAGTTTCCCCAATCGCTCATTGATCCCATTAACCAGAAAATTAGTTTCTCAAATCACCCATTAACCAAGACATTAATTTAATTAAGGAGGGAATTAGTTCTCCAATTTTTTTCTTGTTACATTTTTCAATTAAGATCAAGATACAATTAAAGAAAATTGTGACTACTACTTAGATAATAAATTAATTCTCCTTAAGGTGTCGAACACCTACGTAATATTTGTATACACGAAATGGTCCCTTGTTGTTAAATAAGTCTTGTGGCCTCTTTTGTACCATCAGAATCATTATATCATTTGTCATTCATCAACCATAAAGGTCAATTTTATTCTCCATATAGATTTTGAATTCTCAACTTCATCGCATTGAAAATTCTAAATTTTTACCATGTATAATTGTCACAACCTAACATCAAGTGTTTGATCTATCATAATTATACATACATTTTATGCTAAATTCAATAAAACAATTACCATCTCCCTTAACAAACTCAAAAGAACCAAAGAAAACTAGAAAAAGAAAAAAAATTCCAAAACTGGACAATAACAAAAACAGTCTAACCATTTTGAAAAATAGTCTTATTGTTTTTTTAAATCGGTCTAGCCGTTTCTCAAAACAGCTGACTATTTTTTGTTCTAGACAATTTCTCTTCTCTTTCTCTCTCTAGCTAAATGTAACATTAAAGAAGGAATATGAATAGTTTTCTTCTCATTTGTATAATTTTCCATAATACTTCAACATTACACAAAATCCTACAATTCTCAACAAAATGACAACATTCATAATCAAAGCATAACCAATATTTCAACACATGCTATAATAACTTCAAACAAACAACATTCATGCATTATTTTAATTTTTCTCTAATATTTGGCTGGCACCACTACCTTCCAAAAGACTATGATTTTTCTTCTTTTAATTATTATTCTAAGTTGCTTTCGGCTATTTCTATCCCAATTACATCAAACAAGGCAAATCTCTCACATCCTCTAAATTTTCTCATGAACCCTAGCCTAGAATTTACAATTTTGACATCAATTCTTAATTGTTTTTAATTTAACTTACATAATCGAGTTTAAAACCCTTACATGATGATAAAGTGAGTTTCGATTCTTAACCAGTTAAAATATTTCACTTTAAATCCCTAAATTTCTTCACTTATTCTCTCTTGATTATTGTCTTGACGTTGTTTCCCTCAACCCTTAGCCAAAAACTCACTCAAATCCCTTTCAATTTGTAGGATTTCCTCTTGTTTTTTCATTTGAAGAAAGGGATCAATTGTGAAAAACAAATTTAGTGAGATTTTATTATTTACCTAAAGCCAAACCATATAATTTAGTGAGATTTTATTTTTGTTTATAACTAGAGAAAGCTATTTAGAAAAGTCAAAAATATTTTAATATATTTATTGATAAATAATTATTTTAACTACTCGACATGATAAAAGTTTTTTTTTAATCATATCCCACTGTGTGAAAAAGGAAAGCTTGAGACCCTAGTAACATTATTTTCTTTCTAATTTCAGCTTTTGGTAGGAAGCCAGGTACAACTGAGATACCAATTTCTAATCTTTGTTCTGTACGTTGACCCGAAAGCTGCCTGCCTTTTATTTTATTTTGTAAGGGCAATGACATAGACTTGGATAGAAACATGCTTAGAGCCTGATTGAAAACGCCATGTAAATTATATATATATATATATATATATATATATATATATATATATATATATATATATTAATTTTTTTATGTTTTCAGATTATTTTGTTGTCCTGAATCAAAAATGATTTTTTAAAATTTTTTAAAAATAATATTTTAATGTATATTTAAGCGAAAAATATTTTGAAACCAATAAAAAAAAATCACACTTAAAACGAAAATAAAGACAGATATAGATGTATCGGTCATAAGACTCAAAGTCTCATGAGCTTGTGTCTACTAAACCCAGTTACTTTAGTCCATAGAACATAGCTTGACTAAACAATCTTAAGAAGCAAGATCAATATTCAATCATGTTATGATTATTTATGAACTCAATTGAAAATTTGTTAATGATATTAACGTTCACACTATTTTCAAACATAATGACTTTTCATTTTTCTAGAGATGCAACCCAGACCCTTAAAAATTATTCTACTGTCAAGAAGCGCAGGTGAATTTAGCAAAAAAAAATTTTTTTTGCCAAAACAGAGCATTATTTCATCAAAATAGGAATGTTAAAAACAAAGCGCATTGCTGCCAATACTACCAATTTAGATAACCCCTAACAAAGCATGAATCAGAGCATTACCAATTTAGATAACCCCTAACAAAGCATGAATCAGAGCATTGTTTCATCGAAATAGGAATGCTAAAAATATAGCACATTGCTGCCAATGCTGCCAATACAAACAGCCCCTAAGTCCCCCACATTTAAGATGGACATTGACCTCAATGTATGTAGTAAATGGAGAAATAAAGAAAACTACCTTGATGACATGTTGATTGTGCCTTATTTTGGCATCCACGATAGTAACTTCCGTATCTGCCATAACTTGTTGGATTGCTCTCTATTCGCTGGTGCTGGAAGAAGTCCTTACGCTGCTGTTCTACCGTGTCCTGTTGAAGAGTGTTGCAAAATGACAGAGCTGGTGCTGGTAGGACTTCTTATGCTGCTGGTATTTGCACAAAAGGTAAGGTAGTGAGTCATATCAGATGTGAGAATAAAATAAAATAGAAAACAAAATGACTTTTGTGTGTGTGTGTGTGTGTGTGTGTGTGTGTGTGGAATGTTTCCATAATGGGTTGCCTCCCTAAAGTGCTCTTCTTTATTGTCTTTGGCTAGAAATTATTTTCTTCGTGTCATGCGTCCATGTAGATTGGATTAGCCAGTTTAACTTCCTTCTCATTAGTGTCTCCAAAATTCTCAACGAAAGGCATCAGTCTGTGGCCATTTACCTTGAAAACTTTGTTAATTTCACTGCTTTGGATTTCAATAACACCATAAGAAAAAACTTTTAAAACAACAAATGGTCCAATTCATCTTGATCGTAATTTCCCAGGCATGAATTACAATCTAGAGTTGAAAAGTAATACTGAAAATGTTAGATTTGAGAAATCGTACAACAACCTTACAATCATTAGTATGGATAGCCTTTGCTTTTGTCATAACTCAATTCTAGATTGTTCCTAAAAAATAACTTTTTTTTCAAAAAAAAAATCTGAAAATAAAGAAAAACATCCAAAATTAAAAAAAAAATACTTTTTTTAATATATTTGAGTCGTTTTTAACATTTTCAGCGTCATCTAAAAAGAATTTAAATTTTCAAAGATCTTTTGAACACGTTAAAATTTTCATGCGTTATTTTTTAAAATAATCGAGGCGATGTTGATATTGCTTGTTTTAAAAAAAATACAAAAAAATTAAGAAAAATCAAATTTACAAAAAGAAAGAAGTTAAGGGACCAAGTTTGGAAACCTAACAATATTTTGCCTATAAATAGTAGCCTTCAACCCACACAAAAGGGGTGCAATTTTGAGATTTGAGGGGAGAGACAACACAAAAACAAAAACCCTAAATCTATCTCTTCTCCAAGCCGCTGCCTCTCAATCCCAGCACCCCACCCCCGTTTGGATTTTTTTTCTTCTCCCTCAGCAGCCAATAGGCCGCTCCCCCTCATCCTCTTCAACCACAGCCGCCCCCCCCACCTACCCAGCAGCTCACGCCTCTCCCCTCATATTTTTTTTCTCTTGCAGCCATCGAAAACAGCCCCTCTTGATCTCACTTTCTTCTCCCTCACCCGGAGCCATCAACAGCTGCTCACTCATCCCTTCCCCACATCTCCAACCACTACACTCCTCTCTCTTGGCCCAAAAGAGCTGCTGCTTGAAAATCTCCATCTTTTCTGCAAAGAAACAAAACCCTGCCGCTCATATCCTCCTCTCTCAGCCCCCCACGAACAAGCTCTCTTCCTCGGCCAACCTTTCCCCAGCTCTTACTGACCTCTCTCTCAGCCACCGTGGATAGACCACCCCGCACACAGCTCCTTCCTCATCCCCACAGACCCAGCCATATCTTCGTCTCTAAGCCGACCCATCGTCCTCACTCTTCAGGTCAACAAAAAAACCTGACCACAGCAGCCGGTCATAGACCCGATCTCCTCAGCACCACCACCGGGCTCCTCCTTCAACCGATCTCCAGCAGCAGCCCCCTATACGGCGGAGCCCACAGAAACCAACCGCTGCTCACCTTCCTCCAGCAGCTCATAGAGACGCCCTGACCTTTAAGCCATTCGCCACCTGTAGAAGGGAAGAACAGAAAACCAAAAAGAGAGAAATCAAACGAGAGTAGATCTAAAAAAGGGGGGAAGAACCGAGACTATGCTTGCGTTTTTTTTTCTTTTTGCAGGTGATGTTACTCCTCACTGCCAGTGTAGAAGGGAAGAGAAGATAGAGTTGAGCTGGACCCACAGGTTGCCCGGGTTTGTCGGCCAGTGGCGGTGGTGCATGAGGTCCATGCGCCGCCACTGTTCCGCAACTCTAGAAGCCCGTTTGCCACTGTTCTGAATAGTTTTTTGGATTATTTTGTAATTTTCAAATTGTTTAATGTAATATTTGTGTAATTTCGAGTTTTTTTTATATATAATTTGTACTTTGTGTAAATGTGGATGTAAAAGAAAACTAAGAAAAAGAAAAGAAAAGAAAGAGAAAATAATAATATAAAAAAGAGATGTGTTTGTGTGTTTGTGTATTTTTTTTTATGTATGTTATTGAATAAAAAAAATGAATTTAATATTTTAATTTATATGCACAAATATCTAAAGGACAGATAAAATCATGTTGTATTTTCCATGAAAATGTAAGAACATGTATCTACATATATTCTAGAAATTAATAACTGATTTATCAAAGCTTTAGAATTGGGCTAAAATTTTATTTTTAAAATCACATTAAGTCCACGAAGCTTGAAAGTGAATGTGTGGTGTGTATTTTATTTATGAATGTTTTTTTTATGATAAAATTGCAAGAATAAAGAAGAATTTAGTATTATGATTTTATCACGGATAAAGAATTATGAACTTACATGTAAGTTATATTTCTAAAATTTGATGAATGAATAGAATTTTTAAAACTTCTTTAACACATCAAGTTTACGAAGCAGCTTACCTCAGGTAGGGTGTGTTAGGGGTGCTAATACCTTCCCTAACCACAACCAGTCCCTTACCCGTGAATCTCTGACAAGACCAGTACATCCGGTTTTCTAGTAGCCTTCAATAAATTACTAGGTGGCGACTCCCAATCAAAGTAAGCAACACATAACGAGAAAAAAAACACCAGCCGACGCCGCGCGGATTTTGACGTGCGATAGAATGACGACTCCACTGGGGAAGGTACTGTTTCTAACAATATTGGACTAAGCTTTGTGTATTTGATGTGTTTATGCTTTTGCAATTTTTATCTCTTTTTTTCAATATTTGTTTCCTTTCATTTTATAGAATTGTTTGATGCATCACTTGTTTTAATTTTGAAAGCACACACAAGCTTCTAGGTTAGGTGGGGAACTAGCGATCTGCCTTAAGACTATTGGTCAGGGTTCAGATGCGTGAAATACCCAACTCATATTTGAGTGCCTGCTTGGTAATGGTGGGCATATGTGTCTTAACTATTCCTTGCAACGCCCCCATACTGTCTTTATAAAGAACATCACTGGGCAGATATGAGACCCTTTTGAAACTAGATAGAAAACTACCCATGTTCACATAATGAATAGAACTTGTCCTTAGGTTGTATGTGCTATCAGTATTCGCATCAGGGCAAGCCCTTTTTGAAGCATCTTGAATTCAAGACTTATGGGTGACATAATGGTCGTCACTCAGAAAATTTTCATTATAGAGTTTGGGCAAAAATCACGATTCTTGTTCCATCATACAAGAGTTACGACCATATTGTCACCCCTTGAAGGGTGAGTTCATCATATAGATTACATGTTCATACATTTGTCATGCATGCACTAGGATGAAAAGTAGGTCCCCTATGAGTCTACAACACCCGACTTTGAACAAAAAAACATGGAAGATGAAGAGTATGCTCATCGTAACGTCTATTTTTAAGAAGAGTTGGAGTTTCTGAAGACATGTGTGACTCGCCTCTAGCTTACTCGAGCAAATACTAAAAATAACTCTAGGGAAGTTTCCTTCCAACCGACCTATCATCTTTGTTCAAAACCTCACAATGACTCATCCCGAAGAAATTGGGGGCAAACATGGTCAAGATGCCTCAACACAATCCTGTATTTCTGCAAAATCTTTTGTGGGAAGGCTGACTGAAGGGTAATTGCACCACCGGTGCATATTGGAGCCTGTTCTTATTCTGCAAAAAAAGAAAAGAAAAAAAAACACCTTTGTTTGATCATGCCTGCAAAACTTCTTAATTTTTGTTTCAACCTTTTCCAGTTTTTTTGTTGGTAACTTGGCTCAAAACTCCACAACACTTTCCTTATCAAATGAGCCTTTATTGTTAATAAGATCATGTGCTTATAACATGCCTTCATTTTTGTTGTTGTTTCATGCAAATAACACATTGAGCATAACCGTTAAGCACGAAACCATCACACCAAGGATCTTTGGGTATGATTCCTTTTTCTTCCAAAACTATGCATGATCACACATGTTCACTTTTAGGAATTCAAAGTTTAGTACAAAAACAGAAATCATGTTGATGTTTGTCCAAAACAAACGAGTTCTGAAAATTCAGGTGATTCCTTAGAAAGGTAACCATACACCTAGAAAACCTAAAAAAAAAAAACCCCATGAAGTGACTCCAAAAGCTGAGTTTTATTTGAATGAATAATGAGAAATCACATTGTATACTCGCATGAAAGCAAGGCTTACCGATCCTAAATGCATGAGTTTGAAATGAAGAAAGGCCATCTTTGATAATCTTTTCACAAGGCTAAAATATATCATTTGCAGTCCCCTTTTGAGCCTAATGCTTTTCCTAAGATTAATAACCTTGGCTAGGATCACACCCCACACTAGAAGCAAGTGCGATGACATAGAGAAAACCTTAATGATCGAAAATGCCCAAGCAATACAAAGGGGCATAAAAGAAAATTCTCAATCATCAAAGGTGCCCAAATAAAGCTAGGGGGCATGAAGAAAAATCCAAAGGATCCAAAAGTTTTGAGCATAAAAAAAAACAATATGATGATGCTCAAAACCATACGAAGAAAACAAAAGCAAAGAGAAAGAGCCCAAGCCCATCATTAGGGGGGCACGATAGACAATTTTCGAAAGACATTCAAATGATAAAAGATCAAGAAACAAGCACAAGTGATCCATAGTTTTGAAATCCCTTAAACACCTTTTGAGCCTACAAATATTATTTTCTTTATAACCAAGAGCCCAAGCCTACATTACGTGCCCAATCAAGCCCTTTCTGAACAACTCTTTGTCAAACCTTCCTTCATATAGCCTTATCCCCAAGCCCAAATTGAACACTTGGGGGCATGATCAAGCTGGGGGGCAAAAAAAAAATTAAATAAAAAAATGCATGATAGGGTTGGCTCCATGATTCTTTTTAAGAAAAAATGCCGGGCAAAATTGGCAACCCTTGAGATAAAAGGGTTGAGGATGAAGAAGTATTATGACATCAAGTCCTTCCTAGAGGTCAAGATCGCAGGATATTAATCGAGTAAGCAAGAGGGACAAAAGCCATCGAAGTTCACTGCCAACACTCCAACTTTTGAGAAAAGAAATAAACCATGAAGAAATGGGGACCTATATTTCTTAGGTACGTGTACATGTATATTGATCATAATGCATTGTTTTTAGCATTGTCAGATCGGTGTTTCATCATCACCTTTTGGGTAGTGTGTTTTATAACCCTATCTCATTTCGAGTGCACCTTTGAGCCCTCACTTCCTTTTTTGTGCGCCTTTGAGCATCATTTCTCAGGTAATGTGTTTTCTAACCCTACCTCATTTAGAGTGCGCCTTTGAGCCCTCACTTCTCAGGTAGTGCATTTTCTAACCTTATCACCTTTTGAGTGCGCCTTTGAGCCCTCACTTCTCAGGTAGTGCGTTTTATAAACCTTACCTCTTTTCAAGTGCGCCTCTAAGCCACCATCTCTTAGGTAGTGCGTTTTCTAACCCTACCTCATTTTGAGTACGTCTTTGAGCCCTCACCTCATTTCGAGTGCGCCTTTGAGCCACCATCTCTTGGGTAGTGCGTTTTCTAACCCTACCTCATTTCGAGTGCGCCGTGAGCCCTCACTTCTCGGGTAGTGCATTTCCCAACCCTACCTCATTTCGAGTGCGCCTTTGAGCCCTCACATTCTCAGGTAGTGCGTTTTCTAACCCTACCTCATTTCGAGTGCCCTTTGAGCCTTCACTTCTCAGGTAGTGCGTTTTCTAAACCCTACCTCTTTTCGAGTGCGCCTCTGAGCCACCATCTTTTGGTAGTGAGTTTCTCAACCCTCACCTCATTTCGAGTGCGCGTCTGAGCCACCATCTCTTAGGAAGTGCGTTTCCTAACCCTACCTCATTTCGAGTGCGCTGTTGAGCCCTCACTTCTTGGGTAGTGCGTTTTCTAACCCTACCTCATTTCGAGTGCACCTTTGAGCCCTCACTTCTCAGGTAGTGCGTTTTCTAACCCTACCTCATTTCGAGTGCACCTTTGAGCCCTCACTTCTCAGGTAGTGCGTTTTCTAACCCTACCTCATTTCAAGTGTGCCTTTGAGCCCTCACCAACATTTTTCTGGGTAGGTCACCCATTACAATATGACCAATTCTCCATGTTTTTTTACCTGGGTAGGTCACCCATTACAATGAGACCATTCTTCTACTTGGGTAGGTCACCCATTACAATGAGACCACTCTTTTCTTTTTCTCTGGGTAGGTCACCCATCATAATAAGACCGTTTTTCACATTCTTCCACCTGGGTAGGTCACCCATTATAGTGAGACCACTCTTTCCTTTTTCTCTAGGTAGGTCACCCATCATAATGAGACTGTTTTTCATATTTTTTCCACTGGGGTATGTCACCCATTACAACAAGACCACTTTGAAAAATCTCTATATTTCTCATGTATTTGAAAAATCTCTGTATTTTTTCACCTGGGAAGGTCGCCCATCACAAAAAAGACCACATTGAAAAATCATCGTATTTTTTACCACTTTGAAAAATCTTCATGTTTTTCACCTAGGCAGGTCGCCCATTACAACAATACCAATTTGAAAAATCTCTATATTTTTCATCTATTTGAAAAATCTCTATATTTGTTTTCACCTGGGCAGGTCACACATTACAACAAGACCACTTTGAAAAATCTCCATATTTTTCATCTATTTGAAAAATATTTGTATTTTTCTCCTGGGCAGGTCGCCCATTACAGCAAGACCACATTGAAAAATCATCGTATTTTTCACCACTTTGAAAAATCATCATGTTTTTCACCTAGGCAGGTCGCCTATTACAACAAGACCACTTAAAAAATCTCTATATTTTTCATCTATTTGAAAAATATCTGTATTTTTTCATCTGAGTGGATCGCCCATTACAAAAAGACCGCAATGAAAAATTATCGTATTTTTCACCACTTTGAAAAATCTTCGTGTTTTTCACTTGGGAAGGTCGCCCATTACAACAAGACCACTTTGAAAAATCTCTATATTTCTCATGTATTTGAAAAATCTCTGTATTTTTTCAGCAGGGAAGGTCGCCCATCACAAAAAGACCACATTGAAAAATCATCGTATTTTTCACCACTTTGAAAAATCTTCGTGTTTTTTACCTAGGCAGGTCGCCCATTACAACAAGACCAATTTAAAAAATCTCTATATTTTTCATCTATTTGAAAAATCTCTATATTTTTTTTCACCTGGGCAGGTCACCCATTACAACAAGACCACTTTGAAAAATCTCCATATTTTTCATCTAATTGAAAAATATCTATATTTTTCTCCTGGGCAGGTTGCCCATTACAGCAAGACCACATTGAAAAATCATCGTATTTTTCACCACTTTGAAAAATCTCTGTATTTTTTCCCTGGGCAGGTCACTCATTACAACAAGACCACGATGAAAAATCATCGTATTTTTCACCATTTTAAAAAATCTTCGTGTTTTTCACCTGGGCAGGTCGCCCATTACAACCAGACCACTTTGAAAAATCTCCATATTTTTCATCTATTTGAAAAATATCTGTATTTTTCTCCTGGGCAGGTCGCCCATTACAGCAAGACTACATTGAAAAATCATCGTATTTTTCATCACTTTGAAAAATCTTTGCATTTTTTTCCCCAGGCAGGTCGCCCATTACAACAAGACCACAATGAAAAATCATCGTATTTTTCACCATTTTGAAAAATCTTCGTGTTTTTCACCTGGGCAGGTCGCCCATTACAACAAGATCACTTTGAAAAATCTCCATATTTTTCATCTATTTGAAAAATATCTGTATTTTTCTCCTGAGCAGGTTGCCCATTACAGCAAGACCACATTGAAAAATCATTGTATTTTTCACCACTTTGAAAAATCTTCGTGTTTTTCACTTGGCCAGCTCGCCCATTACAACAAGACAACTTTAAAAAATCTCTATATTTTTCATCTATTTGAAAAATATCTGTATTTTTTCATCTGGGTGGGTCGTCCATTACAAAAAGACCACAATAAAAAATTATCGTATTTTTCACCACTTTGAAAAATCTTCATGTTTTTCACCTGGGCAGGTCGCCCATTACAACAAGACCACTCTGAAAAATCTCTATATTTCTCATCTATTTGAAAAATATCTGTATTTTTTCATGTGGGCGGGTCGCCTATTACAAAAAGACCATAATGAAAAATTATCGTATTTTTCACCACTTTGAAAAATCTTTGTGTTTTTCACCTGGGCAGGTCGCCCATTACAACAAGACCACTTTGAAAAATCTCTATATTTCTCATGTATTTGAAAAATCTCTGTATTTTTTCACCTGGGAAGGTCGCCCATCACAAAAAAGACCACATTGAAAAATCATCGTATTTTTCACCACTTTGAAAAATCTTCATGTTTTTCACCTAGGCAGGTCGCCCATTACAACAATACCAATTTGAAAAATCTCTATATTTTTCATCTATTTGAAAAATCTCTATATTTGTTTTCACCTGGGCAGGTCACACATTACAACAAGACCACTTTGAAAAATCTCCATATTTTTCATCTATTTGAAAAATATCTGTATTTTTCTCCTAGGCAGGTCACCCATTACACCAAGACCACATTGAAAAATCATCGTATTTTTCACCACTTTGAAAAATCTCTGTATTTTTTTCCCTGGGCAGGTCGCCCATTACAACAAGACCACAATGAAAAATCATCGTATTTTTCACCATTTTAAAAAATCTTCGTGTTTTTCACCTGGGCAGGTCGCCCATTACAACAAGACCACTTTGAAAAATCTCCATATTTTTCATCTATTTGAAAAATATCTGTATTTTTCTCCTAGGCAGGTCACCCATTACAACAAGACCACATTGAAAAATCATCGTATTTTTCACCACTTTGAAAAATCTCTGCATTTTTTTCCCTGGGCAGGTCGCCCATTACAACAAGGCCACAATGAAAAATCATCGTATTTTTCACCATTTTAAAAAATCTTCGTGTTTTTCACCTGGGCAGGTCGCCCATTACAACAAGACCACTTTGAAAAATCTCCATATTTTTCATCTATATGAAAAATATCTGGATTTTTCTCCTGGGCAGGTCGCCCATTACAACAAGACCGCATTGAAAAATTATCATATTTTTCACCACTTTGAAAAATCTTCGTGTTTTTCACCTGGGCAGGTCGCCCATTACAACAAAACCACTTTGAAAAATTCCTATATTTCTCATGTATTTGAAAAATCTCTGTATTTTTTCACCTGGGAAGGTCGCCAATCACAAAAAGATCACGTTGAAAAATCATCGTATTTTTCACCACTTTGAAAAAGCTTCATGTTTTTCACCACTTTGAAAAATCTTCGTGTTTTTCACCTAGGCAGGTCGCCCATTACAACAAGACCAATTTGAAAAATCTCTATATTTTTCATCTATTTGAAAAATCTCTATATTTTTTTTCACCTGGACAGGTCACCCATTACAACTAGACCACTTTGAAAAATCTCCATATTTTTCATCTATTTGAAAAATATCTGTATTTTTCTCCTGGGCAGGTCGCCCATTACAGCAAGACCACATTGAAAAATCATCTTATTTTTCACCACTTTGAAAAATCTCTGTATTTTTTCCTTGGGCAGGTCGCCCATTACAACAAGACCACAATGAAAAATCATCGTATTTTTCACCATTTTGAAAAATCTTCGTGTTTTTCACCTGGGTAGGTCGCTCATTACAACAAGACCACTTTGAAAAATCTCCATATTTTTCATCTATATGAAAAATATCTGTATTTTTCTCCTGGGCAGGTCGCCCATTACAACAAGACCGCTTTGAAAAATCATTGTATTTTCACCTGGGGTAGGTTGCCCATGACAATTCGACAACTTCAAAATCTCTGAATTTTCTTCTAGTTTTTACTATGAGTGCGCTTTCTAGCCCTCAAAAGGAGTCGTCATTTCTCAATATGATGAGTCCATCATCTCTCATTCTTCTTTTTCTTTTTTACAACGCTTACTCTAAAGTCTCTTATGAGACTTTATATTGTAAGCATTGTAAAGAGGGGGGAACTGTCATAATCCATTTTTGGGCTATTCCTCAAAAATAACTTCTTTTTTAAAACAAATCCGAAAATAGAGAAAAACATCAAAAATCCAAAAAAAATACTTTTTTTAATATATTTGTGTCGTTTTTAGCATTTTCAGCGTCGTCTAAAAGAATTTAAATTTTAAAATGTCTTTTGAACGCGTTCAACTTTTCAGGCGTCATTTTTTAAAATCATCGAGGTGACGTTGATATTGCTCGTTTTCAAAAAAATACAAAAAAAATTAAGAAAAATCAAATTTACAAAAAGAAAGAAGTTGAGGGACCAAGTTTGGAAACCTAGCAACATTTTGCCTATAAATAGTAGCCTTCAACACACACAAAAGGGGGGCAATTTTGAGATTTGAGGGGAGAGACAACACATAAACAAAAACCCTAAATCTATCTCTTCTCCAAGTCGCTGCATAGCCAGTCCCCCACCCCCCTTTGGATTTTTTTTCTTCTCCCTCAATAGCCAACAGCCGCTCCCTCTCATCCTCTTCAACGACAGCCACCCCCCCACCTACCTAGCAGCTCACGCCTCCGCCCTCATATTTTTTTTCTCTTGCAGCCACCGAAAACAACCCCTCTCGATCTCACTTTCTTCTCCCTCACCCTTTCCCCACATCTCCAGCCACTACACTCCTCTCTCTTGGCCCAAAAGAGCTGCTGCTCAAAAATCTCCATCTTTCCTGCAAAGAAACAAAACCTTGCTACTCATATCCTCCTCTCTCAGCCCCCCATGGACAAGCTCTCTTCCTCGGCCAACCATTCCCCAGGTCTGACCGACCTTTCTCTCAGCCACCGTGGACAAACCACCCTGCACATAGCTCCTCCCTCATCCCCACAGACCCGGCCATATCTTCGTCTCTCAGCCGACCCATCGGCCTCACTCTCCTAGTCAACAAAAAACCCCTACCACAGCAACTGGCCACAAACCAGATCTCCTCAGCACCGCCACTGGGCTCCTCCTTCAACCGATCTCTAGCAGCAGCGCCCTTATACGGCGAAGCCCATAGAAACCAACCACTACTCACCTTCCTCCAGCCGCTCCCAGAGATGCCCTGACTTCTAAGCCGTCCGCCACCTACAGAAGAGAAGAACAGAAAACCAAAAAGAGAGAAATCGGAAGAGAGCATATCTAAAAAAGGGGGGAAGAACCGAGACTTTGTGTTTTTTCTTCTTTTTGCAGGTGATGTTACTCCTCACTGCCAGTGTAGAAGGGAAGAGGAGACAGAGTCGAGCTGGATCCACAGGTTGCCCGGGTTTGTCGTCCGGTGGCGGTGGTGCATGAGGTTCATGCGCCGCCATTGTTCCGCAACTCTAGAAGTCTGTTTGCCACTGTTCTGAATAGTTTTTTGGATTATTTTGTAATTTTCAAATTGTTTAATGTAATATTTGTGTAATTTTGATTTTTTTTTTATAATTTGTACTTTGTGTAAATGTGGATGTAAAAGAAAAGGAAGAAAAAAAAAGAAAGAGAAAATAATAATATAAAAAAGAGATGTGTGCATGTGTTTGTGTATTTTTTTTATGTATGTTATTGAATAAAAAAAATGAATTTAATATTTGAATTTATATGCACAAATGTCTAAATGACAGATAAAATCATGTTCTATTTTCCATGAAAATATAAGAACATGTATGTACATATATCTTGGAAAGTAATAATTGATTTATTAAAGCCTTAGAATTGGGCTAAAATTTTATTTTTAAAATCACATTAAGTCCACAAAGCTTGAAAGTGAATGTGTGGTGTGTATTTTGTTTATGAATGTTTTTTTTTATGATAAAATTGCAAGAATAAAGAAGAATTTAATATTCTGATTTTATCATGGATAAAGAATTATGAACTTACATGTAAGTTGTATTTCTAAAATTTGATGAATGAACAGAATTTTTAAAACTTCTTTAACACATTAAGTTTACGAAGCAGCTTACCTCAGGTAGGGTGTGTTAGGGGTGCTAATACCTTCTCTAACCATAACTAGTCCCTTACGTGTGAATCTCTAACAAGACTAGTACATCTGGTTTCCTAGTAGCCTTCAATCAATTACTAGGTGGCGACTCCCAATCAAAGCAAGTAACACACAACGAGAAAAAAATTGCCAGTCGACATAGCGCGGATTTTGACGTGCAAGAGCTTCTATCCATTTCGAAACATAATCCATATCAAGCAAAATGTAAAGAAAACCAAAAGAACTAGAAAAGGGTCCCATAAAATCCATCCCCTATACATAAAAAATCTCACAATATAAGATAGGAGTTTGTGGCATTTCATTCATATGGGATAAACCACCCATTTTTTGACATTTTTCACAACTTTTGCAAAATTGGTATGCATCCCTAAAAAGAGTTCCCAGTGAAACCCATTGTCTAAGATTTTCATAGCTGTTCTTGTGGGTCCAAAATGCCCTCCACATGTATGATTATGACAATAAGTAAGAATGTAATGAACTTGATTGTTAGTTACACATCAATGAACACTCTAATGAGAACACATATATTCAACACAAGAACCACCTTTTTCTTAAAATTTAAGGCTCTCTAACATATTTATTACTTTTTTTCTCTATAATTTTACTGACTTTACCATTAGCAAATCCCCTAAAAGAGACAATTTCCTTGAACATGAAGAAGAGAGCATTCATCAAGAGAGAAAAGAGCATTCATCAAGAGACAATTTCCTTTACTATGGAGAAGAGAGTTATTTGAATGGACATTTTATCAACATATAATTTAACAACCAAAAACCTTATTCAGCAGAATACTGTAGTAACTATAGGGATTACAACATTGAAATCATCCTATATTAATTTCCTATTCTGATAGATACATGTTATACATTCTATAACATGCCCCCTCAAGTTGAGGGTGGGGGATCAACCCGAAGCTTGAACCGAAAAGCGGTTTAGTGAAGACATCGGCAAGTTGATCCCGAGAGGGAACAAAATGAATTTGAATCTCTTTCTTGGCAACGCGGTCATGGACAAAGTGATAATCCACTTCAACATGCTTAGTACGAGCATGAAAAATAGGATTTGTTAAGAGATAGGTAACACAAAGATTATCACACCAAATGGTAGGAGTAGAGACTGAGGGAACCTGCAAATCTGTTATCAAGTATTGAAGTAAAATGACATCAGTGGTACTACCAGCAAGGACTTTATACTCAGCCTCAGTAGAGGAGCGAGCAACCATGCGTTGCTTGCCGGATTTCCATTGGCGTCTGACCAAAAAAGACAAGATAGCCACACGTAGATTTGCAAAAAGAGGAGCCTCGAGTGATATAAAAACCATAAGATGTCGTACCTTTAAGATAACATAAAATACATTTGATAGCGGCCCAATGAGAATCTATAGGAGAATGCATAAATTGACAGACTCTGTTAATAGCAAAACATATATCTGGACGGGTGAAGGTAAGATATTGAAGAGCACCCACGATTTGATGAAATCATGTAGCATCAGAGAATGAGTGATCAGGTAATAAAGTGACTTTCAAAGGGGAGACTAGAGTATCAACAGGTTTGTAGGAAGTCATACCAGCTCGAGTGAGGATGTCAAGAATATATTTATGTTGACGCAGCATTAAACCCATACCGGTAGACTAAACTTCAATACCTAGAAAGTAGTGAACATTACTTAAGTCACGAAGCTTGAACTCAGAGCTGAGTAACTATATAAGGTGATGGAGCATATCAGAGTTGCTACCCGTAAGCAGAAAATCATCAACATACACCAAGAGATAAAAGATATTAGTACCATATGATAAGATAAACAGGGAGGTGTCAACCTTGGAAGCTCAAAAACTGATGGAGAGCAAAAAATCACTTAGACGAGTGTACCATGCTCTTGGTGCCTGTTTCAAACCATACAATGATTTGTGCAATCTGCACACATGAGATGGAAGAGAAGAGTCAACAAAACCTAGAGGCTGTTTGATGTTGACCTCTTTAGTAAGAACACCATTAAGGAAGGTGTTATGAATATCAAGCTAATGAATCTTCCAATTACGTGAAATCGCGATAGAGAAAACCAATCGGACAGTGGCCTGCTTAATAACTGGACTAAAGGTTTTAGAATCATCAATACCTTCCTACTAGGTAAAACCTCTAGCAACAAGGCGCGCTTTATAGAGCTCAATACTACCATCAACACGATGTTTGATCCGATATGCCCATCTACTACTAACAACGTTCATCGAAGGATGAAATGGAACTAAAGACCAAGTGCGTTTTGAGAGTAAAGCGGCGATCTCATCACACGTAGCATTATGCCAAACTGCATACCTGTGTGGAGGTGGAAGTGGTAGTAGTGGAAGCAACCAGATTATCTGTCTTAGGTTACCATAGTCTGAGAGACATAGGATGTTTGTTGCGTGCTGGTGAAGATGTAGGGGAAGACGATGGCAGCAAGGAGTCTTATGGCAGCTGATAAAAAGACAAATCAACCAACGAGAGAGGATGATGAAGAAGCTGCCTCAAGCATAGGACTGTCAGCAGAAGAAGGGCTGTAAGCAGACACCGAATCTGCAGGAATACTGGCCAGGGAGGGCAAAGTAGAGGAGGGACTAGAAAGTGCACCAAGACCATGAGGAGATGAGAGCAATTGACGATCTAAACCTGCATCATAAGGGTTAGATAAACAAGCATGGGATGATGGCTAAGGGATGGGTGGAGGTTGTGGTCGGGTGGCTGTTTGGAGTGGCAGAGTTGAGTGTTATGGGCTGTTTGGGTGGCTGGTGAAAGTGGGTGGCAGTGGGTGGTTTAGCAAATTTAGGAGGGTGACAGTAGTGGGTGGGGTGGGGGTTGTGGTGGAGACCTTTGCAATCTATTCAGAATTATCAAATGAAAACACATGTTCATGGAAGCGGACATGACGGGAAATATAAATATGGTGAGATGCAATGTTAAGACACCGATAACCAAGATGCGAGGAACTATATCCATAAAACACACAAGGAGAGGAACGAAAATCCAATTTATGATTATTATATGGACACAGAAAAGGAAAACAGGGACACCTAAAAGTACACAAAAAATGATAATCAAGAGACCGTTGAAATAAACAATCAAATGGAGAGCGATGGGCAAGAATAGGAGTAGGCATGTGATTTATAAGATAAACAGAGGTTTCAAAAGAATAATTCCAGAATCAAAAAGGTGCTTTACATTGCCCTAAAAGAGTAAGACCGGTTTCTATAATATGCCTATGACGACGCTCTACTGTTCCATTTTGTTCACAAGTCTGGGGACAAATTAGATGATGATGAATACCAACTGTCTGAAAAAATAAGGATAATTTTGGTATTCACCGCCCCAATCAGTTTGAACAGATTTTATTTTTAATGATAATTGACGTTCAACAAGAGTTGGAAATTGATAAAAAATAGAGTAAACATCAGACTTGGAAATGAGAGGATAATACCATACATATTTAGTATAAGCATCAACAAAGATAACAAAATAACGATAGCCATCTGAAGAAAAGAGAGGAGCAGGGCCCCATAGATCACTAAAAAAGATCTTATTTTTTGAGATTAATAATTGAAAAATATATGAAGTAGGATGACCTAGTCAACGATGCCAGAAATCGATAGAGGTAGAGGTGCAGGGAGACCAATAGGCTTAAGGAACTGACGTGACAGAAGAATTGGTCATGGCATAGAGACCATCTTTACTCTGACCTGAGAGAAGGATTTTATGGGTGTTGAGATCCTTGACATAAAACACACAAGGGTGAAATTCAAAATAAACATTATTATCAAGATAAAATTTCTGAACAGAGAGCAGAGGTTTCATGATTGCAGGAACATGAAGAACATTAGATAAGGTGAAAGAACGATGTAGTGTATATATTTTTGTATGATCGAGATGAGATATATGAAATTATCATTACCAAGATACGATTCTAAAGTAGTCAAGGTGGCAAGATCAAGTGTGACATGTTGATTGGCACCGGTATCCAAAAACCAATCAACAGAACCGGTTGAGGAGAGATTGTGCTGCACCAGATTGACAGTAGGTTGTTGGCCATAATCTCGTTGCTGGAATTGAGGACAGTGGGGAGTTGTATGGCTGAAATTCTGACACAGTTGGCAGCATGGATTCTGCCCCCCAATTGCGCTGCCAAGAGCCCTGCCATAAGCCTTGCCGACTGTCACTGAAGGAGGGGTTTTGGAAGCTATGGTGATCAAGTCTGGAGCCAGCAAATTAGTTGCCTCTGTTGCTGGACTAGTTGGGACGCCAGCCACCATTGAAGCGGCCCCTGCTATGGCAATAATTGCCAAAGGTCCGGCACTACGCAACAAGAGTAGATGATGGAATGCTAGGTGTGGGCAGTAGAGGAGCATGTATGGCAGCTGAAGATTTGTGAAGAAATTCATGTGTGAGGAGATGACTGTAAAGATCTGCATAAGATAATTGTTCGACCTTGGTAATAAGGCTGGTAACTAAGTCTTTAAATTCTCCCCGAAGACCATGAAACACATATAAATTGAAATTTTCAAGCGAAATTGGCCGACCAGTAGCGGCCAATTCATTAAATAAGGCCTTAGCTTTTTGCATAAATTGAGTTACTGATTCATCACCTTGTCAAAGATCCTGAAAGGAGCCGTGAAGTTGCATAATATGAGAGTTGGAGGTGGAAGTCAGAGCTCGCTCAAGAGTGCCCCAAGCTGAACAAGAACTTTGACAGCCAAGAACAAGATGCAAAACTTCTATAGATAAGGAGGAAAGAAGAGCACTCAAAATGAGTTGGTCTTGTTGTTTCCAATGAAGAAAGAGCGGATTTTCCTGAAGAGAGATACCATCTCCGACAAGAACATGTGAAGGTGGACATGTGTTGGAGCCATCAACAAAACCAAAAACTCCTTGGCCTAGAAGATAAGGCAGCATCTGCATACGCCAATATAAATAATTAGTGTTTGTTAATTTGAGGGAGATGACTTGATGAGTGTGAGAAAGGGAGATAATACTTATGGCAACAGAGGCAGCAGCTGCATTAGACGTGGGCTACAAGAGGAGGTGTTCACCAGACATGGCAGAGGAGAACTAGGCGGTGACGCAGCAGAGGAGAGCAAAGGAGGCGTTGCAGGAGAAGGCTGCACTACCGGAGAAGAAAGCTGGACTGTTGGTGCTGCAGAATTGGAAGTTGTATGTGGCGGCTGTTCCATGAAGAAGGAAGGTTGTGAGAAAAGTAGATTTAATTATTTTAGGGTTTTACGGCTCTGATACCAAGTTGAGAATAATGGAATGTGTTAGGTTGTGCCTTAGCCAACCTTCCTATTTATATATATGCGGCAAAACATTGCAGTAATTATAGGGATTACAACATTGGAATAATCCTATATTAATTTCCTATTCTAATAGATACATGCTATACATTCTATAATAGGGATGTAGTTTAATTTGAATAAAATCCTGGACAGGCAAAAAGAAACATCAACATGCTGATATGAGTCTACAATTGATTCCATGAATCCAAGGGAAAGAGCTATAAACATTCCATTCTTAGAGTAGAGATGCAGCAAAGACAATCCCTACATGATCACACTTCCAACAGAGAATATTAATTAACTAGAAATCGACACATTGCTCAAGTCATAATCAGAGGTGAAGGCGATAAGTAGGAGTGGCGCACAGATGGTTTGCTCTCGGGGTTACAAGACCAAACGCCTCAGTCATGTCCAATTCCTCCGGCAACATATTGTTAGGAAGCTCCCACTCAAAGCAATGCACCAGCTGTGCCACAATTTGCCGAACCATGGTTAGTCCCAAATGCATTCCAGGGCAGCTCCAGCGCCCTGACCCGAAGGGGAGAAGCTGGAAATCGCGTCCACGAACATCTATGTTACTCCCAGCAAACCTCTCTGGAATAAACTTATCTGCATCAGTCCAAGCACTTTGGTCGCGCCCAATAGCCCAAACGTTTACAATAACACGTGTTTTTTGCGGGATGAGGAAGCCATCTATGGTGCAATCTTCCATTGACTCGTGAGGGAGAAGTAGAGGTGCCACTGGATGGAGCCTGAAAGCTTCCTTTATAACCATGTGCAAGTACTCCAAGCCCTCCAGGTCTGATTCTTCCACCATTCTATCCATGCCTATTTTCTCTTCCAGCTCTTTCTGGACTTTCTTCATTACTCTCGGATGCTTGATGAGCTCGGAGAGAGTCCACTCAATTGCTGTGGCTGAGGTGTCCATTGAGCCTACAAGCATGTCCTGAAAGAGAAAGGTACAGATTTAAGGATAATCACGTGATTTATGTGTGCTGCTTACTAACAGTTATTTTAAATCTATTTACCAAGATTATGGCTTTGATGTTGTCTCGACCAATACGATACTCAGTTTCTTCAGATCCCAAGAAGTCCAACATGACATGAACAAAATCTTTGGTTCTGTTTTCGTCCTTGAACTGAATGTGCTCATCAATAATCTTCTCAAAGAAGTCATCAAAAACCTTGCCTACGGCCTTCATGCGCTTTGAAAGACCCTGAAGGTCAAGTCGCGCAATTGGAGGGATGTAATCACCCAAGTTAAAACTTGCTGCTAAACGCATGCCCTCATGAATCACTGGTTTGAACCCCTTCTCATCAAATTCCTTCTCCATGTATTTCTTTCCAAAAACCATCCTACAACTGATGTCAGCGCTTAGAGATGAGACCTTGGCACTAAGATCAACGGCAACACGCTCACGAGAAGCATCTTTAATGTAGTCAATCAAGAGGTCAAGCTCTTCTTTCCTCGTGGACATGAAAGAATTTATTTTATGGTTGCTAAGCAACTCAAGGGTACACATCTTGCGCACGTTGCGCCAATAAGAGCCATATGGAGCAAATGATAAGTTCTTCTGCTCGTAAGAGATATGCTTCGCAGCCTCATTTGGTGGCCTACTAGCAAACACGAGGTCATTGGTCTTAAGAATCAATTCGGCAGCCTGAGGCGATGAGACAACTACAGTAGGCACCAAGCCTAACCGCATATACATGATAGGGCCGTACTTCTTTGCTAGTTGATGCAAGTCATGGTGAGGGAACTTCCCTAACAAATGTAAGCTACCAAATATAGGAAACCCTATTGGACCAGGGGGTAACTTGCTATCCTTGATCTTTCTTTTCGACAACCAAGCTCGGAGGAAGAAAGCGAGCGCAATCAAGGCTAGAGTGGTTAATATCCAAGCCATGCTATGTCTGATTTATTGAGTTTCGGCTCTATACTCTATCTTAGTGAAAGCAAACCTAAATCCAACTCTTGCTTCATAAAGAGAAGACGCTGCACATAGCAGTAACTAGGGAGATGGTAACAGGAAGAAAACAAAGTGATCAATCAATTGTGAATATGTGTGAACTCAATTATTTCTCTCTATGTGGTTCCACCAATTCCACTAGTAGGAGGAAATCAATCAAGAAAAAGACATCAATGTGAGTATAAAGGTGTGGTTTCTAGCGTGTAAGAGTGGGACATAGACACTTGGGATATGAAAACCTTCAGCCGGATGAACAGTTAGTCATGTTTGGGAAAGCCAAAGCCAAACCACATAATTTAGTGAGATTTTATCATCTAGCCAAAGCCAAACCACATAATTTAGTGAGAAGCCAAACCACATAATTTAGTGAGATTTTATTATCTAGCCAAAGCCAAACCACACTTAAAACAAACCATTAGTTTTCTTCTTACAACTTGTGCTTCACATTTTAAGACCATTAGTTTTCTTTTTACAACTTGTGTAGTACATCTACCTGTTAATGCGGGTACTTCTACCAACCAAAATTCCAACAACTTATTAATCAAGTACAACTCTTGATTCAAGCGGTGTAGCCGTTTAGGGGAAAAATCGAGTTGTGTCACCCTAACAAGTCTCAACACCATTAGTAACATTAGATGCTCTGACACCACTGTAAAAGGCCGCTCCCAGCTATTATAGAATAGAAAATTAATATAGGATGTTGTAATCATTACAATTACTCATGTATCTATTAGAATAAGAAAGTAATATAGGATGTTGTAATCATTACAATTACTACAGTGTTCTACTGCCTCTATATAAATAGGAAGGTTGGCTAAGGTACAACCCAACACATTCCATTATTCTCAACTTGGTATCAGAGCCACAAAACCCTAAAATAAATTAAACCTACTATTCTCATAGCCTCCCAGCCTCCCTTCTTCAATGGAACAGCCGCCACATACATCTTCAAATTTTGCAGCACCAGTAGTCCAACTTTCTTCTTCTCCAGCAGTGCAGCCCTCTTCTCTTACAACGCCTCCTCTGCCTTCCTCTACTGCGTCACCGCCTGGATTCTCCTTTACCATGGTTGGTGAACGCCTCCTCTTGTAGCCCACGTCAGCTGCCTCTGTTGCCTGTACTGCCGCAAGCATTATCTCCATTTCTCACACTCATCAAGTCATCTCCCTCAAATTAACAAACATCAATTATTTATATTTGCATATGCAGATGCTGCCTTATCTCCTAGGACAAGGAGTTTTTGGTTTTGTTGATGGCTCCAACACATGTTCTTTCCCATGATGGTATCTCTCTTCAGGTAAATCCGTTTTTTCAAACCTGGAAACAACAGGACTAAATTATTCTAAGTGCTCTTCTTTCCTCCCTTTCTATGGAAGTTTTACATCTTGTTGTTGGCTGTCAAAGTTCTTGTTCAGCTTGGGGCACTCTTGAGCGAGCTCTCGCTTCCACATCCAACTCTCGTATTATGCAACTTCATGGCTCTCTTCAGGATCTTCGACGGGGTGATGAATCAGTAACTCAATTTATGCAAAAAGTGAAGGCCTTATTTGATGAATTGGTCGCTCTTGGTCGGCCAGTTTCACTTAAAGATTTCAATTTATATATGTTTCATGATCTTCAGGGAGAGTTTAAAGACTTAGTTACCAGCCTTATTACCAAGGCTGAACCTTTATCATATGCAGATCTTCACAGCCATCTCCTCACACATAAATTTCTTCATAAATCTTCTGCTGCCATATATGCTCCTCTGCTACCCACACCCAGCATTCCATCTTCTGCTCTTGTTGCACAACACCAGACTTTTGGCAATTCTGGCCGCAGTAAGGGCCTCTTCAACAGTGGCTGGCGTCCCAACCAGTCCAACAGCAGAGGCAACCGATTTGTTGGCTCCATACCTGATCACCGCAGCTTCCAAAACTCCTTCTTCGGTGACAATAGGCACAGCTCCTAGCAGCGCAATATGGGGTTGAATCCACGCTGCCAACTGTGTCAGAATTTCAGCCATACAACTCCCCATTGCCCTCAATTCCAACAGCGAGGTTATGGCCAACAACCTACTGCTAACCTGGTGCAGCGCAATCTCTCCTCAACCGATTCTGTTGATTGGTTTCCGGATACCGGTGCCAATCAACACGTCACACCTGATCTTGCCACCTTGACCGCTTTAGAACCGTATCTTGGTAATGATAATTTGCATGTTGGTGATGGTAAGGGCCTTCCTATATCTTATCTTGGTCATGCAAAAATATATACACCACATCATTCTTTTCACCTTATCTAATGTTCTTCATGTTCCTGCAATCACGAAACCTCTGCTCTCTGTTCATAAATTTTATCTTGATAATAATGTTTATTTTGAATTTCACCCTCATGTGTTTTATATCAAGGATTTCAACACCCATGAAGTCCTTCTCTAAGGTCAGAGTAAAGATGGTCTCTATGCCCTGACCAAGTCTTCCGTCACGTTAGTTCCTCAAGCCTATTGGTCTCTCTACACTTCTGCCTCTGCCAATTTATGGCATCGTCGACTAGGTCATCCTACTTCACGTATTTTTCAATTGTTAATCTCAAAAAATAAGATCATTTGTAACAATAAACGTCTTAATTTTCAATGTCAAAGTTGTCCTTTAGGAAAATCATCGCGTTTGTCTTTAGGACCTATGGGTCACAAAACTTCTGCTCCACTTGAATTAATTTTTAGTGATGTATGGGGCCCTGCTCCTCTTTTTTCTTCAAATGGCTATCATTATTTTGTTATCTTTGTTCATGCTTATACTAAATATGTATGGTATTATCCTCTCGTTGCCAAGTCTGATGTTTACTCTGTTTTTCATCAATTTCTGACTCTTGTCGAATGTCAATTTTCATTAAAAATTAAATCTGTTCAAACTAATTGGGGCGGTGAATACAGAAAACTATCCACATTTTTTCAGACCATTGGTATTCATCATCGTCTGATTTGTCCCCACACTTATGAACAAAATGGAACAGTAGAGCGGTGTCATAGGCATATTGTGGAAACAGGTCTTACTCTTTTAGGGCAATGCAAAACACCTTTTCGATTCTGGAATTATGCTTTTGAAACCTCTATTTATCTTATAAATTGCATGCCTACTCTTGTTCTTGCCCATCGCTCTCCGTTTGATTGTTTATTTCAACGGTCTCCTGATTATCATTTTTTATGTACCTTTGGGTGTCTCTGTTTTCCTTTTCTGCGTCCATATAATAATCATAAATTGGATTTCCGTTCCTCTCCATGTGTGTTTTTTGGATATAGTTCCTCACATCTTGGTTATCAATGTCTTGACATTGCATCTTACCGTATTTATATTTCCCGTCATGTTCGCTTCCATAAACATTTGTTTTCATTTGATAATTCTAAACAGATTGCAAAGGTCTCCACCACAACCCCACCCCACCCTCTACTATCACCCCCCTAAATTTGCTAAACCACCCACCGCCACCCACTTTCACCAACCACCAAAACAGCCCACAACACTCCGCTCTACCACTCCAAACAGCCACCCGACCACAGCCTCCACCCATCCCTTGGCCATCATCCTGTTGTAACCTAATTTTGGATTCACCAAGATTTTCTTGAATGTTATTTTTTTTCTATTATTATTTATAAAAATCCAAAAAAATTAAGAAAAAGTTTAAAATTCAAAAATATATTTTTCTCGAGTCAACCGCATCTTTCCATCAAAACCAAGTCCACCAGGTCAAACCATGTCGACCAAGGTAAAAAATGAGTTTCGAGCTGTTTCGAGTCAAAACCGTCATTTTTTATTCCCAAATCCATCTCAACCGTTGAAATAATCTTACCTTTGATCCCGTCGTGCCACGTCACCCGGTGTACCGATCTTTTGGTGCAAAGCGCCACACCAGATCAACACTCAGCCCATCTGGACCATCCGATCAACCTGCACATCTAGCCAATCATAGCCATCCGATTGTTTCATCCGAGATCCAACGGCGCACAGTGTTCAGCGGTACCGGTGTACCATGCACGCGTTCACACCGTAGCGTAATCTTGGACTCTCTCTCTCCTCTCACTGGCGACTCCTTCTCTCTCATCCGATCTCCACTTTCGGCCGTCTCAAGCCTCCGCACCACCACAGAAAGGTTTCTACCCTGCTGTAAAGAAAAACCCTGGTGGTTTTCATCATTTTCTCTGCCTCATATGGCTGGAAAAAGACCGCGATCTTCGTCGGCCACTGAAGCTTCAAACCGACGATTCTCCCTCGTCAGCCATCAACGGCCGTCGATACCACCACCATTAAAATCCTCGACCTCCAATCTACCAGAATCGACCATCGGTTGGCCATAAATCTCGCTGGAAAATTTCGTCACCGCCAACATTAACCGCACATGAGCCACACGCGCCGACAGTGGCATTTTCATAATTTTTCAAGAAATCCAAGAGTATTTCAGTCTTTTACCTATACAGTGGCACTCAAGTTATTTTTTTTTATTTCTAACATTTTTTTTTATTTTGTATATAAATTTTCTTGCATGTAAAAAAAAATAAAACAAAAAAATAAATATATAAAAAAAACAACGTGGATCCAACACCCATCTTATCATATTATCGGTCGTGGGTGCAAAGCCCAACTTCTCAATAATAGTTATACCTATTTTTTAATGATATCAAAATATTTGTTTTTATAAACAAATATTGTTTGTCGACACGTCTCTTTTTACAGAAAAGGACCGATGTCCAAAAAGTTTAAATACCAAACAAATATGGATTATGTCCATGATTTTTTTGGTAACTCAGACGTAAATCTCCTTTTTAGGGTTAAATGTCGATATTTTAGACGAGTCTCCTATTTTTAGGGACTGATGTCATTTTTAAAGTGTCTCCTATTTTTAGGGACCAACGTTAACCATTTTAAAAAATAAAATTGCAAATAAGCTCAAAATATAATATCATTTGAAACAAATAAAAAAGGTAACCTTTCTTTTGAAAGGATGATTTAAAGGTGGTGTCTACCTCCCCTTAATCATAACTAACCCAGTACCTGAATCTCTGGGACCAATGTCTAATTTGGGATTTCTAGTTCCCTCATATTACTAGATGGCGACTCCAATAAAATCTTTATATTTCCCCAAATCAAAAAATAATCTTTTGTTAAATAAACAAAGAAAAGCAGAGTCGTCGCCCGACGTCGTGTATCGACAGTTCTGATGCAAGTTCATATCATCAATTTGTCTCCTCTCCTCATGGTCTTGGGGCACTTTGTAGTCCTTCCTCTGCTTCACCCTCTCTGGCCAGCACTTTTGCAGCTTTTGTCTCTGCTTCCAGCCCCTCCTTTGCTGACAGTCCTGCGCTGAAGGCTGCTTCTTTATCATCCTCTCCCGCTAGTCTGTAACTTATGGTTGATTTGTCTTCTTATCAGCTGCCACAGGTCTCCTCGCTACAATCGTCTTCCCCTATGTCTCCACTAGCACACAGCAAACATCCTATGACTCTTAGACCGCGACAGCCGAAGACAGCTAATTTGGTTACTTCTGTTGCCGCTACTTCTACCTCCATACGTGTACTGTATTCTCCCTCTTCTGAGCCTTTTGCATTCTCTGATGCTGACCAGTATGTAGTTTGGCATAATGCCATGTGTGATGAGATCGCCGCTTTACATGAAAATCGCACTTGGTTTTTGGTTCCATTTTATCCTTCGATGAACGTCGTTGGTAGTAAATGGGTATATCGGATCAAACGTCGTGTTGATGATAGTATTGAGCGCTATAAAGCGCGCCTTGTTGCTAGAGGTTTTGCCCAGCAGGAAGGTATTGCTTATTCTGCAAACTTCAGTCTAGTTATTAAGCAAGCCACTGTCCGATTGGTTTTCTCTATCGCGGTTTAGCAAAATTGGAAGATTCATCAGCTTGATATTCATATTGCCTTCCTCAATGGTGTTCTTACTGAAGAGGTCTACATAAAACAACCTCCAGGTTTCGTTGACTCTTCTCTTCCATCTCATGTGTGCAGATTGCACAAATCATTGTATGGTTTGAAATAGGCACCGAGAGCATGGTACACTCGTCTAAGTGATTTTGTGCTCTCCATCGGTTTCCGAGCTTCCAAAATTTTTTGCTCTCCCTGTTTATCTTATCTGATGGTACTAATATCTTTTATCTCCTGGTGTATGTTGATGATATTCTACTCACGGTTAGCAACTTTGCTATTCTCCATCACCTTATACAGTTACTCAGCTCTGAGTTCAACCTTCATGACTTAGGTGCTGGTCACTACTTTTTGGGTATTGAAGTTTAGTCTACCGGTATGGGTTTAATGCTGCGTCAACATAAATATATTCTTCACATCCTCACCCGAGCTGGTATGACTTCTTGCAAACCAGTTGATACTCCAGTCTCCCATTCGAAAGTCATTTTATTACCGGATCATTCATTCTCTGATTCTACACGATTTCATCAAATCATGGGTGCTCTTTAACATCTTACCTTCACCCATCCAGATATATGCTTTGTTGTTAATAGAGTCTGTCAGTTTATGCATGCTCCTATAGATTCTCATCGGGCCGCTGTCAAACGTATTTTACGCTATCTTAAAGGTACGGCATCTTATGGTTTCCATATCACTCAAGGCTCCTCTTTTGCTCTACATGGCTTTACAGATGCAGATTGGGCTGGTAGTATTGATGATCACAAGTCTATGGGCGGCTATCTTGTCTTTTTTGGTCAGACACCGATTTCTTGGAAATCCAGCAAACAACGCACTGTTGCTCGCTCCTCTACTGAGGCTGAGTATAAAGCCCTTGCTGATGGTACCGCTGAATTCATTTGGCTTCAGTACTTGTTAACAGATTTGCAGGTTCCCTCAGTCTCTGCTCCTACCATTTGGTGTGATAATCTTGGTGCTACCTATCTCTCAGCAAATCCTATCTTCCATGCTCATACTAAGCATGTTGAAGTGGATTATCACTTTGTCCATGACCGTGTTGCCAAGAAAGAAATTCAGATTCATTTTGTTCCCTCTCAGGATCAAGTTGCCGATTTCTTCACTAAATCGCTTCCTGTTGCATCCTTTACTGCTTTTCGGTTCAAGCTTCGAGTTGATCCCCCACCCTCAGCTTGAGGGGGCATATTATAGAATAGAAATTAATATAGGATGTTGTAATCATTACAGTTACTCATGTATCTATCAGAATAGGAAAGTAATATAGGATGTTGTAATCATTATAGTTACTGCAGTGTTCTACGACCTCTATAGAAATAGGAAGGTTGGCTAAGGCACAACCCAACACATTCTATTATTCTCAACTCCAGTGCGTGTAAGCAGCTACGCTACTTTGAAAAGTCTAAGCAAAACAACATTCGAGAAAGTTTTATGCCTCAACGTTCATCTAGTCCCATGAAAGATCGCTCTTTTCATCATGGCACCCCTACTTAAAATGGGTATTCAAGGCATGTTACTTCTCATTACCATGGGATAGGTAATAACCACCAATCTTGTCACTCTACACCAGAATACTCAAGCTCCCAAAAACTAAGCAAACAAAAGGCTAAATGGAGGTAAACCTTTGAGCACATCTAAGAAGATGCCTACAACCCTCATCAAGTGTCCCCCCCAGTCTATAAATGTTTTGAATACATGAATTCCTCAAGATTATATCTCTATAAAAATGACATTGGATAAATATGATGGTCTTGCCAATTTAAAAAAACATGTGAAAAATATGCAAAGTAGTTTGGAGTTAGTAATTCATGAGAGTGATGTGATGTGCAAGATACTCCTTACAACCTTTATAGGATCTATGCATGCTTGGTATAACAACATAGAACCAAGTTCTATTTAAGGATTCAGATATCTTTGCGCTAAGTTGGTGGCGTGTTTCAATACAAGTATACCCACAAAGCAGAGTTTCATAGAGCTCTTTGGGGTTACCCAGTCAGATGATGAATCCACAATGGTATACGTCAAAAGGTTTAGCAAGGAGATGTTCAAGTAGAAGAGTTGTTTGAGCTAGTGGCCATTGAGGCTTAGACGGATATGCATACTCCAATCATCAAATCTGGAAATTATTGGTGAAGGTTTAAGATATAGGTGAAGAGAGGTAGTCCCCTCCTTTGTTAGTGTTAGGCAGGAACTAGAAAGATCAGAAGTTGGTTCTAACTTAGCTGGTAATCCAAAAAAGTCTACTAAACAGAGTGTTGAAGGGACAGCCTACCAAATGTGTTCTGGAGTCCACGGTTAAAAAAGTTAAAGAAACGGCTCAGTCATAGCCAAACCGACTATGATCATAGATAGGTCAAGTATGAAAACAACCTATCTAGCTAGTGAAGGAAGACTTTCTAGGGATAAGAGACATAGGGCTAAAAAGAGCCAAAAAAGGATCTTTCGTGTATAATCTTATACATATAATATCAAATGTTATCGATTCTGGTGTGTAGACCAAATAATACAACACAATAAAAAATTTCTAGATTTATGGAGATATAAAAAAAACATATAAAGTTGTAGGTTCCTAATTTTAAAGGAATTCCTGCCAAGATGATAGATCCTGTTGTAAGTGCCTGTACATAAGCTTCGGGTAACCAAATATGAACTGGTACCATAAGCATTTTGATGGCAAAAAAGGTGAAAGAAGCAATCGATAGAAAGATTTGGAGTCACACACTAAATTCCATATTGTTCATAAATATTCATTTTTTATTTAAAAATTTAATCCATAACAAATTTCACATTGGACCTCACACTAGAGTATCTATATTTGGATTTGACGGGGGTACCAAAGACTTATGAAATTGGGTGAAGGAACATGCTCTATGGAGAGACTTGTATGCTCAATTTGACAAAAGCTTGCTTAAGGTTAAGCAAGTCATAGAGAATCATATATGGGTGGAAGAGGCATGTGTGTTGCAACACAGACCTCCTTGTTTTTATAAGGATCACTGACCTGAAGGACCTTCTAGGAGGAATCTTTCATTGATTTGGAACTCGAGCTCTAGAAATAATAGGAAAGGATTATCCCGTGATTGGTTTCCATATCCTGAAAGGTTTCCCTCTCCCTTGAAAACCATTATCACTGAAGTATATACTACCATTAAGGGTAAAGAATGTTGGGATTTGCCATTAATGGGCAACCTACCCTAAGAAGTAGGGTTACCATCTGTCAATGGTAGTTGCACCCACCATTGACAAATGCATCAACCCATATGCAGCTGCTGTTGTTGAAAAAGAGGAGCCACCATTCTTGCCTATAAATAGGCAGCAAGAGAGCAGATCAAAGTGTGAGAAGTTAAAGAGCATGTGAAGAGGATAGAGAGAAAGAGAGAAAGAGAGAGCTACAATGGCAGCAGCCATTACAGCAGCTGCAAGGGCAGCAATGTTAGCTGGGAGTAGAGTAGAGTGAAGTGATCCTCCTCCTCCATGTATTTGTTTTGTATTCTTTCTCTATCTCTAAATAATATGGACTCTCTCCCGTGGATGTAGGCGAGTTGCCGAACCACGTTAAATATTGTGTCTCAGTGTATTTACCCTCCTATGAGCAATTATCAGTACATCACCGGTCAGAATCCCCAACAATTGGTATCAGAGCATTTGGTTTAAGTGGTGTTTGATTTTTGCTTAAAAATGAAAGTTGTCAAAATGGTGTTTTGACCATACCACTGTGTAGAGGAGGAAGAGACGAAGCCACTGGTGAAAACAGCGTCAAAATCGGATGTCGAACATGGTCGCACTCTCCATCACTCTCCAGCAAGGCGTCTGCCCACGCGCGCAGATGCGCCCCACACGTCTTCTTCACCCGGATGAGTTGCCCCGACCCATGAACAGTTTGAACAGTATGAACAGTAGCATGCAAAGGATGACATCAACATGCATTGACTAGTCAACAGCCATGTCAACATAGTGGGACCCACCTGCCACGTCATTTGCCGAATGGGAGCCGAGCCGAGGGATAGGATCTAGTGTAGCTGATCCTACGTGCAACTGGATCTGAGATTGAATTTGAGTCGTTGATCAAGCTAGAATTGTTTTGATCAAATCTTAGCTGTCTGAAGTACAATTTGGACGATTCAAGACATGTTTCCAGCTAATTTGATCATTCCGGATGCAATGGTATGGGCTGATTATTGAGATTCAAGACCAAAAATGGCAGTGGTGAATTATTAAAGAGAGATTGCCCGATCAGGAGGCATCTAAAGGTCATCATGGTGGTCAATAGAGATAAAGAAGAAGAAGGTGCACATGTTTACCCAATTACATGTGCTGAACTATTAAATGGGGAAATGTAATGCCTTGATGGAAGGCAAAATTGGGACACTCTAGACACTCGGTTATGTGGACAATTTGAGGTGGAGAGTGAAAACTGATGAAGACCAATCTTGACGAATCTAAGCATTAGTAGTCTCGCTAGATGTAGAGAAATCAGGTATAAAACCAGGATACCCAGATCACTTGTAAAGGAAAGTCGCAACAAAGCTAACAAATGGTTGTATATATGGAGAGATAGTACGATGGATAGATATGGCCTAAGAAGTTCTGTCTAGGAGATTGGGTTTTAAGCGAGCCGAGTTGAGCTGAGCCGAATGGGAGCCGAGCCGAGGGATAGGATCTAGTGTAGCTGATCCTACGTGCAACTGGATCTGAGATTGAATCTGAGTCGTTGATCAAGCCAGAATTGTTTTGATCAAATCTTAGCTGTCTGAAGTGCGATTTGGACGATTCAAGACATGTTTCCAGCTAATTTGATCATTCCGGATGCAATGGTATGGGCTGATTATTGAGATTCAAGACCAAAAATGGCAGTGGTGAATTATTAAAGAGAGATTGCCCGATCAAGAGGCATCTAAAGGTCATCATAATGGTCGATAGAGATAAAGAAGAAGAAGGTGCACATGTTTACCCAATTACATGTGCTGAACTATTAAATGGGGAAATGTAATGCCTTGATGGAAGGCAAAATTAGGACACTCTAGACACTCGGTTATGTGGACAATTTGAGGTGGAGAGTGAAAACTGATGAAGACCAATCTTGACGAATCTAAACACTAGTAGTCTCGCTAGATGTAGAGAAATCAGGTATAAAACCAGGATACCCAGATCACTTGTAAAGGAAAGTCACAACAAAGCTAGCAAATGGTTGTATATATGGAGAGATAGTACGATGGATAGATATGGCCTAAGAAGTTCTGTCTAGGAGATTGGGTTTTAAGCGAGCCGAGTTGAGCTGAGCCGAATGGGAGCCGAGCCGAGGGATAGGATCTAGTGTAGCTGATCCTACGTGCAACTGGATCTGAGATTGAATCTGAGTCGTTGATCAAGCCAGAATTGTTTTGATCAAATCTTAGCTGTCTGAAGTGCGATTTGGACGATTCAAGACATGTTTCCAGCTAATTTGATCATTCCGGATGCAATGGTATGGGCTGATTATTGAGATTCAAGACCAAAAATGGCAGTGGTGAATTATTAAAGAGAGATTGCCCGATCAAGAGGCATCTAAAGGTCATCATAATGGTCGATAGAGATAAAGAAGAAGAAGGTGCACATGTTTACCCAATTACATGTGCTGAACTATTAAATGGGGAAATGTAATGCCTTGATGGAAGGCAAAATTAGGACACTCTAGACACTCGGTTATGTGGACAATTTGAGGTGGAGAGTGAAAACTGATGAAGACCAATCTTGACGAATCTAAACACTAGTAGTCTCGCTAGATGTAGAGAAATCAGGTATAAAACCAGGATACCCAGATCACTTGTAAAGGAAAGTCACAACAAAGCTAGCAAATGGTTGTATATATGGAGAGATAGTACGATGGATAGATATGGCCTAAGAAGTTCTGTCTAGGAGATTGGGTTTTAAGCAGGACCGTTGTGACCCCTCCAATCTTTCCTGGAAACTTGCTTAGTGGAAGGATTATCCATACGGTATATTTTCGTATATGTAACAGTTTGTAATGAAACTGGTGAAGACTATTAGGAAGACGGCACAAGGGGAACAGTTGGGTTCTGTATGATCAAGATTCTGATGGAGTGGTGATTTCTCCAAAGAAGGTAGATTCTGTGACTGTGATTTCTCGTGGGGAGAATTGATGAAAACCCTGATAATGGAAGAGAAATACAACAAGGGGATAAAGATTGGCACCCTATTTGGACTTGGACATGTGTTGTGACAGGATGAGCTGCTGTCAAACATAAGCAAGGAATAGGGAGAAATCTGGAGAACAGAAATTGCACAAGGGCACACGGAGATTGTGCAAGAGTACCCGAGGGATCCTAACGAGGTACTGTAATGAGACAATAAGTGCAAGGAGAAGAAGAGTTCCCAGATAAAGCTCAGAGCAGAGACTGTGTGAAAGTTGTACAACATGAAGTCTCTTGTGCTCTTGATGAAGACAACACGCAAGGACCTTTCCAATGCATGCAAGGATGGAAAGATGAGCTGTTGCAGAGGCACCTAATTGAGGAGGTGCGAACGCCTGTGATCAAAGGCGACCACCTATAATGAAAGGCGAAGACACCAAAGAGAGTTGGTGTGGGTGGAGCAGTCAAGTAGAAAGGTGTAAAAGCTCCAAATATAGAAATCAAGGTGGAGGATTGCGAGGAGTATACCGCAACTTTCTCTTTCTATGTAATCAGTGGTAGTGATCTCCCATAGTCCACGTGGTGGTAGAGAATTTTAGAGCCGCTTTGATGCATCCCAGCTGAAGGAGGATGAGACCACCTTATGACAACAGGCGAAGACACCTTAGAGAAGGTGTGAGGGCTGTGATAGGAGCCCCATTTCAGACCGCCACATGACGATGAATGGAGACACCCGAGGAGAAGGTGTGTGGGCCACGATATAAGCCCAGTTCAGAATGCCCAGAGCTGATATGATGGCTAGATATAAGTGGACAGATGGATAGCCAAATGAAGTGGCTATGATGAGTATGAAGACAAATGCAGGATTGACTTTCATGGATATTGCCCCCATGCTAAAGATCAATGAGCTAGAAGACATTTGCCTTGGACAATAAGTGTGTGACTTGTGGAGCATTAAGACGCGACTGTTATGAATGAGCAAAGGGCATGCGCAGGTTCCGGGAACAAGTTGACTCTTGTTAAGGTGGTGAGCTCGGTGATGGCATTGTAATACTCAGAGTATGAAGACAGATATGGATCAACCTTAATGGGTTGTCCCCATGGTTAAAGGTGGATAGCTACCTGGACTCTTGAGACTAAGAGAGAGAGACTCACGGAGAAGTAAGGCGTGGTTCCTAAGGTGGAACAAAGGGCAGGCGCAACTCCTGGATGAGTAGACTCTTGGAAGAGTGGTGAGCTAGTGATCATATTAAGATACTCAGATAATGACTGTCGCACTTGGAATATCCGTTTGAGGGGGTGTTGTAAGCCTTGGAGTAAGGCTTGATGAATCATTCTGAACCCAGCATGGTTGATATGCTCGAAGGGGAATGTTGTGTCCCAGAGACAAGCGTTAACACTCTTCAGATATGATGTGGCAGACCATCTGGTTGTAGTGATCCTTTTGTGTGAGAAAAGGTATGCTTTTGTGACTCTAGTGATTGAAAGGTTTGGCGAGTACCTGTAAACTTGACCACAGACGCTCTTGGAATGGTAAGCTTGGAAGAGCTGCAGGATGCAAGCTTGTGCTGAAAAAGCAAGAGGACAATTGCCCATATAAATGTCAAAGGGGGTGATTGTTGAGATTTGCCATTAATGGGCAACCTACCCTAAGAAGTAGGGTTACTATTTGTCAATGGTAGTTGCACCCACCATTGACAAATGCATCAACCCATATGCAGCTGCAGTTGGTGAAAAAGAGGAGCCACCATTCTTGAACCCATGCGTAGCTGCTGTTGTTGAAGAAGAGGAGCCACTATTCTTGCCTATAAATAGGCAGCAAGAGAGCAGAACAAAGTGTGAGAAGTTAGAGAGCATGTGAAGAGGATAGAGAGAAAGAGAGAGCTGCAATGGTAGCAGCCATTGCAGCAGCTGCAAGGGCAGCAATGTGAGCTAGGAGTAGAGTAGAGTGAAGTGATCCTCCTCCTCCATGTATTTGTTTTGTATTCTTTCTCTATCTCTAAATAATATAGACTCTCTCCCGTGGATGTAGGCGAGTTGCCGAACCACGTTAAATATTGTGTCTCAGTGTGCTTGCCCTCCTATGAGCAATTATCAGTACATCACCGGTCGGAATCCCCAACAAAGAATTTATCCAATATCCTCCACCAATGAAAGCCACTTCCTATACACAAACATCCAATAAGTATTGCATGTTTTACTAGGACAAAGAGCTTGATACTGAACAATGATTTACTTTGAAGAAGGAGAATAAGCATTTGATAGCCAAATGTTATATTTAACAATTTATGAAGAGGGTTACCAGTATAGAGCAAAACAGAGAAGAGTTCAGCCAACCCCACCAAGTATTGTTGGTGATCAATGTTATTCTAGGTAGAACCTCATCAAGAGGTGATAGTGGAAGTGGAAAAAGAAAATATAGAAAGAAAGTCCTTATGACTGCTCGCCTTCCAAATACGTGGCTTGAACCTTTTATGTTTTCCCAAAAGACAGAGAGGGGGTAACATTTTCATATGAGGATGGTATAATTATGTCAACAGTCTTAGCTAATCACCATGTCCGTAGGATATCAATGGATAATGGTAATGCATGCAATATTCTCTCTAGTAATGTGATGGTACATACAAGAATATATCCCCCGATATTAATTCCTATAAATACTCTCCTTATTGGGATCGCAGGTACAGGAATGCTGGTGAAGGGCACCTTAGAGATTTCTATCACCATTAGAATTTACCATAAAAGTCTAGCTCTCAAACAAACCTTTATGGTCATTAACATAAGTTTGGCTTACAAAGCCATCCTAAGAAGACCTCTATCCACCAAATTAACAGAACTAATAGTACTAGATACTTGTCCTAGAAATTTCCTACTCATAATGGTGTGGTCACGGTGCAAGGCAACCAAACATCTTTTAGGCAATATGCCTTCTTATATCTTAAGGGTAAGAAGGCCTTGTTAATGGACCAACATGGTCCTGGGAAGGAATGAGTGGAAGTAAGGATAGAGGCCGTTAAAGGTTGAAAGATGTACCTCTCAAGAAAAAGAAGACGGCCATGAAGATGGGATATCAAGTTTTTTCAAAATCAAAAGATATTTTTATAAAAATAAAATTTAATATTTTATTTTTGTCCATAAATGGATAGATATGAATAGAGAAATATATCTAAAAATTTAATCGGACTCTAAAGTATATTTTTTAGATGCTAGGGCAGCCTCACTTTTTTATTTTTTAAAAAAAAAACAAAACTTAGGAAAACCTCACAGATCAATTGTTAAGAAGACAAAGTCAAGATGACAAACCTAAGAAGATCTCACACATGATAAGTGAGGAATGTCATCTGTAGGCTCTAACTAGTTAATGAAATTATTAGATTAAGCAATGCGGAATTACAAGCACATGATGTATTAGTAGCAGTGCAGGCCTGTTATTTTTATTAAATGAAATTAATAATACTAAAAATGATAATCACAGAGATTTGCTTCCATATTTGATTGTTTAGATTTGCTGTACCCGTAATTCCAAAAACATTATATTATTACCAATAATGCACGCACTCAATAATTTTCTCTAATTAATTATTGGATCTTCTTGCCATATATTCCACTCATGGCTCTATATATATATCAGCAAATTAAACTACAAGTCACATTAGTGTTCTTTTAAAAGAAAAAAAACAGAGTAAGGAAAATGATACCAAAATCAAACATGAAAGGTGTCTCTGTGATCTTCCTGCTCCTTCTGCTGATCTTTGCTGTGACTGCTGGTAATCCCAATTTATCTAACGAACAGTTTCTTGTAACACTTGAATGATCATCAAGGAGTTGAGAATGATTAGGAGGCTTAACCTAATAGGTTAGCCAACCCTTTCTATATATATGAGTAGGGCAATATACAATAGTAAAGGTGGAGATTACCACATAAGAATATGACTACAATATTTCCTATATAATTACATGCTATAATACGCCCCCTCAAGCTGAGGGTGGAGGATCAACCCGAAGCTTGAATCTAAAAGCAGTAAATGAAGCAGCAGGAAGTGGCTTAGTGAAGACATCGGCAAGTTGATCCTGAGAGGAAATAAAACGAATCTGAATCTCCTTCTTCGCAACTCTATCTCGGACAAAATGATAATCAATCTCAATATGTTTTGTGCGAGCATGAAATATAGGGTTTGCGGACAAATACGTGGCACCAAGGTTGTCACACCAGATAATAGGGGCAGAAGGAGTTGGAATCTGAAGATCCGTTAACAAGTACTGAAGCCAGATAACTTCAGCCGTGCCATCGGCTAAGGCTTTGTACTCAGCTTCCGTCGAAGAACGAGCAACAGTGCGTTGCTTACTCGATTTCCACGAAATTGGCGTCTGACCAAAGAACACAAGATAACCACCTGTAGACTTTCTATCCTCAATACTACCTGCCCAATCTGCATCTGTAAAACCATGTAAAGCAAAGGAAGAGCTGCGAGTAATATGTAAACCATGTGATGCCGTACCACGGAGATAACGCAAGATGCGTTTCACGGCAGCCCAATGGGATTCTGTAGGAGCATGCATAAATTGACAGACCCGGTTAACAGCAAAGCAAATATCCGGGCGTGTGAAAGTGAGATATTGGAGAGCACCAACAAGTTGCCGAAAACGAGTAGCATCAGGAAACAATGGATCCGGCATAATGGTGGCTTTGGATGCCGAAATAGGAGTATCAACTGGTTTACAGGATAACATACCAGCTCGTGTGAGGATATCAAGTGTATATTTATGTTGACAAAGCATAAGTCCCAGACTAGTACACTGCACTTCAATACCCAAGAAATAATGAACATCACCCAAATCCCGAAGTTTAAATTCTGAGCTCAGTAGCTGAATGAGTCGTTGTAGCAGAGTTCCATTATTACCCGTAAGTAGAATATCATCAACATAAACCAAAAGATAACAAATATCACTACCAACCGAGAAGATAAACAATGAGGTATCCACTTTAGAAGCACGGAAACCAATGGATAATAGAAAATCATTCAGACGAGTGTACCAAGCCCGCGGAGCCTGTTTTAACCCATATAGAGATTTATGCAATCGACATACATGACCTGGGAGTGCAGAATCAACAAAACCTGGAGGTTGTTTCATGTAAACCTCTTCATCAAGGACTCCATTTAGAAATGCATTATGAATGTCAAGCTGATGAATTTTCCAACCACTCGAAACTGCAATGGAGAACACTAAGCGGACTGTCGCCTGTTTGATAACAGGACTAAAAGTTTCTGAGTAATCAATACCTTCTTGCTGAGTGAAGCCCCTAGCAACCAGGCGCGCCTTATACCTCTCAATGCTACCATCAGATCTGCGTTTAATTTTGTAGACCCATCGGCTACCAACAACATTCATGGACGGATGAGATGGCACTAAAGTCCATGTTCTGTTTGCGAGTAAGGCCTGAATTTCCTCTTGCATAGCATTATGCCACGCCTCATATCTGTTAGCATCAGGAAAAATAAGTGGCTCATGCGACGGAGGAGAAGTTACCCGACTGAAGGAAGCAGCAGAGGTGGCTGCCGTGGTGGTGATCAGCGCTGTCTTGGGCTGTCTCGGACGAAGAACCATGGGGTGTTTAGGAGCAGCGGGACATGGAGTAGCAGCACCTGTACCTGGAATGTGCTGAAGAGGATAAGAGGAGAGATCAACACAAAGTTGCAGACCAGGAGGTGAAGCCGGGGAGGTGCGGGGTTGTGCCGCAACTGAATCCTGCAAGTCAGAACCTGTTCCTGCACAATAATCATTGGAAAGACAAGCACGTGGTGATAGTATGGCCGTGTGGGGTGGTGAGGCAGGGTCGGCTAAATCAACGGGTAGGGGAGCAAGCTGGGGGGTTGCGGCAGGGGGCAAAGGTGGGTTGTGTGTTTTGTCGAGTTGGGAAGGAAGAGGCTGAAAACAGGAAGGGGGTTGCAGTGATGGAAGATAGGTAGGTGGAGTGGGGGGAACCGGGGTTGTTGTTACCTGTTCAGACTTTTTAAAAGGAAAGACACATTCATGAAAACGAACATGACGGGAGACATAGACACGACCAGACTCTAAATCAAGACACCGATAACCAAGATGAGACGAGCTATAGCCTAAAAACACACAAGGAGAAGACCGAAAATCTAATTTATGAGCATGATATGGACGTAAAAATGGAAAACAAAGACACCCAAAAGTGCGTAGAAAATTATAATCAGGAGTGCGATGAAACAGACACGCAAAAGGAGATTGATTTTGAAGAACAGGAGTAGGCATGCGATTAATAAGATAGACTGATGATTCCATAGCATAGTTCCAAAAACGCAATGGTGCATTACACTGGCCTAAGAGGGTTAGGCCAGTTTCGACAATATGTCTATGACGACGTTCAACTGTGCCATTTTGTTCATGAGTATGAGGACAAATTAATCGATGATGAATACCAATTGTTTGAAAAAATGTATTTAATTTACGATATTCACCACCCCAATCAGTTTGAACAGATTTAATTTTAAGAGAAAACTGACGCTCAACAAGTGTCTGAAAACGTTGAAACGTGGAAAATACATCAGATTTCGCAACAAGCGGATAATACCAGATATATTTAGTGTGCGCATCAACAAATATAACAAAATAACGAAAACCATCAGAAGAAAACATTGGAGCAGGGCCCCAAACATCACTAAAAATTAATTCAAGTGGGGTAGAAGTTTTGTGACCCGTCGATCGTAATGACAAACGGGATGACTTGCCTAATGGACATGCTTGACATTGAGTAAAAGATCGTTTAGACGTACAAATAATTTTATTATCAGAAACTAACAAATTTAGAATGCGAGGAGTTGGATGACCTAAATGACGATGCCACAAGTCGGCAGTCGCGGAAATGCAAGGAGACCAAAAAACTTGAGGAACTGACGTAGCCGAGGACTCGGAGAGAACATAAAGACCATCATGACTCCGACCGGAAAGAAGAACTTCCTTGGTGACGAGATCCTTCACATAAAACACAGAATCGTGAAATTCAAAATAAACATGATTATCACGACAGAATTTCTGAACAGATAACAACGGTTTGGTAATGTGAGGCACACGAAGAACATTAGTTAATGTAAACGAGCGTTTGGGGGAATATAAAGTAGTATGTCCAACATGGGATATGTCAAGGGCCTTACCATCACCAACATGCAAGAAATCATTACCAAGATAAGGAGCAGAATCAGTTAGAGTTGCAAGATCAGGCGTCACATGTTGATTCGCGCCGGTGTCGGGAAACCAAGTCGTTGCAGCAGAATCATTCGCAACAGCAAGGTGAGCAGAGGGCTGCTGTGTGCTGCTGCGAAACTGATAGCATTGAAGAGCTGAATGGCCAGGAGTGGAACATAATTGGCAGCGCACATGTCCAGACCACTGCCCCTGATTTGGCCGAAAATCTGCAGCAGAGGTGCGCCTGTTCTGCCACTGATTTTGCCTCCAATCTGCAGCGGAGTGACCTCTGTTTGGGGCCTGAAATCGGTTGGTGTTTGAGCGCCAATTACCTCTAGAACGTCCCCTGTTTCGGCTGTGATTAGTCATGGCATAATAAGCAGAATTCGGAGGTGTTGGCAGCAATGGTGGCTGCTGCGGCAGAGAAGAAGAAGACAGCAGCGATGAAGAGGATGAACCGACAGCCATGGAGTGAAAGGAGTTTTTGTGCAAAAACTCGTGGGTAAGGAGATGGCTATGAAGATCAGCATACGATAGCGGTTCAGCCTTGGTTATGAGACTAGTTACCAAGTCTTTGAACTCACCGCGAAGTCCACGAAACACATAGAGATTGAAATCTTCAAGGGACATTGGGCGACCAGCAGCAGCCAATTCGTCAAATAACGATTTGGCTTGCTGCATATACATACTAACCGATGCATCACCTTGCCGAAGGTCTTGAAAGGAGCCATGTAGTTGCATGATCCGAGAATTAGATGGAGAGGCAAGTGCCTTCTCAAGCGTGCGCCAAACACAATGTGAAGTAGAACAATCGACTACAAGATGCAGCACATCCACGGAAAGAGAGGAGAGTAGAGCACTCAAAATAAGTTGATCTTGTTGCTTCCAACGAAGAAAAGAGGGGCTGATGGCAGAAGAAGAATCAGCTGAAGCATCAATCATATGAGATGGAGGACACGGCAAGGAGCCGTCAACAAACTGAAAAACACCTTGACCAAGGAGATATGGCTTCATCTGCATTCTCCAATAAAGATAATTTGTGTTCGTAAGTTTCAACGACACAACATGGTGGGTGTTTGATAAAGGAACCATTGTAGATTGTGTTCCCATAAGAGGCAGAGGAACGGCAGAGCCAGCAGCAGGAAGAGGGCTGGCCGGTGATGATGCATCACCGGTGGAGGGGGAGATTGGATCAACGGCAGCAGGAGGAGAGTCCATGGGGAAGAAAATTAGGGCCGGCTGCAAAGAGAGAAAATATTAGGAGGCTCTGATACCAAGTTGAGAATGATTAGGAGGCTTAACCTAATAGGTTAGCCAACCGTTTCTATATATATGAGTAGGGCAATATACAATAGTAAAGGTGGAGATTACCACATAAGAATATGACTACAATATTTCCTATATAATTACATGCTATAATACAAGGAATACTAATACTCCTTTTATTATATTTATTGTTTCCTTAAATTAGCTATATGTTTTTTATTGATTAATCTTATGTTATTTTGATGAGTATTTAATTAAAGATTTGTGATTTTACGTACCAAATTACACTGTGTGTACGCAGGAAACAAGCATATGATGGCGGATGCAAAGCTTTGTAAAAAAAGTTCATTCCCCACGAATGAGTGCATAGCTATGAATTGTGATTCGGATTGCAAGGAAATTCATGGAAGCAAGGCTAGAGGGGTCTGTAATGGTTTTCTTTTCTGCAATTGTTTTCTGCCTTGCTAGTTTCTGCAATAGCCATCTGTGATGCCCACTTGCGTGGCAGTCTTGGCACATCAAGATGTATTGTCAAAACAAATAAAAAGGTGTGACCAAAAAATAATAAATAAAAAGATTGTCTTATTTTTCATTATTAACCATGTGTTAAAACATGTGATTTGATTAAGAAATAATAAAATTATCGAGAAAACAAATCAAAATGTATATTTTGATATGAAATCCAATTAATACAATCATTAATTATAAAAATAAATAAAGCGCATATACTGAACTTCTTTAACAATTTTTGCTTGACTATTGCCCATGATTTTCCATCGCCCATTAGTTTCATAGTTTTCCATCATCATACTTACATCCGTACAAAACAAAAATCATATTACCATCAACCTATATTTAATGAAAAGTTTCAGACTATATCCCATAAAGTTTTTTTTGTTGTCCTTACAGTCACAATTTGGAGATATTTTTTTACTACGCCATTCATGGCATTTCTCTTGTATATTTCCTAAGTTACAAAATCAAATAAGGTTTGACTTTGATTTTTTATAGCAGACGGTAGAGTTAAATATGGTCCCGTAGAATTATTATTTTTCTTTTATTGTTATTGGCTTGAATAACTTGGTTTATCAAGATCATTTTTTTTCAAAATAATCATTAAAATTTTAATATTATCTATTTCAGACTCGTGAAGATCTTTCTTCAAAATATCTATAAGTTTGAAAAGACATGTCGAGAAAACAAATCAAAACAATATATTTTGAATTAAAATCCAATCAATATAATCATCAATTATGGTGGAAATCAAGTACCATATCAAAAGATTTTAAATGATTAAAGATTGTAATTTATTTTCATAATTGTTTGATTGTGTTTCTATATACCTTTTAATTTGTTAATTGTAATCATGTATCATATCAATAAATAAATATATTCTTATCATGCTACTAGAGCTAATGATCCACATGCAATTGCTTATTATTGCCCGCTCGCCATTACTTTATTTTATTTTTTATATACATTCTTTTATTAACCTTTTTGTTTTTGCCAGTTTCTCTCGGTAATCACCAAACATACATTTCCTACAAGAAAATACTATTGTCACATATTAAATGCAACAAGTGTCGGGATTTTATACAAAGAAATAATTTAAAAACAAATAAAAAAATATAAGAAAAATCCTGAATCAAATGAAAATAGGCAAACAAAGCAATTAAGAAAGAATTATGTGTTAGTAAAATGGAGACAAACAATGCCCCACCTCCACTATATGCTAGTGGAAACAACTCATCTCCCACTTAACACAAAGTGGAAATTCATGGTGGTCATGATCTCCTACTCCCAGCTTAGTTTATAAATAGACACATTGAAGAGCTGATAAGTGTGTGTAGTAGAAGAGAGTGAAGTAATAGACAAAGAGAGCTAGAGTGATTTGAGTTGAGCAGAGAAGAGTTTTTCTCCTCCTCTTTGTTTGTATTGTTTCTTTGATTGATTAATACAAACCAGTAGCTCCGTGAAGTAGGCAAGTTGTCGAACCACGTAAATTTGTGTATATTCAATTTCTGGAATAACCCAACAACTGGTATCAGAGCTTATTCTTGAAAAAGAGAGTGTTTGATCCAAACCCAGAAATCAAAGTGCTCAAAACATGTTTTTATACATACCATTTTGTAGGGGAAGACGAGATAAATCCACTAGTGAAACTCTGGCGAAGAACCGACGTTCTGCATGCCCGCACGCACCAACACACGCCGACCTCAGGACTGCCCACACACACAAACGCGCAAAACACGCCACACGCTCCTTCTTCACTCGATTACCTACAAACGAACCGGGTTGACCCGCCATGTCATCAACCAGTCAGCATCCACATCAGCAATAATGTAAAGTCATCTACCATGTCACATGACCAATCAACAATCCACATCAGCATGGACATGTAAGTCTATTTCCATGTGGCTTTTCCATGTCATCCATTGTAGACCTGTAGTGCTTATGTAGCTGCCACATCATCAATGCCACATCAACTCCTAGAATTTTGATCTGGTGCATCGGAGATGCTATTCACCTGACATGTGACTTCATCTACACTATCCATTTTCCAATCTGATTTGGGTGATTTCAAAGTCGTTTCCAACATTTCTGGCCATTCTAGACAGAATCGTGAAGTCGAATTCAGCAAATTCAAACTCTAAAATTAGTGAAAATGGTAGATGAAATAAAGGTTGTTGGGGAGAGATTTTGGATATCAAAAAATGCTAATCAAAGACTATCTATATGGGAAAAAAAACTTCATATTTCTCTGTTGTGGAGCAAACCAGAGAATATGCAAGAAGAAGATTGGCTAATTCTTGATAGACAAGTTTTGGGCATTATCCGACTATCCTTATCGAGAAGAGTTGCTCACAACGTTACAAAAGAAAAATCCACTGCAAGATTAATAGAAGCCTTGTCTAGGATGTATGAGAAGCCCTCAGCAAATAATAAAGTGCAATTGATGAAGAAGTTGTTCAACTTGAAGATGACAGGAGGCACCTCTGTTACACAACACCTCAACAACTTTAATACCATCACAAATCAATAAAGTGCACTCATTTTGCTAGCTTCACTTCCAAGCAGTTGGAAAGGTATAAGAACAGCCGTGAGTAACTCAGCTGGAAAATCCAAACTAAAATATGATGACATCCGAGTTTGATTTTGGCTGAAGATGTGCGTAGAAAGGACTCCGGTGAAAATTCAAGTTTAGCTCTCAACATCAACACTTAAGGGAGGAGACAGGATAGAGGCTTATCTAGAGGCAGATCAAAATCAAGATACAAAAGTAAAAGCAAGTTTGGACCCAGAAAGCAGGTTGAATGTTGGAATTGTGGCAAACCTGGTCATTACATAGGAGTTGCACAAAACTGAAAAAACCTGAAGCTGACTTTGCAAACGCTACAACAAATGAGGTACAAGATGCTTTAATTCTTGTTCTACAAAGTCCAATTGATGATTGGATTCTTGATTCTGGTGCTTCATTTCACTATACACCACACCATGAAATGATGCAAAACTATATTGCTGAAGATCACAGTGTAGTCTATCTGGTCGATGGACAACCAATGTATATTGTGGGTATAGGAGATACAAATTATGTCAATGAATGGATCTTTATGGAACTTACAAAATGTAAGGCATGTTCTTGGATTAAAGAAGAAGTTGATCTCTGTTGGACAACTTGACGATAGTGGTCATTCAATCCTTTTTTCTGGAGGTATGTGGAAAGTATCGAAGGGAGTAATGGTTTTGGCTCGTGGAAAGAAAATCGGCACCTTGTATATGACCACAAGATTTGCAAACATTATTGCCTCTACTGAAGTAGAGAATTAGGCACATCTATGGCACTGTAGACTCGGCCATATGAGTCAAAAGGGGATGAAGATACTTCAGTTGAAGGGAAAGCTGCCAGAGTTAAAAAATGTTGATCTATACATTTATGAAAGTTGTATTCTTGGAAAATAGAAGAAGCTCAGCTTCTTAAAGGTTGGCAAGACCTTAAGACCAAGAAAGCTAGAATTGGTACACACGGATTTATGGGGATCTTTTCTAGTGGCATCTCTTGGAGGTTCTCAATATTATGTGACTTTCATTGATGATTTCAGCAGGAAGGTATGGGTCTACTTTCTAAAAGATACATCTGATGTGTTTGAAACATTCAAGAAATGGAAGGCTATGGCTGAGACTGAATCAGGTTTGAAGTTGAAATGCTTAAGATATGATAATGGAGGAGAATACATTGATGGAGGTTTTAAAGAGTATTGCGCTGTCAATGGTATCAGAATGGAAAAGACCGTTCCAGGCACAACACAACAGAATGGCATTGTTGAACGGATGAACAGGACCATTAATGAACGAGCTAGAAGCATGAAGTTGCATTGAGGGTTACTTCAAACATTTTGGGCTGACGTAGTTAATACCATAGTTTACTTAATCAACCGTGGACCATCAGTTCCTTTGGAATTCAGATTGCTCGAGGAAGTATGGAGAGGAAAAGAGGTACAACTCTCTCATTTAAAGGTCTTTGGGTGTGTTTCCTATGTTCACATAGAGTCTGATGCTCGCAACAAGTTAAATGCCAAATCCAAAAATGTTTCTTCATTGGCTATGGAGATGAAGAATTTGGGTTTTGGTTCTAGGATGATCAGAACAGAAAGATTATTAGAAGTAGGAACGTGATCTTCAATGAGAAAGTTTTGTACAAAGATAGATCAAGCGTAGAAACAGATATGGCTGATTCAGATACAAGTCCACAAAAATCTGAATTCATAAGATTAGAAGGGCTTCCTGATGTTACCGAGCAGAACAAAAATCAAGAGCCTTTACAAGAAGATTCAAGCACATCTGTACCCACTACTACACAAGAAGATGCAAAATCATGTGAACTAACTGTTTATGTTTACAGGTCTTCAAGGACTATAAAGCCCCCACAATGATTAACACTTGTACTGAATTATATTTTACTGATAAATAGTGGTGAACCACAAACTTATAAAGAATCATTACAAGATGAAAACTCAAGCAAGTGGGAGTTAGCCATGAAGGATGAGATGGACTTTTTGCTGAAGAACAAGACTTGGGAGCTAACCACACTACCTGAAGGAAATAAGGCTTTGCAAAACAAGTGGGTTTATAGAGTAAAGACTGAGCATGACAGAAGCAAATGGTTCAAGGCAAGACTTATTGTAAAAGGGTTTCAATAAAAGAAAGGGATTGACTACTCTGAGATATTTTCTCCAGTTGTGAAGCTCACAACAATCAGAGTTGTCCTGGGGATAGTAGCTGCAAAAAAATTTACATCTTAAATAATTAGATGTAAAACTAAACATTTCTTCATGGTGACTTGGAGGAAGACATTTACATGCAACAGCCAGAGAGGTTTGCAATACAAGGAAAGGAGAACCAAGTCTGTAAACTGAATAAAAGTCTATACAATTTGAAGCAAGCTCCAAGACAGTGGTACAAGAAGTTTGACAACTTCATGTGTAGTTCGGGTTACATAAGATGCCAGGCTGATTATTGTTTCTATGTCAAACACTTTGACAACTCCTACATCATTCTACTATTATATATGGACAATATGTTGATTGCAGGATCCACTATTGAGGAGATTGATATATTGAACAACAGTTGTCAAAATAGTTTGAAATGAAGGATCTTGGAGTTGCTAAACAAATACTTGGCATGAGAATCATCAGAGATAATGACTGTCGCGAGGGGAGCGATGTTGTCTGGCGACAATGGAGGCTCTCTCTTGTGCCTCCTGTGTGAGGTGTTGAATTTGCATTTTTAATTATGTCATTGGACTTAATTTTTATGCAAATCCATCCAATAATCATTTAATTTGACCTTGTATTTGCATTTTTCTCCATTTTTGGGCACAATGGGAGATAATTAGGCCTTGAATTTCCTCTAAAAATTACAGCTTGATTCCCCGGCCTGTTTTCTCCATGTTGCCAGCCTTTATTTTATATTTTTTAATTTTTTAATTTTTTATTTTGAAGAAGAAATTGATTTTTTGAGAATCACCCAGAATTAGGTTATAACAGTTGCCCTCCTCTTTACAATGCTTACGATAGAAAGTCTCATAAGAGACTTTAGAGTAAGCGTTGTAAAGAAGAAAAAGAAGAATAAGAGATTATGGACTCATCATATTGAGAAACAATGAATCCTTTTGAGGGCTAGAAAGTACACTCAAAGTAAAAACTAGAAGAAAATTCAAAGATTTTGAAGTGGTCAAACTATCATAGGTGACCTACCTAGAGAAAATTGAAAAGAAGGTTTTTTTTTTAGGTGGTCTTATTGTAATGGTGCCCTACCAAAGTGAAAAACACAAAGATTTTTCAAAGTGGTTTTTTCAATACGGTCTTGTTGTAATGGGCAACCTGCCCGGGTGAAAAATGAAAGAATTTTTTACATAAGTGAAAAATACAAAGATTTTTCAAAGGAGTGAAAAACGCAAAGATTTTTCATGGTTGTGAAAAATATAGAAATTTTTCAAAGTGGTCTTGTTGTAATTGGCGACCTGCCTTGGTGAAAAATGTTGAGATTTTTCAAAGTAGTGAAAAATACAGAGATTTTTCAAAGTGGTCTTGTTGTAATACGCGACCTGTCCTAGTGAAAAATGCAGAGATTTTTCAAGTTGGTGAAAAATACAGAGATTTTTCAAAGTGGTCTTATTGTAATGGGCAACCTGACTAGATGAAAATTTTGGATGAGGTGAGAAATACGAGAATTTCTCAAAATGGTTTTATTGTAATGGGCAATTAGCTCAAAATGAAAGATTTTGAAGGTGGTGAGAAATGCAAGGACTTCTCATAGAATGGTTTCATTGTAATGGGCAACCGGTCCAAATGAAAAGAGTTTTCAAAGAGGTCTAATTTTGATGGGTGACCTACTCGGGTGAAATGTCTTGAAGAAACGACAGGATGGGGCTCAAAGGTGCACTATTTAAGAGATGGAAGCTCAAAGGAGCGTTCGGAAAGAGGTAAGACTCGAAGGGGAACGAGGGCTGAAAAGCGCACTCGATAGGAGGTAGGGTTAGAAAACGCACTACCTAAGAGGTGATGGCTCAAAGGTGTACGTGAAAGGAGGCATGATTAAAAAAACACACTACCTGAAGGGGTCAAGGGCTGTAAGGCGCACTCAAAAGGAGGTAGGGTTAGAAAACACACTACCTAAGAAGTGAGAACTCGAAGGCTCACTCAAAAAGAGGTAAGGTTAGAAAACACATTACCTAAGGTGGTTGAGGGCTTTAAGGCGCACTAAAAAAGAGGTAAGGTTATAAAACTCATTACTTAAGGTGGTCGAGGGCTCTATGGCGCACTCAGAAAGAAGTAAGGTTAGAAAATGCAGTATCTAAGGACATGATTTATATTATTCTCTAACACTAATTATATATTCTCTTTTACAAGTGAAAGTGGAGGCTGAAAGTGTTTTAATTGTTTGAGTGTTTAAGTGAAGAAAGAATGTAGAAGAGAATTAAACCAGCAAATTATTGTTGATGTTTATTTAGAATGGAATGAATAGATTGCATTTAGTTCATAGAAATCTTTTCAAACATATAGAATGAAAACAAACTAAAATGCTAACTTATAAGAACATATCATGCTATGATCTGTTAACAAACTAACAGATTAACTAGCTCCCAGAGACAATGATAACCCTTTATTATTGCGGAAAAAATCATAAAAGAAGAAAAACAGAGTCTTTGACAAAAACTTGAAGCGAACTTCAACTCTCCTCCTTGCTTTAAGAGTTGCAAACTCCTATCATTTGTTTTAGAAACTCAAATATGTTTACTGGAAGTGGTTTAGTAAACAAATCAGCCAACTGATCTCCAGACTTGCAATAAATCAACTTAACATCACCATTTTTCCACACCTCACTTAAAAAATAAAGTTTGATGTCAAAGTGTTTGGTTTTTCCATGAAACACTGGATTGTGAGAGATTGCTATGACTACTTGATTGTCAACTGAGATCTATGTAGCTTCTTCTTCTTCCATGTACAAATCACGTAAAATCTCCTGAAGCTATAATGCTTGATTTACTGTTGCTGTGTGCGATGAACTCTACCTCTACACTTGATTGTGCTACAATATCTTGTTTCTTGGATGACCATGAAAATATTGTTGATCCTAGATTGAAACAAAATCCTGAAGTGCTTTTCATGTCATCAATGAATCCACCCTAATCACTAGTAGAGAAACCATGCAATCTTAACTCTTGACACTTCAAAACTTTAACACCAAAATTGTATGTCCCTTTGATGAATCTCAGAATTTTTTTGGCTGCTCTCATATGCATTTCACTTGGACAATGTATAAAATGAGATAGAAGACTTCTTGCATAAAGTATATTAGGTATGGTTGTTGTTAAATACAGCAAACAACCAATCAAGCTTTTAAATTTCTCTTCATCAACTCTAGCAGTTCCATCTTCTTTGTTGAATTTTTCTTTTTGATTCATTGAAGTGGTTGTTGGTTTGCAATTCTCTATATGAAATTTCTTCAAGATTTCCTTTGCATATTTCTTCTGACAAATGAATATTTCTTCTTTGCTTTGCTTGATTTCCATTCCCAAAAAGAAACTCATAAGACCAAGATCGATCATTTCAAAAACTTGTATCTTCTGCTTGAATTCTTCAACATGTTGTGTATTTCTTCCTGACACAATAAGATCATCAACATAGAGGGATATTACGAGAACATCATTGTTAATCTTCATTACATAGAGAATTGCTTCATACAAGCTTTTCTGAAAGCCAGAACTTATCAAATAGTCATCAATTCTGCCATACCAAGCTCTAAGTGCTTGTTTCAACCCATAAAGAACCTTATTTAGCAGATAAACTTTGTCTTCTTTTCCTTGAATCATAAAACTAGCTGGATATTCAACATAAATTTTTTCTTGCAGAATGCCATTTAAGAAGGCTGATTTAACATCTAACTTGTGTACTTTCTAGTTCTTATGAGCAGCAGCAACAAATAACAATTTGATGGTATCCATCTTTGCTACAGGAGCAAATATATTAAAATAATCAACACCATAAATCTGAGCATACCCTTAACAACCAACCTAGCTTTATGTTTGTTGATGGTGCAAACTACATTCAGTTTGGTCCTAAATATCCACTTCACGCCAATGATATTTTTTTCTGGTGGTCTAACAACTAGTTCTAATATGCAGTTCTTTTCAATCATGGATATCTCCTCTTGCATTTCTTTCTTCCATTTTGGGTTCTACTGAGCTTCTTCATAGCCTTCTGGTTCGCAGAATGCTACATTACTCCTTTGGTAAATGTCTTTAAGAGATCTGGTGCCTTTGATTGGTGAATTGTCAAATGATTCATCCTATAATTGAGGTTTGATTTGATTTGTAAGCAGCTCATTTCTTTGTGAGTCTCCCCAGTCCTATTGTTCTTCTTCATGGAAATGAACATCCTTGGTAATGGCCATCTTCTGAGTCTGAGGATGATATACTTTGTAGGCTTTAGAAACAATACTATAGCCACCAAAGATACCTGGCATAGCCTTCCTATCAAGCTTGTCCGTCTTGATATGTGGAACATGAACAAAACATATACTGCCAAAGACTTTAAGAAAGCTTAGTGAAGGTTTGTAATTATATAAAACTTCAAAAGGTGTCTTTTCTTCCAACAATTTTGTTGGAAGTCGGTTTTGAAGAAAAAACAGTTGTGTTAACTGCTTTTGCCCAAAACATCTTTAGCAAATTATTTTCATGTAGCATGCATCTAACCATCTCTATTATATATCAGTTTCTCCTCTCACTAACTCCATTATGTTCTGGAGTGTAAGGAGTAGTGAGTTGATGTTCAATGCTAGCATCTTCACAGTAGAGATTAAATTCTAATGAAGTGTATTCTTTACCATTGTTAGAACGAATGGCTTGAATTTTGCTTCTACTTTGATTCTCCATATTCTTCTTGAATCTCCAAAAAATCTCAGCTACTTCTGACTTGGATTAATAAAGAAAATCCAACACATTCTAATGAAATCATCAATAAAAAAAAAAAGTAATATCAACTACCTTTTAATGAAGATGTGTTTAGGGTATCGACAACATTAGTATGGATTAATTGAAGTTTCTGTGTGGACCTCCAAGTTGATTTTGGAAATGGTTTCTTGTTTTGCTTACCAAACTAACAAGCATTACAATTTGGTAAATGATTAGTGAATGAAGGCATACCTTTTACAGCAACATGCTTTGTTATATTGAGCATTCATTGTTGATGACAGTGTCCCAACCTCTTATGCCATACTTCTATGTCATTTAACTTTGTGGAAAAAGTTGTGTGCTCCTCCTCAAATGGTAGAAATGAGAAACTTTTGCCTCTTATGGTAGCTTGCAATATTTTTTGTCCAACGGCATCAAAGATATAGCAAGATTAATCTTCAAAAATTACCTTCATACCTTTCTTTATTAATTGCCCAACACTTAACAAATTATGATCTATATAAGGTATATAAAGAACATTAGAAATTGTTTTTGTACCTGAGTTTGTTGTGATGGCAACGATCCTTTTTCCTTTAACTGTTATACAATCACCATTTCCAATTTTGATTTTAACAACTTCAGTAGATTGTAAAGTTCTGAAGAGACTTTTATCAAAAGTCATGTGGTTTGTGCAACCACTAAACACGTGGCTACAAACATCTAATCTTCATCATCTTGACTGGCGACTTGAGCATGTTCTTCTTGTTTCTGAGGTTTTGTCCTGCAGATAATTGCTTCATGTCCTAGTTGGTTACATTTCCTTCACCTTGCATCAGGTCTCTTCCAACACTTGATTGGTTGATGACCTATCTTGTTGCAGTATTGACACGGTGGAAAATGTCTCTTAAGAAATTTTCCTTTACTCTAAAATTGGCTGGCAGTAGTTTTACTGCTGTTTAAAGCCTTATTTTTTTCTAAAGAACTTCTTCTTATCAAAATATGAATACTTGCCTTGTAAAACACCATATGTAACACAATTTTGCCTCATAAGTCTTCTTTGCTCCTGAACTTGTAAGGCATTTAAACGTTCTGCCAATATCATCTTTGACATATCTTTTGTATTCTCCAATGTAGGAATTGAAGCTTCATATTTTTTGGTACAATTATAGAGTCTGTAAATGATTTTCCCAGCAACCTGACTTTGTTTACAATTCCAAGCAATCTATTTGAGTATTCTTTTATGGTTTTAGATTCTTTCATTCTCTGCAGCTCAAACTCTCGTATCAAGTTGAGGCTTTGCATTCCACGAAATCTTTCATCTCTTGTGTATTCCTTCTTTAAATAATCCCAAACGTCTTTCGCTAATTTAAGAGACATAATTCTTGTGAAAATGGTTGTTGAAATAGCAACAAACATATATGCTTTTGCTTTTGATTTCCTTGTTTTTCTCTCTTTATGATTTCTGATCTGAGCCACAATTGGATTGGTTGGCAACAAATGAACTTCATAATCTTCTTTAACAGCTTCCCATAGATTAAATGCCTCTAGGTATGTTTCCATTTTCACTACCCAAAGTTGGTAGCTTTCTCCATGTAAGATAGGAGGAGCAATTTGAGAAAAACTGGCTTCAGCTTCCATTACAAATCCCTCAAGAAGTTGCTTTGATATCAATTGAAAGTGTTTGAATTGTTTGAGTGTTTAAGTGAAAAAAAAAAGTAGAAGAGAATTAAACGAGCAAATTATTATTGTTGTTTATTTAGAATGAAATGAATAAATAGCATTTAGTTCATACCAATCTTTACAAATATATAGAATGAAAACAAAATGAAATGCTAACTTATAGGAACATATGATCATGCCATGATCTGTTAACAAACTAACAGATTAACTAGCTCTTAGAGACTGTGACAACCCTTTATTATTGCACAAAAAATCATAAAAGAAGAAAAACAGAGTCTTCGATAGCAACTTGAAACAAACTTCAACAGAGGCAATGGATTAACTAATAATTACTCATTAAATCCTACATGTATGATCGGGAGATCAAAGTAAATAAGAAATTCAAATAATAAATTGTGGGATGTAGTTTAATTTGAATAAAATCCTGGACAGGCAAAAAGAAACATCAACATGCTGATATGTTATGAGTTTAGTTCAAAATTTTTGTGAAACAAAGAGAGGGGAAAGACGAGTAGAGTTCTGGACAATATGATAATCCTTTATTGAATTCAACCGGCTATATAAATAGCCATTACAACTAACAGAAATAAAGCAACTTAATACAAAGGACTAGGGATAATTTGCTGCAGAATGGAATTGCCGCGGGAGAATAGGAACCGCTTCTCAACTGAAACAATTCCTCTATATTATGAATGAAAGTAACTGAAATGCAATTAATCTGTGCCCACATCCAATGCCCCTTTCTACCATGTAAATAACTGAAATGCAATTAACTATGCCCCTGTCTACACCCACATTCAGTGCACCTCTGCCATGCATGCGTTGCATGCATGCGTTGAGTGAAGCACGTAACAATATGAGTCTACAGTTTATTCCATGAATCCAAGGGAAAGACAATCCCTAAATGACAACACTTCCAACAGAGAATATTAATTAACTAGAAATCGAAACATTGCTCAAGCCATAATCAGAGGTGAAGGCGATAAGTAGGAGTGGCGCGCAGATGGTTTGCTCTCGGGGTTACAAGACCAAACGCCTCAGTCATGTCCAATTCCTCCGGCAACATATTGTTAGGAAGCTCCCAATCAAAGCAATGCACCAGCTGTGCCACAATTTGCCGAACCATGGTTAGTCCCAAATGCATTCCAGGGCAGCCCCTGCGCCCAGCCCCGAAGGGAAGAAGCTGGAAATCGCGTCCACTGAGATCTATGTTACTCCCAGCAAACCTCTCTGGAATAAACTTATTTGCATCAGTCCATGCACTTTGGTCGCGTCCGATAGCCCAAACGTTTACAAGAACACGTGTTTTTTGCGGGATGAGGAAGCCATCTATGGTGCAATCTTCCACTGACTCGTGAGGGACAAGTAGAGGTGCCACTGGATGGAGCCTGAAAGCTTACTTTATAACCATGTGCAAGTACTCCAAGCTCTCCAAGTCTGATTCTTCCACCATTCTATCCATGCCTATTTTCTCTTCCAGCTCTTTCTGGACTTTCTTCATTACTCTTGGATGCTTGATGAGCTCGGAGAGAGTCCACTCAATTGCTGCGGCTGGGGTGTCCATTGAGCCTACAAGCATGTCCTGAAAGAGAAAGGTACAGATTTAAGGATAATCATGTGATTTATGTGTGCTGCTTACTAACAGTTATTTTAATTCTATGCGTTCTTACCAAGATTAGGGCTTTGATGTTGTCTCGACCAATACGATACGCAGTTTCTTCAGATCCCAAGAAGTCCAACATGACATCAACAAAATCTTTGGTTCTGTTTTCGTCCTTGAACTGAATGTGCTCATCAATAATCTTCTCGAAGAAGTCATCAAAAAGCTTGCCTATGGCCTTCAAGCGCTTTGTAAGACCCTGTAGGTCAAGTGGTGCAATTGGAGGGATGTAATCTCCCAAGTTAAAACTTGCTGCTAAACGGATGCCCTCATGAGTCACTGGTTTGAACCCCTTCTCATCAAATTCCTTTTCCAAGTGTTTCTTTCCAAAAATCATCCTACAACTGATGTCAGCGCTTAGAGATGAGACCTTGGCACTAAGATCAACAGCAACACGCTCACGAGAAGCATCTTTAATGTAGTCAATCAAGAGGTCGAGCTCTTCTTTCCTCGTGGACATGAAAGAATTTATTTTATGGCTGCTAAGCAACTCAAGGGTACACATCTTGCGCACGTTGCGCCAATATGAACCATATGGAGCAAATGTTAAGCCCTTCTGCTCGTAAGTGACATACTTCGCAGCCTCATTTGGTGGCCTACTAGCAAAGACGAGGTCATTGGTCTTAAGAATCAATTCGGCAGCCTGAGGCGATGAGACAACTACAGTAGGCACCAAGCCTAACCGCATATACATGATAGGGCCATACTTGTTCGCTAGTCGATGCAAGTCATGGTGAGGGAACTTCCCTAACAAATGTAAGCTACCAAATATAGGAAACCCTATTGGACCAGGGGGTAACTTGCTATCCTTGATCTTTCTTTTCGACAGCCAAGCTCGGAGGAAGAAAGCGAGCGCAATCAAGGCTAGAGTGGCTAATATCCAAGCCATGCTATATTTGATATATTAAGGATGGGTTCTATGTGCCAGTGGTGAGCTATAACTAGCTTTTCTTAGTGAAAGCAAACTTAAATCCAACTCTTGCTTCATAAAGAGAAGACGCTACACATATATATAGTCGTAACTAGGGATATGATAACAGGAAGAAGACAACGTGGGGAGAAGTTCAATGTCTTTTTTTTTTTTGAAGTTCAATGTCTTTGTTTGTATCGCTTCTTGTTTTTTCTTTCGAAGAAACGGATCAATTGTGAAAAACAAATTTAGTGAGATTTTATTTTTGTTTATATGCACTCCAATGTTAAAAATTCATTTAGAAAAATTAATTGTATTTTAATGTATTTAATATATAATTATTTTAGTAATTTATTTACAGGTCTAAAAATAATTTAACAATTCTCAATTAACTCAACAAAAATAAAATTAAAAATTTTAAAAACACACAACTCAAGTCAATCTAAGTAAATTTATCTAACTTATTATATGAATCATGAGAACAAAAATTATAATAAAAAACTCAAAAGACATAGATTTTAAATAATAAAAAGGAAAAACATTAGTCAAAAAAAATTATTACAAGAAATCATGTTTTGGCAGAAATAGTATATTGGCTTTTTATTTAGCTTTTCTCTTTAAGCATGAAAAACTAGAGGAAAAAAAAAGTAAAAATATTGTTTTTTTTTTTTTTTGTAACTCTTTGCTCTAAGGCCAGACCAGATTGATGGACACCTCTCAAGTGAACGAAACGGTAATAATAAATTAAACTGTTGATGCTACTTCAGGTCGTTTTTGTTTTTTTAATCATATCCTACGTACTAAGTAAAAAAGACAGATTGATTCAGTTTTTTTAATCATAGCTCTCAAGTGAACGGAAACGGTAACATTATTTTTCTTTCTAATTTCAGCTTTTGGTAGGAAGCCAGGAACAGCTGCCTGCCTTTTCTTTTATTTTGCAAGGGCAATGAAATCGACTTGGACAGAAACAAGCTTATGGCCCTGTTTAAAAATACGTGTAAATTATTTTTTAAAAACTTTGATATTTTTGTTTTTTTGTTAAAAGGTATTGTTTATAAATATTCAGATCATTTTGATATCCTTAGTCAAATTAAAATGATTTAGGAAAAATAAAAAATAATATTTTAATTCATTTCTAAATAAAAAACATTTTGAATCGCAAACGTTACCATAATTCTAAACAAGCTTTTAATCCCAAAAATTATTTTTAGTGCACTTGTTGTGATTGAGCATTTCACAAGTAATTATTTATTATAAAACCTAACAGCTGACCACCATCAAACCATTAATCACTATTAATGGATCAAGATTCATAAATTTGTTTTTAATATTTAATAGAAAAATATTTACTTTTAGCATAAGCCCATAATAATCACGAACCCAATTATTGTGCCCATATCTAACACCTTGTGGGCTCGGGTTGCATACCAGAGCCTAACACCTTGTTGTGGGCTCGAGCACACAGCACAAGCCCAATGCTGAGAGCGTGCGTAACACCTTTCGGACTCGAGTGGTGCTCTTAAGCCCAATCCCAAGGGTTGTGCCTGGTCTTTTTGGGCCATTGTCTCTTTTTTTAGCCTATTAACATGGTTTAATGTTCTTGGACCTAGTGAGTGTCTTAAACCCAATTTACTTCTTTCCTCATTAATGTATGTATAAAAGATATTTTTTCATCTATTAATGCACGTGTAAGAGATATTTATCCCTCATAAATATTATCATTATAAAATTATTCTTCAGCTCCTCCACTCAAGGTTACAAATACCCCTTAAACTACCTAGGTAAAAGGTTCAAGACTTTACATTCAAAAGACATATATATATTCAAAACAAGAATCAATTTAATACTCCTTTTCTCTGTAAGATTACCTACTTTACCATTGGAGGGTCTTCAAATACCCCAAAAGAGAACTTTTTGTAGGTATCCAGAGGCATTCATCAAGAAACAATGTGAAACCCTGGAAATTTATAATTTAAATATACAAATGTGTAAACTCTCATGTAAATGTAAGACTGAAAGTGGTTTGATTTCAATGAGTGATGGAAACCAAGATTAGAAATAATAGATAAATAATGATATATAATGGAAGGGATGCCCTCCATAAAATGAATCTTGGTTTAGAATTCATAAGGACAGAGAAACTGATAATGTGTTTTGATGGATAAAATAATGAGAAAAATAACAAAATATTTCTAATAAATAAGTGAGGTAATAAAGAATACATTATAATAAAGGACAGTGCAATGAAAAGTATAGGACTGAAGGTGCAAGCACCAATTAAAAATCAGTTATGTTATTTTGAAACGGTAATAAGCCCAATAAATAAATAAAGATGGAAATTCTAAAAAGAATATATTAAAAACTAATAAAATGACCTTACAGGCTTAGAAGAAAAATTGATATGATTTTATGTGAAGATTGAACAACAAAATTTGGATTGTTGATGAAAAATTCATGAACTGACCAATTTTACATTAGAAAGCAAAGCTCTCAATCCAATCATCGGATTGGGATGAAAGTTTGCATGAAGTCTATTAATATGTTTTCCTACCTTGGTTAAATATCTCATCTCAATCGGAGTTCAGTAAAGACTAGTGACTTAAGCATAAATAAACCAGATAGTTTACATGAAAAATAAAATAAAATACATAAAGGCAAAAACGAGGGATAAAATTATAATTAGGGGAAAAGGTGCCTATAAAACTGCAAAGAGGCCACCATTTCAAAACAAAAAGAAAAAGGTTAGAGACAATAGAGGAAATTCGGTTAGAGAGAGAGCTGTAGATTTTGGAGAAACCAATAATGCTCCAGTGGCCATATCTCTGGAATCCACTGTTGGATCATGTTGTTTTTTGGATATATTGTTCTTCTCATACTCCTCTACTAACTGACTGGATGGATTGGAAGGAACACAATCCGTTTGACAGAAATCATCATTGGAAATTTCTTGGAAAACAAAAGGAAATACACCTGCAGAGCAGTTTGGTCGCCGGTCGATTTATCTGTCTTCCACCATTGGATCAAGCTCATTCTTGGATATGTAATGCATCGAGATGTTACCTTCATTCTGGACGGTGGAGATCGGAAACGCATTGTTTGGCAAAGTTTCGGGCATGCTGAACAGTAGCTCATCCATTTTCAGGTTAGCTCGGTTTTATTGAGATCTAGGGAAATCCAACCATTGGATCATTTTTATGTTAAGATATATTGTGAACAACTCTATGATATATAGTCTGATCGTTGGGTTTAAAACAATAATAAGAAGTTGATGACTTATTGCTTTTGGAATCTATTGCTAGTTTTGGTAAATTTTAGTAAGCTTGATTAAATACATGTTTTGATGAAATTAGAATTGTGTAGGTGTAGGGTTTATGGAAGATGTAATGACAAAATATGTTCTTGTTATTAGTATTGTTATAGATTAGTTTTTTATTCTTTATATGAGGGGGGGAAATGATTATTGTGTAAGAATAGGAAGGAAAATTGCTATATGAACATGTTGATTGAATAAAAAGCTAACTTGTTAGTTGTGTGCATATGAATGGGGTGGAACCATGAAGAAATTGAAATGAAAGAAATTTGGAAAATAATGTAGCAAATTTATGTCAACACTTTTCAACCACCATCACTTATGACAACTGCAATATTTATTGTAGTAGTTAGCAGTTGTTTGGCATTTATTGGTTGCTACCAAGGCTTTCATTTCTCCTATAAATGGAGACAAAGAGAGAGCAAGAGAGAGTAAGTATGCAGTGAGTGCAAGTGCAACTATGAGAGTGAAAAAAGAGTAGATTTGAGAGAAACACCAAGTGTAAGAGTGAAACACTGGGTTTTGTGGGATTATAGTGGATTTTATATTGGGTTGAGTTGAGTGTTTGTATCATTCCTCCAATAATATACAATTTGCTACCTCCATGGACGTACCCGATTTTGGAGAACCACGTAAATCTGTTTGTTTGTGTTTTATTTGTGTTTGGTTTTGATCCAGTACGCACAACAAATTAGTATCAAAGCATTAGGGAAGCTAGAACACTGAAAAACACGTTTTTCATCTCTCGGTTCAAAGTTGCAGAATTTGCAAAGTTCTCAGATCTTGATTTTGACCACCTGAGGAGATTCTGCTCGTCAATACGAGTCCAATGATATAAAGATCACCAAAATTGGAGTTGAAACGAGCCCTGTAGAGCTCGCCGACATTTCACTTGAAATCTGCCAGAAAAACTAGACAGTGCCGGAATTCAAGCCTGAGAAGACTGTCATGTCATTCGACACATTAACACTGAGTCATCATCCACGTCATCTAAACAGTGACAAAATATTCTATTGACAGAATAAGAATATTCCATTCATAGAGACAGAATATTCTTTAGCAAAGACAGAATATTCCTTTTCTAAGTCAACTCGACCAAATTGGTTTTTTGGCCAACTTAGTGATGTTTTAGCCTGGTTTTTGCCTAGTCAAGCTTGTTCCTAGCATTTTCAACTATTCTAGATGCAACTGTGGTGCCTATTTTGTGAAACAGCAAGTCAAAGTTACTATTTTGGCTCTTTTGAGCATAAAAGTATGTGTTTTAACAATTTTGAGAGTCCCTTTGTAATCCAAAGACATCCTAATGCCTGATATTCTAGAAGAAAGATCAGGGGGGAATGCTAGTATACCTCCACAATACATCTCGGTATCGAGTACCAAATTTGATGTCGCATGTGCGGTGTCACGGCAATCGTCGATCACTTAAGAAAAAATGTGTAGTGGTCTATTTGGCAAATGTGGAGAGACAAGGAATCCTTGTCTCTTACTAGTGGAAAATTTGAATGGGAGTCGCCACCTAGAGTTATTTTTTCCGCACTTTTTCTAATTGATTTTTATTTCAATTTTGTCCTTCAACATTGCGTAATTAGAAATTAGACTTCATAATTTTTTTTTATTTGCTTTCTATAGGGTTATCTCGGTCTCATAACTCGGATCGCAAGTTTGGTAGATTGACATGGGTTAACACGTTTTATTTTTTTGGGTTCTTTTTTAATTGATTTTTTTTTTCAATTTCACCCTCCAACAACTCAATTTGTTTTTTTTATTTAGTTTTTTCTTTCTAATATTAGGTTGTTTGGAAATTGGGATTCATAATTGTTTTTCTATTTTCTTTCTGTTGCATTATCCTTATCTCATGTATTTAGTTTTTTTTTTCTCTTGATTTCAACCTTTAACATTAAATCTGTTACAAGTAGGGCTTTATAATTTTTTTAATTTACTTTTATAAAGTTATCCTAATCTCATAAGTTGATTTGCGAGTTTGGTAGATTAACTTAGGTTGACTCGAGTAGGTTTTTTTGTCTTTTTTAAATCAGCCACTGAATTCTCCCGTCCTGGTTTGTAAGTGATTTCATAGTGGTATCCCAACAGCTTTTGCCACCCATTTTTGTTGTTCTAGCATTCCAATGCGTTACTCCAATAAATATTTGAGGTTGTGCTGATTTGTTTAGATATAAAACTTTTGGCCTAATAGTTATGGTCGTCAAGTTCTGATGGCTTGAAAAATGGCCAACATCTCTCGTGTATATGTAGACCACGACCGTTTGGATATCCCCAAAGCCCGGCTCATAAAGGCAATTAACTTGCCTTGTTGAGTTGAACAACACCAATTCTATCTCTTGAAGCTTCGGATTCAATAACAAAAGACTCATTAAAGTTAGGCATAATAAGTGTAGGAGTTGAAGTCATGGCTTGTTTAAGAACTTGGAAGGCGGATTCAACCTCTTCTGACCAACTAAATTACCTCTTTTTAATAGGTTTGTAAGTGGTCGGTTTAGGATGTTGTAGTCACGAACAAACTTGCGGTAGTAACCTGTAAGGCCTAAGAAACCACACAATTCAGAAATATTAGTAGGCCTAGGCCAATTTAGCATTGTTTGAATTTTTTCTTGATCAACTTTGACTCCATGAGAAATAACAATATGAACCAAGTACTCCAATTCTTCCTTGCCAAATGTGAATTTGTTGAGTTTAATGAAAAATTGGTGTTGCCTTAAAATTTCAAAAGCTTGTTTAGCATGTTCAAGATGTATGGTCCAATTAGGGCTATAAATTAAAATGTCATAAAAAAAAACTAGCACAAATTGCGAAGATAAGGTTGAAATATGGAGTTCATAATAGCTTCAAAAGTGAATGGTGTATTACAAAGACCAAAAGACATGACTAAATATTCATAATGATCATTATGTGTACGAAAAACAGTTTTTTAATGTCTATAGAGTATACCCATACTTGATGGTAGCCATCTCGAAGGTCGAGTTTAGTAAAGTATGAAGCTCAATGAAATTCATCTAGTATATCTAGTATATTATCAGTAGTTGCTATTGGAAATCGATATTTGATGGTTGTAGGATTAAGGGCTCTATAATTAGTATAAAAATGTCATGTGCCTTTTTTTAAAAACCAATAAAACAGGAGAGGAAAAAGAGACTAGTGATGGATCTTATAAGCTCCATTTGTTTTCCACTGGAGCTGCATTGTCAAATATTTCCAGTTGCAAACCACTATTCCCGATTGCTCTAGCCATTGTATGCCTAGCACCAAGTCCAACCCGATAAATGGCAAGGAATAGAGAGTAAGAGAAAATGGGATACCTTGAAGACAGACCGACCCAAGCTGAAACCTCCCTTGGCAATTTAATGGATTCCCATTGGCAACTTTCACGTTGAATGGCCTGGTTCGAACCACTGGTAATTGTAACAAATTAGAAACCTTCTCGCTAATAAAATTATGGGTATAACCACTATCAAAGTGGACAGCCACCTCATAGGGTCCGATCCTAGCCGGTACTCGCATTGTTCTGGACATTGTCCATCCTGTTAAAGCATGAAGTGATATATGTGGCTCTATTATGGTCTCCTCATTTGTCTCATCTTCAGCATTTGAACTATAGCTCCCTTCTAACAATAAGAGCTTGGGGCCTTGAGCTCGTCTCCTTTGCATTTCTTCCCAAGTGAGTCCTTTCATTCGCGAGGCTGGTGTGGTTTGTTTGTGCTGGAAAGTCAAGTTGCAGACGAATGAATTGTGGTGGCCGTGTGAATTTTCATTAGTGAGGCTAAAAGCTTCCTTTAAGGAGTGTGGTTTGAACATCCGGATGCCTTCTGCAATTTCTGATTTATGGCCTCCCATAAACGTACCCACCAGGGCCTTCTGTGTCCATTCTTTCACCCGATTTCCCAACCTTTCAAACTCTTTTTGGTAGTCTTGTAATGAGCTAACCTGTGTGACCCTTGATAAAGCTTCATCAGAATCTTCACAATCAACTAGTCCGAAACGAGCCCAAAGCTCTGTGTAGGCACGACGTAGCCATTGCCACCATTGATTAGCTTCACCTGCGAGGTGGAATGACGCCGATGACACTTTTTGTGCTGCCATGGTGCCTTGGTATTTGAAAAACTGTTTTCACTCTGTTGAACCATTTAGTTGGATCATCACCAGAGTTTCTTGGAAATTCAAGCTTTGTAAACTTGGATGAGAGCATCTGTGAGCATCTGTCTTCCTCCTTCTGTAGACTCAAACTCTTCCCTATTGTGGCGAGAATGACCACTACAGTCATTAGCGTGACTGCTCGATGAGTCTTTAGCTGAGATCAAGGCCACAAATAGCTTATTGATATCTTCCTCCATGTGATGTAACTTGTCATTAATACTGAGTTCCATTGGACTCGCTATCTTGAAGTCCTCCAAGCCCAGCTTCTGGATTTTCAATTCTTTTTTTATTGGTTGCCATTGTAAGATATAGCTGTGATATCAATGATAGATTCTAGTCAAAGCTATTATAATTGCTAATTAGATAAAATTCCTCTTAGGGTGAGGATGAACCACAATAATTGACTCTGAATAATCATATTCATTACTGCATAATGAAAGGGTTTAAATACTTAAAAGAAAAAACTTCTCCTAAACTTACAACCACAACTACTCAAAACAAGGAATTCAAATAGCTACAGTTAACGAAATAATAGCTAGCAACTATGGACCAAGCCTTCCAATGGAATGATGCCAGCAAATCCTCAAGCAACAGGTGTTTTCTCCACATACCCTGCATGTGGCACGTCTCCTGCATGATTTATGTCATAAACCATGAATTCTTGATAGGAACACGTAGTGACGTTCTTGGTGGTTTATAAAAAGATCTATAGACATTCCATTCTCAGAGTAGAGAAGCAGCGAAGACAATCCCTACATGACAACACTTCCAACAGAGAATATTAATTAACTAGAAATCGAAACATTGCTCAAGCCATAATCAGAGGTGAAGGCGATAAGTAGGAGTGGCGCACAGATGGTTTGCTCTCGGGGTTACAAGACCAAACGACTCAGTCATGTCCAATTCCTCCGGCAACATATTGTTAGGAAGCTCCCAATCAAAGCAATGCACCAGCTGTGCCACAATTTGCCGAACCATGGTTAGTCCCAAATGCATTCCAGGGCAGCTCCTGCGCCCTGACCCGAAGGGGAGAAGCTGGAAATCGCGTCCACGAACATCTATGTTACTCCCGGCAAACCTCTCTGGAATAAACTTATTTGCATCAGTCCAAGCACTTTGGTCGCGTCCGATAGCCCAAACGTTTACAAGAACACGTGTTTTTTGCGGGATGAGGAAGCCATCTATGGTGCAATCTTCCATTGACTCGTGAGGGCCAAGTAGAGGTGCCACTGGATGGAGCCTGAAAGCTTCCTTTATAACCATGTGCAAGTACTCCAAGCCCTCCAAGTCTGATTCTTCCACCATTCTATCCATGCCTATTTTCTCTTCCAGCTCTTTCTGGACTTTCTTCATTACTCTTGGATGCTTGATGAGCTCGGAGAGAGTCCACTCAATTGCTGTGGCTGAGGTGTCCTTTGAGCCCACAAGCATGTCCTGAAAGAGAAAGGTACAGATTTAAGGATAATCATGTGATTTATATGCTGCTTACTAACAGTTATTTTAATTCTATGCGTTCTTACAAAGATTATGGCTTTGATGTTGTCTCGACCAATACGATACTTATTGAAGATAATGATCAGGAAAAGAAGGAAAGGATCTCACTCATTGATAAGGCAGAGTAACAGAATACAGTTTTCCTATTCTGGCTAGGAAATCTCGGTGTAGTCCTATAAATCAGGGATTTCTATTTACATGTAAATAAATTGTTAGGGTTTATTGTTGTATAAATACCCTGTAACTAGTCCTTGATGAATAAGATTAATTCTTCCACAAACACATACTTCATTATGGTATCAGAGCGCCGTTCCTCGGCCTAAAACTTTGATCAAAACACAAATCTCTCTCTCTCTCTCGGTAAAACCCTAAACACCTCACTCAAAACCTCACCCTCTCTCTCGACAAACCCAGTCCAACCATGGACAGTGATGAAATGAAAGCTCTGGCATTATTGAAGGAGAAAATTCTGAAAGAAGCAGCAGCCTTTCCTGCACGCACACATGAACCGTGGGATTATTCCAATCACCCTCTCTATCTGCATCACTCCGACCAACTAGGTGCTATACTAGTGCCTCAAGAGTTGATGGAAGACAATTACGATGAATGGGCTGGATCCATGAGTATGGCTTTGACGATCAAAAATAAGATCGACTTTGTCAATGGCTCCAGCACTCGACCAACTGCTCAAGATGATGAGCAACAGCAATGGGATCGTTGTGACACATTGGTCAAGACTTGGCTAACTGGCTCCATGACTAAAGAAATCTCCAAAAGCGTTAAGCACTGCAAGACAGCTCGTGCAGTCTGGACTGAACTTAAAGAGAGATTTAGCCAGACAAATATGGTGCACTTATTCAACATTGAGAATGCTATCTATGCTTGTCTACAAGGCTCAGACTCGGTGACAACATTCTATACAAAGCTCAAGAGTTTGTGGGATGAAAGGGACTCAGTATGTGGTCTCACGGTGTGTAACTGTGAAGATGGAATGAAACTCGGTGAATATGTCAAAAACCAACAGACCATGAAATTCCTCATGGGACTTAATGAAAATTATGATGCCTTACGAAGTAATATTATCTCTATTGATCCTCTTCCTAATGTCAATAAGGCATATGCAATGGCGTTACGCCAAGAGAAACAAGTGCAAGCCTCAAGTCACAACAAGGCCTCAGATGCAGCAGCTTTCCTGGTTCACAAGCCAGGCCTCATGGCTCCTACAAGGGCTCCTAAACGAGCACCTGCCCGTAACAAGAAACTTGCCAATGTAACAAGGTGGTGCGACATTTGTAATAAAGACAACCATTCCACAAAATTTTATCGTGCACACTTAACGTGTGAATATTGCAATTGGAATGGACATGATTCTTAGCATTGTCGTAAAAGAAAAGCAGATGAGGCAGCTGCTGGAAGTTCTAGCCGAAGTAATCATGTACTTGTCGTGCCAGATTCTGAAGAAAACATGACTTTTCCTTTCTCCAAGGAGGTTTGCAAACAGATCATGGAACTCTTGAATAAGAACAAGATCTCCACAGCTAATCAAGTTGGTAATACTCCTCCTCTTTTTGATGAAATTTCAGGTAAAGCTTTTCAACTTACTTGTAATGACCAAAACAGTATTTGGATTCTAGATAGTGGTGCAAGTGATCATATTATTTGTGATAGTAGCCTACTCACCGAGTCATACGTTGCATATAATCGTTTTGTCAAACTCCCAAATGGTTCTAGGGCACGAGTAAGTCATATTGGTTCAGTTACCTTCTCCTCTCAATTCACACTTCATAACGTCCTATGTGTTCCCTTATTTTATCTCAACTTGATTTCAGTTAGTAAGTTGTGTAGAGATTCCTTTTGTATCACCATCTTCCTTAAACACGTGTGTTTCATATAGGACCTATGCTCGGGGAGGATGATTGGGACGGGATCTGAGAAGGAAGGACTCTATTGCCTCAACAAAGTTCCACAAGTCACATGCAATGCCATTGACAGTAGCTCTCAAATGCTCTGGCATCAATGGCTTGGACATCCATCCTCTAGGGTTTATCCTCTATTTCCTTTCCTTTCTAATAAGTCTTGCGATTCAAGCAAGTGTTCTATTTGTCCGCTAGCCAAACAAACTCGTACTCCATTCTCTTTGAGTTCCATTTCAAGTATTTCTTCGTTTGTTTTAATTCATGTTGACATTTGGGGAAATTACCATGAACCTTCAACGTCAGGTGCTAAATATTTTCTTACAATTGTTGATGATTTTACTCGTTGCACTTGGGTCTATTTGATGGTACAAAAATCTGAAGCAAGAAAGTTTTTGATCGATTTTATACAAATGATTGAAACTCAGTTTGATACACGAATCAAGACAATTCGTAGTGATAATGGTTCTGAGTTTAACATGCCTGATTTTTACTCATCCAAAGGAATTGTGCATCAAACGAGTTGCGTTAACACACCACAACAGAATGGTGTTGTTGAACGTAAACACCGTCATTTGCTCAACATATCTAGAGCTCTTTTATTTCAAGCACAATTGCCTACGTCTTTTTGGGGAGAAGCCATCCTCACTTCCACCTATCTTATTAATCGCAGTCCCACTCCTCTCCTTAAAGGCAAAACTCCATTTGAAAGACTTTTCAAAAAGGCACCAACATTTGATCATCTTAAGGTTTTCGGTTGTCTTTGTTTCGCATCCACACACCCCCGCAAACCTACCAAATTTGATCCCCGGGCTACCAAATGTATGTTTCTTGGGTACCCTAATGGCCAAAAGGGTTATAAAGTTTTTGATCTTGAGACTAAGCTCATATTTGTCTCTAGAGATGTGATCTTTTATGAAGACACATTCCCATACTTGTCTTCTAGTCATTCTCGGATTTCATCCCATCAATCTCTTTCGTCAACTAGAGTTTTTGATGAAGATGCAAAAACTAGGGCTTCGGGTAGCACTCATGAACTTAGGGTTTTGGGGTCTAGGGTTCCCTGTCTAGATACTACTCTCTCTAATCCTACCACCTCAGAAACTCCTAGCGTGCTTACCCCCCTTCTGGATCCTACTCTCCCCTCTGAACTGTCTAATATGCCTCTCAACCCTACTTCAACTCCTTCACCACCTACACTGCCTCCTCCTGCACCACCACATGCTTCCGCTGTAGAAACTCGTCGCTCTACTCGTCCAACTTGTACTCCTGGTTACTTGCATGACTTTCATGTTGAGGCAACTCTCCCTTCTCGCTCTCTTCAATCAGACTCAACGCGCACAGGTATTCCTCATTCCTTATCTACTGTTTTGTCTTATGATCACTTGTCTCCTTCCCATCAAGTCTTTAGTGCACAGCTATCACTTTTCAAAGAACCAAACAGTTTTTCTGAAGCAGCCAAGCACAAAGTATGGTGTGATGCCATGTTCCAGGAACTTAAAGCCTTACAGGAAAATCAGACATGGAGTCTAGTTTCTTTACCTCCTAACAAACGTCCAATAGGTTGCAAATGGGTGTACAAGATAAAGCTTAATCCTGATGGCACAGTTGAGAGGTACAAAGCACGGCTTGTGGCTAAAGGCTATAGTCAAGTTGAAGGAATTGATTACCGGGAGACTTTTGCCCCGGTTGCCAAACTTACTACCATTCGAGTCCTGCTTGGTCTAGCTGCTCTCCGTGGATGGCATCTCCACCAATTGGATGTCAACAATGCTTTTCTTCATGGAGATCTCACTGAAGATGTCTACATGCAATTACCACCTGGATTTGGCCGAAAGGGGGAGAATGTTGTATGCAAGCTACATAAAAGTTTGTATGGTTTGAAACAGGCATCTCGGCAATGGTTTATCAAACTCTCACTGGCTCTCAAATCTGCGGGTTTTCATCAATCATGGAATGATTACTCATTGTTCGTCCGAAATCAAGATGGCAAGTTCACAGTGTTGCTAGTATATGTAGACGATGTTATTCTTGCAGGAAACAGTCTAGAAGACATACAAGTACAAAGAAGTTTCTCTCAAGCAAGTTCAAATTGAAAGATTTAGGAAAGCTCAAATACTTCCTAGGAATTGAAGTGGCTAGGTCTCGACATGGCATAGCTTTGTGCCAAAGAAAGTATGCACTTGAGATACTTGAAGACACAGGTTTCTTGGCATCTAAACCTTCTCATTTTCCAGTCGATCATAATCTTGCTCTAACACAATCAGAAGGAAGTTTATTGGCAGATCCTTCACAATACAGGAGACTTGTTGGACGTATGATCTACTTAACAATCACAAGACCGGATTTGGCATATGCAGTTCATATTTTGAGTCAGTTCATGGATAAACCTCGACAACCACACTTGGATGCTGCACACCGAGTTCTTCGGTACATTAAAGGAACACCAGGTCAAGGCATTCTACTGCCTTCAACTAAAGAGCTCGAACTAAAAGCCTTTTGTGATGCTGACTGGGCTAAATGTAAAGACACAAGAAGATCAATCACAGGTTATTGTATAATGCTTGGGAGACCCAAGTTCGAGCTCGAACTAAAAGCCTTCCAAGTATTTCTTTCCAAAAACCATCCTAAAACTGATGTCAGCGCTTAGAGATGAGACCTTGGCACTAAGATCAACAGCAACACGCTCAAGAGAAGCATCTTTAATGTAGTCAATAAAGAGGTCAAGCTCTTCTTTCCTCGTAGACATGAAAGAATTTATTTTATGGTTGCTAAGCAACTCAAGGGTACACATCTTGCGCACGTTGCGCCAATAAGAGCCATATGGAGCAAATGATAAGGTCTTCTGCTCGTAGGAGATATGCTTCGCAGCCTCATTTGATGGCCTACTAGCAAAGACGAGGTCATTGGTCTTAAGAATCAATTCGGCAGCCTGAGGCGATGAGACAACTACAGTAGGCACCAAGCCTAACCGCATATACATGATAGGGCCGTACTTCTTTGCTAGTTGATGCAAGTCATGGTGAGGGAACTTCCCTAACAAATGTAAGCTACCAAATATAGGAAACCCTATTGGACCAGGGGGTAACTTGCTATCCTTGATCTTTCTTTTCGACAGCCAAGCTCGGAGGAAGAAAGCGAGCGCAATCAAGGCTAGAGTGGTTAATATCCAAGCCATGCTATGTCTGATTTATTAAGTTTCGGCTTTATGCTCTATCTTAGTGAAAGCAAACCTAAATCCAACTCTTGCTTCATAAAGAGAAGACGCTGCACATAGCAGTAACTAGGGAGATGGTAACAGGAAGAAAACAAAGTGATCAATCAATTGTGAATATGTGTGAACTCAATTATTTCTCTCAATGTGGTTCCGCCAATTCCACTAGTAGGAGGAAATCAATCAAGAAAAAGACACCAATGCGAGTATAAAGGTGTGGTTTCTAGCGTGTAAGAGTGGGACATAGGCACGTGGGACATGAAAACCTTCAGCCGGATGAACAGTTAGTCATGTTTGGGAAAGTTGGAGCAAAACAAATTTAGTGAGATTTTATTATCTAGTCATGTTTGGTAATATTCTTTAGTTCCTTTTTAATGTCATCTGTAAGATTCTATTTAGAAAGTTATATGGCTTTTTGAATAGGGTGAATATTATAATTTTTTTGTTTTTTTTAATTTTATTTTTTAATATTGTATTTGGTTGATTGAGAATTACCAGATTATTTTTAAATTTATCAAGTTAATTGGATCTTATCGAGATATTAAAATAATTATAAATAAATATATTAAAATATAATTAACTTCTCTAAAATCATGTTTCGGGAGAAATAGTATAATGGCTTTCTATTTAGCTTTTCTCTAAAAGCATGAAAAACTAGAGGGGAAAAAAAAAAGTCAAAATAATGTTTTTTTTTTGTTGTGACTATTTGCTCTAAGGATAGACCAGAGCCATGGACAGCTCTCAAGTGAACGAAATGGTAATGATAAATTAAACTGTTGATGCTACTTTAGGTCATTCTTTCTTAGGCTCTTAACTTACCTACGAGTTTTTCTTTTTTTCTTTGTTTTTTTTTTAATCAATCCTACTAAGTGAAAAAGACAGATTGAGACCCATATAACATTATCTTTTTCTCTAATTTCAACTTTTGGTAGGAAACTGCCTGCCTTTTCTTTTATCTTGTATGGGCAATGACATCGAACTGGGACAGAAACAAGCTGAATCCCAAAAATTATTGTTGGTGCGTTTGTCGTGATTGAGTATTTTACAAGTAATCATTTATACTAAAATCTAACAGGTGGCTATCATCATGCTCCAGGTAGGGTGCGAAAGGCAGCAGAAATTTTAAAGGATTTAAATTCCAATCATAGTTTTTATCCCCGTCATCTCAAAACTATTACGGGGAGGCTAGCTTAAAAAAAGATTTACTAAAATAGAAGGATGAAGCCTGTTCTATTATTACTTTTTGTTTAATCATGTTGGTTTTAACCTATTTTAGTCTTGTCAATAATTTGACTTATAATGCCACAAGATTTTTTTGTCAAATGAGTCTTCTTGTTAATAAGATCATGTATTTTCCTGTATTCATGATATATTTTTCTTTTTTTCCAAAACAATGCATCATCTCACATGTTCACAATAATTTTTAAGAATTCAAAGTTTAGTATAAAAAACAAAAATCATATTGATATTTGTCCAAAAACAAACGAATTCTGAAAATTTAAGTGATTTCTTAGAAGGGTAATCATACACCTAGAAAACTTGGAAAAAAAAAAACACCATGAAATGACTCCAAAGCTGATTTTTATTTGAATGAATAATTACTTTGCATACTCGCATGAAAGCAAGGTTTACCACTCCTAAATGCATGCATTTGAGATGAAGAAATATCATCTTTTATAATCCTTTCACGAGACTAAAATATATCCTTTACAGACCCTTTTAGAGCCTAGTAATGTTTTTTGGTAATAACATTGGCTAGGATCACACCTCAAATTGGGGGGCAAGTGCGAGAGATATACAAAAAACCTTGATGATTGAAAGTTCTCAAACAACACTGGGGAGCATAAAAGAAATTCTCAATGATCAAAGGTGCCCAAATAAAGTCAAAGGCATGAAGAAAAAAATCCAAATGATCTAAAAGATTTGAGCTTCTCACAAAAATAATTAATATGATGATGCTCAACCAAGTGAAGAATGAAGAAAACAAATAGAAAGAGCCCAGGCCCGACACTGGGAGACATGATAAACCATTTTGAGAAATGAATTCAAAAGACAAAGGTCAGGAAACAAGAACAAATGATCCTTAGTCTTGAAATTCCTTAAACACCTTTTGAGCCTGCAAATATCATATTCTTCATAACCAAAAGTCAAAGCCTATGTTACGTGTCTTATCAAGCCTTTTTTGATCAAAGGCAAGCAATTTGAATCGGTAAGCAATGCTTTCCCATGCGAAACAAGCTTTATTATTCATGCAAATAAAATGAATCCTTTGAAGACCGGTTTTATGTAACCCTCAAATTAAATCTTAAACCTTTTTTACCAACCAAATGTTACTTCATATTTTTCACCAAAAGCAAAAGAAAAGGTTTTCATCACTTTTAAAAACCTCTCTATAGGAATCACTTGAATTTCTTCAGAACGAGTTTGCTTTGAATCAATGCAAAAATGATTTCTGTGTTTAGAATAGCTTTGAAATTCCAAAAAAAATCTACATGAAAACAACTCCTTGTAAATAACTCAAACCTTCTTTCAGATATCCTCATCCCCAAAGAAAACCCAAATTGAAACACTTGGAGCATGATCAAGCTGGGGGACAATTAAAAACACTTGGTAATGTTGGCTCCATAATTCCCTTTCTAATAAAAATGTTGAGCAAAATTGGCAATCCTTTAAATAAAGGGTGGAGGACAAAGAAATATGATGATAGCAAGTCCTTTCTAGAGGTCAAGATCACAAGATATTACTCAAGTAAGCAAGAGCGAAAAAACCATCGAATTTTACTACCAACACTCCAACTTTTGAGAAAAGAAAGACACCATGAAGAAATAGGGACCTATATTTCTTAGGTAAGTATACATGCATATTGATCATAATGCATTACTTTCAACATTGTCAGATCGGTGTTGCACCATCAACTTTAAGGTAACACGTTTTCTAACTCTACCTCCTTTCGAGTGCGCCTTTGAGCCACCATCTTTTGGGTAATGTGTTTTCTAACCCTACCTTCTTTTGAATGTGCCTTTGTGCCCTCGCTTCCTTTCGAGTGCTCGTTTGAGCCCTTACTTCTCAGGTAGTGCGTTTTCTAACCCTACCTCCTTTCAAGTGCGCCTTTGAGCCACCATCTCTTGGGTAGTGTGTTTTCTAACCCTACCTCCTTTCGAGTGCACCTTTGAGCCCTCACTCTTTTCTTTTTTCTTGGATAGGTCACCCATTACAATGAGATCATTCTCCATGTTTTTTTTATCTTGGTAGGTCACCGGTTACAATAAGACCATTATTTCACCTGGGTAAGTCACCCATTATAATGAGACCATTATTCCACTTAGGTAGGCCACCCATTATAATGAGACCACTCTTCTCTTTTTCACTTAAGTAAGTCACCCATTACAATGATCATTCTCCATGTTTTTTTTTTATCTGGGTAGATCACCCATTACAATGAGACCATTCTTCCACCTGGGTAAGACACCCATTATAATGAATTAAACGGATCATGCTTAGTGTATCGCGAGTTGTATCTTGTCTTAATGATCTCTTTCAATTTATACATATAAGAAAATTGAAGTTAATGGAGAGGGAGTTACAGAGGCGTGTTTGAATTCTAAGTGCTCGATGATTTTTAGGAATCATTGCCTAAGTGATTTTTTTTTTTTTTTGTTGGTGTTTATGTTTGTTTTGATGCGTGAATATGTAATTTGTGGCATTTCATTATTTTGATGCACTGTGGGGTTTTTAGTTATTAAATAAAAAATAATATCAAACTTGTAATTACTTGGATTCTTGTGTTGACTCTTTTTTTGCACTATGTAAAGTGTTATGAACTTATAAATTCAAAAAGTTTTTTATAATTTTCAAAACTATAATAGCATATTTTAAAATGAAGTAAATTATAAGATGTTTAGGATAATTTTCTTTAAAGAAAATATTGGATTAAGGTCATTTAAATTTCTTCTTAAAAGCAAATTGAGTTTTGGCTTGGTTGACCTAGTCATCTAGGTCACACCTTAAGACTCGAGTGATCCACCTAGAGCGTCATTGTGTTAATAGTTCTATATATATAAAAAAAAATAATGTCTATCATTTTTTTTAGTTAAAGCTAGTTTTGACTAGATCGATTAGGTCATAGTTAAACTGGTCAAATCATCAGAGTATTATTATTTTAATTTTTAAACAATTTAATTTGAAATTCATACTAAGAAAAGAGCTGGTTCAAACCCTCAAGGTTGACCCAAACAACTTAACAAGATAAAAAGTGTTGACTATATGCTTTTTTTTATTTTATTTTAAAACATGTAAGACTTTTTTGATGTGGTGTTTTTTTATTAAATAAATAATATAGAAAAAAATTATTGAGATAATATATATTAATAAGAGAAGTAGGGGTTGTACTAGCAAATTATATGGTTTCAATTAAATTTAAATTATTGTTCTTCTTGTATATATAAATTATCATGTATATATACATATATAAAACTTTATGGCTCCCATAACATGATTAAGTGTTTTGATGTAAGTTTATCTTTCAAATGCTCTAATTGCTATTTAATTTTTTAAAAAAAATATTATGATAATATTAATATTTATTGGCATATAAAAACCTTAGTAAATCTTATTAAATATATATTTTAATTTTAAATTCACAATTAAAAAAAAAATTGGTACTAGAAAACTGGTTCCAAATAGTTACACGTTTTTTCTTTTTTTTTGGCGTTAAACAAAATTTGATCCAACGAAGAGCAGGCAGGTAACTTGTTATTATTCTAGTCGTCATTTAATTTATAGTGAGCCACCCATAGGACCTTCGGAATTACAGGTTTTTTTTATATATATCAATTTCCACCAGCTGAAGGAGAAACTAAAACCACCAAGAAAACCTATCATCTCTCAAGATCATTCACACGTCCTCTCGGCGTCAAGAAACATCAATTTCTGCAAGATTCATCACCACCACTACCAAATGGCCTCAACTTCACCAGAACCACCATCTACTCCAGAAGAATCCGGACCGTTAACACCACCATTATCACCAAGTTCAACAGAAATCCTTGAAACAGCAGCCCAACATGCCCTAAACAGTGAAGACCCTTCTTTCCTCATCGCTGTTCTCAACGAACTCGACCTCCCCGTTCTCACCTACCGTTCCCGTATGATTATGAACCACTTAATACAGTACCACCCTATCCCCCTCTGTCACCGCCTCTCCAAAATCATTTTTTCCCCCAGGGATACCATCACTAAGGTGACATCTGCAGTTGCTCTCGAGCTTTTCAAGAGCTTCTTCTCTGATGACTCCTGGGGAGAATTCATTAAACCTTTGCTTCTTGATCTCAAAAGGGATGACTATGCAGTAGAAATTATTCCAATTATAAACGAACTTGTATCACATTTCAATCCCCATTATATACCAGAAAATGATTGGCCCGGGTTCACAACTGCAGTGTGTGATAATTTGGATTCTGATAAAGAAGAAGTGCTAGAATTCGTGCTTTCAGTGATTAACAGGTTGCTTGCTGATGGTGCTGAAAAGATATTAGAACTAAGTCTTGAAACTTTGTGTGACAAACTTAAGAAAATATTACGTTCTAGTGATGTGTCATTGAAGGTGAAAGAAGCAGCTGTTGAGGCCTCTTTTGGTTGTATCTTGCGCCTTAAGAATGCCGTAAATGATGAATTCTTGCAAGATCTTTTGCGTAAAGTAATGAATACAGTTTTCTTTAATGGTGAAATAAAGTTTGATATGAGTCAAGAGGGATATGCGCGTTTGATTCTTGATCAATTGGTTGCACTGGCCCGGACGGACGCGTGGTTCTTGAGAAACCAGGTTGATAAGGTACTTGAATTTACGTTTATTATCATGGAGAATCCTCAATGTGAAGAAAGAACAACGTTTCTTGCAATAGAATTTGTGCTAGTTCTAGTTGAAGATAAAAAAGGTTGCCAGATTTTGGTAAATACAGGGGGTTTGCATATCAAGAGGATGCTTTCTCAATTGTTATGTATGATTGCGACTATCAACGAGAACACGGCATTGGAGGATCGTGATGAGAGGGATCAAGAGCAATGGAGATTACTTGACGAGGTAATGAAGAGCATGGCTCGATTTTCACAAGCATTGGGTGGGAGATTTCTTTTGGAGGGCTTTCCTCAACCGTTTGAATCTTGCTTTAATTCTGAGGCATGGCAAAGACGCCATGCTGCTGTTAGTTCACTCTCCATTATTTCAAAGAATTGCTCAAAGGTATAGAAGCGTGACCTTCTTTTAAAACATATATGTAAGTTTTTCCCTTTTGGATGTGGTGCATTTAAAGAGAAAACGAACTTGAATCACAGCTCTGCAGCCTCTAACCTTCTTTGAAGTCCTCAAATATGATGTTTCTATCTACTGGTTCAAACTTCTGTTCTTCAGTCCTCCATTTATTTTCCCCATAATGATTTCCTCCTCTCCTTCTTAGTGTTTTCGTTCAGTGAAAAAAGACGTCAAGTAGTCACTTTTTTTGTTTGTGTTACAGACATTAAAGTCCAAGGTAGATCTTGTGGCCAATCCAATTATGAAAATGGTTGACGACATACATCATAATGTGCGTTGGCGAGCTATGTATGCAGTTGAGGAATTCTCCAAGTATTTACACCCTGAATTGCAGAATCACTATAATCAAAAAGTGCTGCCTGCTTTAACGAAAGCTATGGATGATTTCAGTGATTCCGAAATTCAGGTAAATTGTTCTCTTTTTAAGCTGTTTTGAATCACCCCCCCCCCCTCCCCTCAACATATAGTCCTGCCCTGTTCTTAGTTTCTTTTGCGCATCCTCTTACTAATACTTAAAGTAGTAATAGTCAAGGTATTCTCAGACTGCAAAACTGACTTATTGACAGGCCTATCTATCATAAAAATAATTGATGTTAATGAAGTAAATGACAAGAAAATTAGATTTTTCTATAAAAGTGAACCTTTGTACTTGTTGTAAAAGATGCCATTATGTGGTGTCAAACTTTTTTTTATTTCTTTTTCCTCCCATCAAAACACTAATGAGGATAGGTTTTCCAAATATGGTGGTGCACTTGGAGCACATGGAATTGAAGAAGGTCCTCGCGCCTCTTTCTCCTGCTTCAATTTAGATAGAGCTTCTGATTAGTCTATCATTTATAGGCAGAGATATTGATTGGCATAGATCATATAGAAACTTTTGACAGGATTAAAATTGCTCAGTGAACTACTATATACGGAATTTTTTGCTCTCCCGACATCAATAAGAGGGTCATGCAATGAGGAGCTGAATGAAAATTGACTTGCCCTGGCACTGTTAGAAGTTTGTCACCATCTTGCTGACAGACGCTGTGCTGTAACTTTGTCTTTGTGGGATTGAAATTGAACCTCACCTTGATTTCAAGGTCTTTTAATAATCTTTTTGATCCTTGCGGAGCGCAATCTAGGGTTGTTCTTCATCTACTTAAGATGCCTCAGTCATGAAATGAAACTCGAAGTCAGAATTGGCATACCAAAAGCATGTTGAGAATGAGCTTGCAAAGGGGTTGTTAGAAATGAAATCATGAGACATCGCAGCCCTTGCAGTGTTGATTTTTGTTCATTTGGAATGAATTTTTAATTATCTGCCTTCTTTTGTTTACAGAATCTTGTCGTCTACCAAATATTTTGTATCAAATCCTCTTACTTGGATTTAAGCTTTGGTTGAACTCGGTTGTCAAAATGGGCTCACTGCATTAACTCGTACACGTCTAAGTGAAGTGCAATTTCACACATAGATACATTTGTTCTATCATTTCAGGTGCAAGCTGCTATGGCAACTTATCACTTTGTTGAGCATTGCACTTCAAATATGTTAGAACCTCACCTTGATGAGATTATCAGTAAATTGCTCAGATGCCTACAGGTGAGGTAGAATGTGATCTTTCTAATTGTGTGTGCATTCATTCACTGCATGTGAAATACCTTTGTGAATGCTTCCCGTGGAGGATCTAGCATGTGTTTTCTTTTTTTTCTTTTTTTCAAGATTTCCTTGATAAATATAAAAACTCACATGCACATGCATAATTGTATAAAAAGAAGCCCGAGTCCATATGCAACTATATCTTGTCTCTGATCTGCAGTCTTTATGTTGATTTTGCATTTGCACAATCCAGAAAGGGAAACAACTATTGAAACTGTGGGCCTTATCAGCATTAGCAGCAATTGCTAAGTCATCACAGGTACCAGTCAAGAGTCAAGAGTTGCTTGTGGCCTATTTTAAATTTTCTGGTTTTTTATATTAATTATTGTACTTTTGCAGGACCGGTTTCTAGAGTATTACAGAACAGTTATGCCTTACCTAAAAGTTGTGATGACGAAAGCAGAAGGGGAATCTAACAGCAAGCTCCTTTCTGCAACTGTTTCGTGCATTACAGCAATTTGGACGGTTTTTGGAAAGGACAAGCTCGGTGACGATACTCAACAGGTAATATTCAATGCTGGAAATGTAGATGCGGCTTTTCGGATAGGATAGTTGCTAGTTATTTGCTTGTTAATCCTGCCTGGTGTACCAAAAAAGATGTAATCTGCCTGCATAAATAAGTTATTACATGTATTTAGACAAAGCAACCTGTTTCTGTTTATCTGAAAACAGTAATCTGTTTATAGTTCTTTACATACTGTACCGAATCATGAAGTCTCCTGAAGCCACCCAAATCAGAGATGTTTTAGAGTTTGCAAGACATATTGACCTAAGTATTTTGTAGTATAATGTTTTTGTTAGAACACATCCATACAGTAGCATTATTGACCCTTTTTTTAATCCTCGTGCAAGGTTGTGCAACTTCTTGTTTCCACACCCATATCAAATCTGGAGATACATGACCCAATGAGAATTGAAGGGTTAAGAGTATGTTAATAGTAGTTGTACAGCTGCCACTGAAAATAAAAATTGGTTCTTTATTAGAACCTTGTTCTTCACTGAAACATGTAAGATACTGCAGGCATGGGGCAGACTTTGCAAATGCTTAGGCCACAAGTTCCAGCCTTATATGGAAGTAGCCATTCCTTGTTTGCTTCAATCTGCGCGGCTCACTTTGCCTGATGATGCTAACGTTGAAGAATCGGATGAAAGGTGAGTCTTCTTATTAGAAAAGTTTAAGAATTACTAGAGAAACAAATTGATGAGCTGAAAAATAAATGGCAGAACATGAATGTTATTCATATATACAATTCTGATTTTCGCATATGAGCGATGGATGAAGTGATTAATCATTCTAAATCAACTTCACTCTGAAATATTGAATATGTCTTACAAACTCTAAACAACGTTATCTATCATAATAAAATTAGTTCAATAATTTTTTCAAAACTGGAACCCAAGTAATAAGTACAGGATCAAGTATAAACCATGCTATTTTTGGATTTTTTTTTTTAATGGCTGATGTATCAATTTTCTGTGTGGAACACTAATAAGAAACCGGATGATTCAAATCAAAACTGAGACTCTGGAGGAGAAAGCCACAGCTTGTGTATTGTTGCGTGATTGCGTTGCTGAACTGAAAGAAGGCATTGATTTATGGATTGATGAGGTGGTTAATTCTCTAACACATGATAGTTTCCATAGCTTGACCTATGTGAACGAAATTTAGCATTTTTACGAGCATCTGTGCAGGTTGCTGAAACTTTAGTTCCACTTCTCAATTTTTACGAGCATGCTGCGGTTAGAATAGCTGCTGTATTAGGTAATTAAATGCTAATCTAGTCTCCAATAATTACTTTTATGCATTTCTTAACCATCTCCAATAATCACAATTTCCTTTCTGCTTTGTAACTAGCCATGCCTGAAATACTGAAATCGTCGAAAGCTGCAATTGAGAAAAGGCTTCTTCAGAAATCTCCCTTTGAAAAGTTGTGTTCTGATATAATACCAGCTTTGGTTGAAGCACTGGTTAAGGTTATCCTGTAATTCATAATTAATATTATTATTATTGAATTGATTCAGATACCTTGTGATTATGAGAAATATTTAACTACTACTAGTATTTGTTTGCAGGAAGAAGTCATTAAAATTAGTGCAGTAATGTTGGATTCCTTGGAGGATTGCTTGGAGGTCTGTAGCATTTTTTCCCCCTTAATGTGTTAATTGGTCCACTGATAAGAACTTAAATATCAGTCTGAGAAATTTCTTTATTCTATATGTTGTTAAGAAAGACTACGCATTCTCTTCCTATGAAAAGAACTGCATTTTATGCGTCAACTAAAAAGATATAGATAATCATGCATCTGCTAACTCGGGCCACAGCTCAGGGGAAGAAAAAAAGAGTCTAGGTCTCTAGGGAAGAATTGATGCTCTTATCTTATCAGCACAAACTTCTCTCCTTCAGTTATCGGGACCTGTTTTAAATATAGACCAGATCAAGCGCTTCTTGTCTGTAATAATGGACGTTCTCGACACTAGCATGTCCATTCCCAAAGGTGATGAAGCATCGGAGCAAGGAGAAAAAGTTAGTAAGAAAGTAAGTGATTGTATAACTTTTCACCGGATGATTGACTCCGCAACCGCTTGGCTTGCTTTCATTTAAATAAGGATATTATAGCTAGTGTTAATTCTTACCACATATTCGTTTCTTCATAAAGGTTTGTGCTTGCTTGAAGATTTTCATGAAAACTTACAAGGGTTCCTTGTTGCAATTCTTCAACCAGCTTTTATCACCTATGGAACATATGTGGGTACGTTTCATTCTTTAATTCTTCCTTCTTTTTTTTACCCCTCTCTGACATAAGATCAGTTTACTGTGATTCCCCTGTTAGTGACCAGTTAGTATGTTGATGTCTCATGCTTAGTGAGCAGCATTCGCATCTGTACAAAAGGTTGAACGGCCATGTCCATGCTTAAAATTTGCCTTTTCTTGTAATGTAGGTTTAGATGTCATTCCACTCTTAGGTGAGAAATTTCTGGCACAAAAATCTTCAGTATTATGTTGAAAGTTGTTTTCCTTAAATCATATTGCTCGAGTACGAGGCATGGGAATAGAAAACTGGATATGTTGAAGAAGGTGCGTGTAGAGGTTGATTCTCTAGTCAGTTGTAATTCTACATCTGTAAAGCATGGGAAAATTACCAGTGCACACTTTTTTACTCTTTGAATAACATATTGTGAATATGAGCCCATGGAGGTTCAGAAACAGGGAGACAGAGAACTGAAAAATTGAGAGAGCTCTGCTCCATTTATTTTCTTGCCGCAGGTTAAGGGTAAAACAGTTAAAGAAAGAAAAATCGCCTTGAAGATTTTCACTGATGTTGTAGAGGAATTCCGAGAAGAAGCTTTGAAGTAAGCCTGGTCCTTTTTAATTTGGTTAGAGAAGGTAAATTTAATGCACTATAATACCATATTGATAAAGCAGGTTCTGTGAGAGTGAACTCTTGTTGCTATTTAAAGCTTGCAATGATGATGAACCAGAAGTTCAAGAGGTCTGTTTATGACCCAGCCTAGCGATGACAATGATGTTGTGCACCTCATTAATAGAAAAAATCTCTTATTCGGAACATGAATTATTGCAGGTTGCTGCACATGGAATTGGTGTTGCTGCAGCCTGTGGTGGATCTATCTTCAAACCTCTGGTTGGAGGTAGCGTGTTTGTTCTTCATGTAGTCCTGTTATTACCTGCGTGCAGTATTTATACAATAAATACCATTGTTTTCATTTAGCAGAAGCAGTTTCTGCTCTAAATGCTAACATAAGCGATTCAATGGCATTGCACCGAGATTACATAATGGCCCATGATGCTGCTGTTACAGCTCTCGGACAAATATACCTATTCCACAAGGACAGAATCAATGCAAGTGAGGTGCATTGCTACTCTTGATTCTTATATTCTGTATATTTAAGTAGTTTTGAATTTGGTCTAGAAGTACAGAAAAGTGATTTCGTTTTGCAATTCAAGCAATCTAGCTAGCTAAAAGACTATTTCTTGTAACTTCAATTGAGGGGTAACGTGAGGTGGTAACAAGGCAGAAGTAGTCTACCATTACTTTTGACATCTTTCCAACTACCAAAACTAAAATTTATGATGATTTTTTCCAGCTTCTTCAAAATTCCAAAATGTTGGAAACATGTTTTCAAAATCTTGAAGGGCTGGTAACACTGTCTAATTTATTTTAATGGCTTTACATAGCAGAAATGGCTCGGGTATAGGGTTGTCAATTTTGTATCTCTGAAGAGATTCAGTATGATATTTGTGTCTGGTGATAAAGCTGAAGCAACTCTCCCCCATTCCGGTTTTTGACTGCAATAACAGCCAAGAGCTATATTATCATGGTGTCAGAAATATTCAGGTGTAAGTGTGATCTTACTGTCACAGATGGTAGTAAGGATTATAAAATCACATCGGTAACTTATTGTAACCCAAAGACTCAATCTGAAATGTCTAGAAAGGAACGTGGCCTAATATTTTCAATCTTCTAAGTTATCTAATGTAATTTAAAGAAAAGTTGCTGTTGAGATTTTCTACAGGTCCCAAAGGGAGTTTTCTACAGCTCTCAGTCTGTGGAAGCAATTTGATACTATATTTATGCTACCGGTAATACGAATAGTTGTAAACTTTATGCTAGAAGTTCCAGCAGAGTTTTCCATGTTGAATTTTGCTAGAAATGCTAATTTTATGATTGGACGTTTTCTACTTGTACGCAAGATCTCTCCTTGGGTAAGTGATTTGTTATGTAAAATCCTCCTTCCTCCTATCCTTTTCAAATTGGATTGTGCTAATTTCATCAACTTCCATTTCTATCATGTTTCTTCTTCCTTCTATTCTACAGGCTCTTACAACATTTATTTCAAATCTACTTAGCAGGTGTTTAGTACATGGTTAAGCCATTTGCCAATAAAGAACAATCTACTCGAAGCCAAAATTGCACATGATCTGCTGTGTTCAATAGTTGAGATGTGAGCTATATGATATTTATTTTTCCATATGAAACTGGTGTAACTATAATTTTCAAAATCAACTGTTTGTTGCATTTTTTATTCTCTCAGATCAGAGGACGAACTTATTCGCCAAGAGTTTGCTTATCTTCCCAAAATCATCGCTGCTTTTGCAGAGGTAATTTCTCTCTCTGACCTGTAGAGTGTAATACTCATAATATCTCTCAGTTTTCCCACCTCCATAAGATTTAACAGTTTTCACTCTCTCTAAGTAGTTCCTTTAAGATCCAGAGTCATAAAAATAGTATATTGCTGGTGAAATCTTTCCAGTGTGAGTGTCTGGCCTTTGGAAAGACATCAGGTATATGGCACATTTTGCATTCAAGTACAGTTTTATCAGACATAGTACCAAAAGAGTCTTTATATACTCATCAAAATACATAAAACAGTAATTTCTGCTGTTTCTGCGAATTCTGAAAAGGAAATAGTAATTTCTGCTGTGAATACTTTTCCTGCAGATACTATGGGCTGATGATGAAACTTTAGCAACAGAGGAAACCGTCAACCGAGTGATTAAACAGTTGAGGGACTTTAAGAGCAGGTTGCCATCAAACATCTGGTCATCTATCCTGTCAACCTTGGAGCCCTCTCGTCAGAATGTCTTGCAACTTTCAATGTCGTCTTAGTTCACTATTTCTGGTCATCATGGAGTCCCTTGAGATTGAGCAAGGATTTGTCATGGATACTCCTGTTTGAGCCGTAGTAAACGATATAAAGCATTTGTTTAGTGAAACTTTCTTTTCTGGTAAATCTTCTCTTCCTTTTTCTCACTACAAACGAGTTATTTAGTGGAAGGAAGGTGATTTTTTCTTATAAATAATGGGAAATAAAGTCGGCAATTAAACAGATAGTAACAAATAACAATAATTTAAGTCAATCTCATTGAAATCTGCAATATATGCGGTGAAAAAGATTCCTAGTTGGTTCAGGAATCCGAAGCTACATAGGTTTTAGATCTTGCATAACTAAGTGTTCCTCTCATGTTATAAAGTCTCATGGTTCTCTCCTTCTCTGTCACTCGATCATCTCAATCTCCCCACTCTCAGTTTTTGTTTCAACTACTATTGGTTAGAGATATGGAAGACTTTGGTGACTTGCGTTTCCATCTTACTCCACTCGACATTGTTAAACCAGGAGATGCTTCCATGAATAACATGTGACAGGTTCTGCGTTGAGGTTGAAGCCTCTTTCATGCCTCCAAAACTTGACGAAGAGGATCTCGAAGAACATGGATGACTATTATAAAATTGGCAAATATAAATAGAAACATTGATGGAATTTTTTTATCGGTATATTGTGATATTGACCTTTACCAATAGAATTTTCTATTCTTATATCCATTAGTAAACACTAACATAAAAAATTTCTTAATATATACCGAGAAAATTGTAGCGGTAAAATAAAAAATGAAACAAAGAGTTAAATAGTACAATGGTGTGTAACTTTTATAGACGGTATTACCAATGAAAATAACATGAGAGTAAACTACGTCTGTAAAAAAAGTGAAAAGAATTGTATATACATAAGCTACAATTATTGATAAAATACCACTATTCAGTTTCAATTATTGAAAAAAGTGAAAAGAATTTATATACACAAGCTAGGGTAAAAAATAGATAATAATCACGATCATATATAATTATTTGATGTAAAAGAAAAGGCACTAACACTTTTAGTCTCGCTTTTTTATTATTATTATTAACATGGATGTCCAGGTCAGATTCCGCGCACCTCGACTAATCCCACAAGCCCTAAAGTTAACGACCATGTAAACCTCGGGAAAAATAAATAAATAAAAGTGAAGAAATTCATGCATATGGTTAAATAAAAACAGAAATTCAGGAATTTTTTAATATAAATTTCCGAGCAAAATAATTCGAGATATTATAATAAATTCGATACTGTTGAGGGTTGGATTTAATTGAAGAGAATAATACACTCAAAGGAAAAGGGGGGCCTAAATGCAAATAAGAAAAAAATATAGAGTATAAATACTCTCTCCTCACTAAAAATCTGTAGGAACCCTAAGGAGAGAAAATAAAGAGTTTTATACCCATTCTTGAGAAATTAAGAGAGAAATACTAAAATTTCAAGAACCCATCCAAGATTAAGAGTTTATAGATGGGATAAACACTTGAGAGCAAAGGATTACCAAGAGATTGAACAAGAAGAAAAGAAAGGAGGGAGTTGAAAATCTTCAACTAGTTGAAGATCAAAATCTTAATTTGTACCGGGTAAGGTGTTCTAAACATGATCTTAAAAAAAAAATCATTTCAAATTTGATAAAGAATTGATGCCTTGATATTGAATCATAGGTTAGGGTTTTTAGACATAAATTGGAGAAAAAGTACTTATTGTTAAGATTAAGTTAATGCATGTATGTGGTATGTAGTTTATGAAAGTATTGTGTGAAGAGGAGGGGGAGACGAATCTAGACAGACTTGTCTCCTGATTTTCGGTAAGATTTTGGGTAGGAGGATGAGGGAATTAGGATTGGGTCCCTTATAGAAATTATTGATTTGAATATTAGCTAACCAAGAAACTGGTCTTGTTCAATTTGGAGATGTAGAACTCCAATTGTAGGTTACCAACTCAAACTGAGTTGTGACTGATTATGTAGGGTAATAGGACTAATTAGTTAATAAGCAATCTTGACTATATTGGACGCAAAATTAGGTTTTCCTCCCTTTAGAGAACTTGTAGTCTCGTGTTTTAGCTTTCTAACGAGATCAATCTCATTTAAAATGAAGTTTTACAATTTTAGATATAGTTAGAATCTGATCAGTGTTCAGATAATGACAATTGAAAATTGGACAGTAACGGTTCAAAGTTAAACAGTAACAATTCAAAGTTGGACAATAACAGTTGAAAATTGGACAATAACAGTTCAAAGTTAAATAGTAATAATTGAAAATTGGACAGTAACAGTTCAAAGTTAGACAGTAACAATAAACTTTCACGTGAATACTATATCTAAGAATATAAAAGAATTGAGTCATACAAACACTTGTACATTGAGATACTAACTCTGAAAATATATATGATATATGTATATATGTTATTATGAGGAAATGAACAAGCATAGAAAGTAACATATAAGTAGTGGATGAATATGGATTCTCTATAATATCGGCTTAAAGGAATCATAACAAAAAAAATTTCCTTATGATTCAGGAAGAGCAACCAGGATTGGATCTTCTGTTAAGGGAGGTCGCGAGATAGGCGAAGCAGGTGCATGATTTTCCTCCTATTTGTACTTATATAATTTAAAATTCTTCTAGTGAATGTAATTACAACAAATGTCATGTTCAATATAAATAAAGTCTAGTGATTTACAAGATTAGCTTCGACTAATGGCATCTGTAATAGAATTACCGGGATATGAATTACAAGATTAGCTTTGGCTAATGGCATCCGTGATATGATTATCGGGAGATGATTTATAAGATTAGTTTCGACTAATGGCATTCGTGATAGGATTGCCGGGATATGAATTACAAGATTAACTTCGACTAATAGCATCCATGATAAGATTTCAATATTAGATTTTGCAAGGTCACTCGGTTCATTCAAATAAATAAAAGTATTCAAATTAAGAATATACAAATGAGTGTTAATTCGGTTTAAAAGATTTACAAGCAAAATATAAGTTCTCTATTAAAAATTTTATGGATCCGATAGAAAACTTATACTTCATTTGTATTCATTACATGAGCATATATATATTCTTTATCAACATAATGGTATGTTTATTTATGTAATAGGTCCATCAAATATCCACGGAGATCATGAGTTTAGGACCTTACTTTGGGAAGCTTATGTAAATACTTAACTTAAACAAAAGAGAATTAATATGTTTATGTAGTATATTTTTGTATAAACCTTGATGTACTTAGAAAAGTTCACTTTAGTATGTAGTATTTTAGTTATTTTGTAATTAATCCTTTTGAAATATTTAAGAACACTTATTATGTTGTAAATACTTTTTTTGCATGATAGTATTCATTTTCTTTTCAATTTTATGGTATGATGTTTGGACTATGTTCAAATTGAACTTACTCGTAGGATACATATATTATGTGGATTGTATGAGGTGTGGAAATATGAGGTTTGATATAAGGTCCAGAATTATGGGGCCTTGTAATAATGGGTTCATTGAATAAATTGATAGTAGTCAATAACTTGAGATGTCCTAAATGCAAAGGAAACTCTGCTGAATTTTTGTTAATAATAATTTTTAAAAAAAGTACACTCAAATAAAAAGGATAAGTTGAGAACTTTTAACATTAATCGAGTCGTACAATCAAACTGTTACAAATCATGTAAGCTTCTAGTAGCTATTATATTAGTAATTACAGGGCTCGAATTTAAAACGCTAGGAAAAATAAATTTATTAATCTTAAATTCTTATCACTAAACTACTTGGTAGATGGTTTTCACTCTCACATTTTTAAAAGGTTTCTTTGTGAATGGAAATGCACTGTAAGATTTTAAGCGCCGCATTAAGGCTAATGACCCACATTACACTAATTAAGGAATCTATGAGTGAAAGTGCATTTATGCCAAAATTTACAATCCTTTTAGCCTCGGACAAGTGGCTTTTACTGTGCCACTAAATGTGTCTTGGCAGACGCGTGATAAAATTTGCAAGAAAGAGAGCACCACTGCTGACATATTTCGTCCGGGGAGCATAGAGTAAAGCCGATGTCTTCCAAATGCACATATAAATTTATTTTTTTAATTCTCTGGTTTAGTTAGGAACATATAAATTGATGTTATTTTTTCCATCCTATTGCATCACAGACTTGTATAATTAATATCAATAATAATATAATTTCGAGGAGTATAATTTAATTGATCAGATTCTGAATTTATTTCTAAAAAATTATTAATTCGAGTCTCAAAAATCTCAATATCATTTAAATTTTATATAATTATTAACTTTAGAATTTAAAAAATTAGTTTAGATACAAAAAATCTAATCCGAACACTAATATCAATCCCTGGATCTATAATTTGATGAAAACCACGTACAAAAGTCTTTCCTTTTTTGTATATACAATCAAATCAAGTCAAACCCCTGAAATTATTGGCCAACGAAAACTAAAACAACTAATTTATTTTGTTTTTATCATTTCATTTCATTTATACTATTGAGTCAAGGTAATATATTATTTATTGTTTCCATCCATAAATAAAAATGGAAAACGAAAGGAAAATAAAATAAAATAAAAACCTAAAATTATTCTTCCCTCATGTATAATTCGAAAATAAGAAAGAAACCTCACTGCTGATCTTATCTAGCACATGACATAACTAAAATTAAAATAAATAAATAAATAAACTAAATAGCAGCAGGACGACCCACCATATGAGAGTGTAAAAAGGAAAACCCGCCACCTCCACCAAGGATAATTGAGGAAATAACCCAAAATCTAACAAATTGAATTGCTTTTACAGTTTTTATTATGATTTATTCCCCTTGTTCTCTTAGAGTTATGTATTTTATTTAGCATGCTGGTATTAAAGACTAAAATTAAGTGCAAAGTAACAAAAGTGCCGTAAGCTTTTGGTATTCTAGATTTGTCAGAAGCTAACCATTTCTTCTTCTTTTTTTAAGTTAAATTAAATTGATGTTCATGTAATTTATATTATTTGGGCTTCCTGGATTTTATTTTTTTCTTGACATCTTATCCTCCGTGCTTTATAGCATTATGGCAGGTTTTGAGGGTGCAGGTTGCAGTTTAAAAAAATTATAAATTATTTTTTTAATAAGATTTTAATAAAGAGTTTCAGTGAATTTATATAAAATTATAGTGTATATTAATTAAATAAATATTTTTAAAATTATAATTAAAATAAAATATATATCAAACTAACCTTCAATCTCTAATAGGTTCAATGCATAGAAGTATGACTAACGAAATACAAAATTTATTTTAAAATCTAACCCAACATGTCTCATCTAGGACATAAGTCAAGTAGGTTTTAATAAAAATACAGAGAAAATTAATTCAGTATGACTCAATAAAAAGAGTTAGCCCGTGACCCCATTAGTCTAGAAAAAACTAATCAAAACTTTTTTTAATTTTTTTAAAATAATATTATTTTTATTTTTTTATAAAATAAAAAAAATAAGTTAATCTAGTTAGTCCTAGTCCTGCTCAACTAACTTGACTCATTACATGTGATTAGTTTTTTAAAAACAATGATATTGACCTGATAGTATAAAGAATCAAATAAAAAATTTAAAAATATATAAAATATAATGAAAGATCAGTTTAGTGGTGTTTTAATTAACAAGTCAGGTTCTAAAATTTAATTTAGAAAAATAATCTCGAAGTGTACCCATTGAACATTGGTCGTTGGTCTGACTCGAGATCAAAAGGTTCCACTTCCTTAAGAATTCACCTTTTTTTCTTTTCGTTTATTTTATTTCTCAAAAGTTCCCAAGAACTTATGGTTATTTACCAACAAACCCTTACTTTTTCTAAAAAAACTAAAAAGATGGAGAAAACATTGTTACACTTCATTGTGAAGAGGAACAATAATTCTCCTTCTTGGCCTTAAAAAAAAAGCTATGTATGATGTGTTTGAAGGTAAAATAGTTTTTGTATTGCGATAATTTTAGTGTTTTATAATTGATTAGGGGCAGTACAAGTATTTTGTGTTTAGTTTATATAGTGAATTTATAACACTACTCTTATAAGAAATAAAATTTTGACCTTCTATTTATTTTTAATTAAAAATACACAATAAAATAACATTTTTATTCTTGTAATAAAAAAAAAAAACTATATGAAGGGCCTTTTCATTATTATCAATATTGTTGCACAATAAAAAGACATTGACATTCTTGATATCATATAATTTAGCTTTTAGGTTAAAAGGTATTTGTGTTATTTTATTATTAGTTTTTTTTTATAAATTGGTTGGGGTGAGGTCATTTGAGTATTTTAATAATTAAAAAAAAAGGTAAATAGGTGTTGTGTAACATCAACTACTCGGCCATCTTTGAACAACACGTGAAGCTGATTCCAGGGCCAAAAAGGCTCTTTCAAGGTGGCTTCAGCTTCGTCTTAGTGTCTCCTCACTGGATATGTGTTGGGTGCACTGATAAGAGGTCAAATTTTTCATTGTCCACCATTTCTTTCTTCTTCTTTTTTTTTCTTTTTTCTTTTCTCTTTTTTTCTTAGTGTTTGTGCCCTATCACCTGATTTTTCAAGTCAACCCTTAAACATCTATTTTCTTTTTATTTAGTCCCTGCTTTTTTGTTATATTTTTTTGGAATAATTTATTGAATTATATTTTTCTTTTGATTTTATCCTCATTTAATTTTTTGTTTTGTCAAATTTGATCTATATTTTTTTTATTGTTGTTTTTTGTAGTCTAATATAATTTTTAGAGTTGCGTTTTTTTTTTCAATTCACCTTTTATAAAGTTTTTTTCTGATATATTTTATTTTTATTCTTTTAATTATTATTATTTTGCTTTGCAAAATTTTCAAAAGCAGTATCTTTTTACATGTAATTGGTTTTGGTTTGAACTTGAGCTTGATTAAACTCGTGTCTGGTTGTAAGCTTTGAAAATTATCCTAGCTTCATGAGGTTTGCTTAAGATTATTTTAGTTTTTTATCATTTTTTTAGATAATATTTTTTTTATTTTATCATTCAGTATTTATTTAATAAAATATTAAACTCTTCTGTTTTTTATGCTTTCTATGACCTTGGTTTTGGAGGCCATAGTCACACCTAGTTGAGAAACAGCTAGATTTGCTTCTGATTTATTAACACTTGTTATGCATAAAGCAAACAATCATGCTGTGTCTACGAATCGCTAGTGCTATGTATAGACAAAGTCATCAAGTCTAACGGTGCTTTTATATGTATTCTTCTTCCATCGGTCGGACAGAGAGTAGCTTATCTAGTTTTCCAAAAGAAATGGCATTACCTCATTTATGTGCTCTTAAAAAGATGGTAAAATCCTTTAAAGAGTGTGATGAACAAGAAAGCACACAGAATCCCTGAAGGAGCCATTAATTTAGCAGGGAACATTATTTTGATCTAAAACAAGACACTGACACATTTAGCTTCATTTGTTAAGGCGATATGTAGGAATAGCTACTAGATGCTTGGACCTGCAGAGTACGAGACCAAACTCTTCTGTCATGTCCACTTCAGATGGCAATATTCCATTTGGAAGTTCCCAATCAAAGCAATGCAGCAGCTGCGCAACCACCAGCCGCACCACAGTTAGCCCTAATTGCATTCCAGGGCAGCTTCTGCGGCCAGTGCCAAATGGAATAAGCTGGAAGTCGCGGCCCCGAAGATCTATGTCACTGCCAACAAACCTCTCTGGGTAAAACTTTTCTGCATCGGTCCAAGCTTTTGGGTCTCGACCAATGGCCCATACATTGATTATAACATGTGATTTCTTCGGTATGTGGAAGCCATTCACAACGCAGTCCTCCGTGGCCTCATGAGGGATCATCAAAGGACCCACTGGATGGAGCCGCAAGGTTTCCTTCACAACCATGTCTAGGTACTCCAACCTCTCCAAGTCTGATTCCTCTACCATCCTTTGCTTTCCCACTACTTCTTCTAGTTCTTTTTGCAGTTTCTTCATAACCCGTGGATTTTTTATCAGTTCTGAGAATGCCCAGTCAATCACAGTTGCTGAAGTGTCCACTGAACCCACAAGCATGTCCTGCAAAATGTCATGTGCAGGAGCATAAAGATATTTAGATTAGTAATATGCTTCCATTATTGTGTAGTTAATTTAACTCTTTCATCAAGATCAAAAGATAAAATGCTCATTTACCAGCATTATTGCTTTCATACAGCCTTGATCGACGAGGTACTCGTTTTCTTCGGATTTCATGAAACGTAGCATGACGTCAACAAAGTCCTTGTTTTTGCCCTTCTCCTGGCAGTGTACATGCTCGTCAATAATCTTGTCAAGAAAGACATCTAACACTTTGGAAATAGCCTTCATGCGTTTTGTCAGTCCCTGGAGATCAAGAGCTGCGATTTGAGGAATGTAATCTCCCAAGTGTGGAGCTCCTGATAAATGCATGACCTCTTGCATCACAGATTTGAATCCCCTCTCATCAAGATCCTCATCTAAATACTTCTTCCCAAACACCATTCTACAGCTCATGTCAGCACTGAGGGACGAAACCTTGGCACTCAGATCGACAGCAACACGTTCCTGCGCAGCTTCTTGGATGTACTTAATCAACAGATCAAGCTCCTCCATTCTCATTGGCTTGAAAGATGTAATTTTCAAGCTGCTAAGCAACTCTACTGTGCACATCTTACGCATGCTTCGCCAATACGAACCGTATTGTGCAAAAGCCATGCCTTTTTGTCCATAAGAGATGTACCTTGCAGACTCGCGAGGTGGTCTACCAGCAAAAACAAGGTCATGGGTCTTAAGAAATAATTCGGCAGCCTCAGGCGAAGAGACAACAATGGTCGACACCAGGCCTAACCGCAAATGCATGATGGGGCCATATCTTTGAGCAAGCTGATGAAGAGCTCGATGAGGGAACTTCCCTAACAAATGAAGACTTCCAAAAATTGGAAACCCTCTTGGACCAGGCGGTAGTCTCCTATTCTCGGTGCTTAACCATCGGAGCAGAAAGATAAGTGCAACAAAGGCTAGAGAAGTCCAAATCCAAGCCATGGATCTGTGATTCTATAACTTGCTGTTCTTGAAGTGTATAAAATCTCTACCCTTTTATTTACTAGGATATTGTGACTTAGGAATCGAAGCCTGAAAGAATTATAATCCAGTAATTTTTTTCACACGTTAGAGTAGAGAAAAAGGATTATAATCCAGTAATTTCGAGCCTGCGCTGCCTCTGACAAAAATATAAAAGCTAATTGATATTATCCAAACTCCCCCACCCTTGCACATCACATTTAATGCACTGAGAGTCGACCAACAACCAGAAACGGTGCGCACCATTTCTTTCTGTGGAGAAGGATGGGATGCCCAGCCAACAATAAGTCAAGCTTCTCAATTTCATTCCATTCTATCTAGAATGATTGAAATATTTCATGATCGAAATATTCTATATTTATTTAAAAAACAAAACAAAATGGAATAAATTTCATCTTATTTTAAATCTCGATTCGTTCTGGATTTTTCGGCTAAATTCCGCTCGAAATGTTCCGGTTTCATTCCGCATGTTCCGTTCCGCTCTTGAAAAGCCATTGAATCAAATTGAACCTTGCTCAATTTTATTAATTAAACCACCCGATTATAAAACAACTCTTTTTCATTACTATTTTCAATAGCAATGATATTAATAATAATATTGAAAATTATTATTACTATTTTCATTAATAATGATATTAATTTTTTAAAATTAGATTTATCACTAATATATATGGTTTATATTCATGTTGTTTTTTTTCATGTTTATACTTTGTAGGAATTTGAGCAAAACAAGAAATGTTTTAGATTCCATTAGTCACTTGATAACATTGACCTAACTTTATATTTAAAATATTTTTGTTAAAACATTTTACTTTCATAATATTTTGATATTTTGTTTAAGTTGAATTACTTTAAGTTAAAGATTTATTTAATCTTGACTATTTAGAAATATTTTAAATTTTAAAATTATATTTGTTTGGCATTATGTTTGTATTGCATAATTTATAATTAATTTATCTTAAATTTGAATTATGTTTGTTGAATATATATATATATATATATATATATATATATATATGAACAGTATAACCCCGAAACGGCATGCCGAAACACTCCGTAACTAAAATATTCCATTCCAATTAAAAAAATAAAATATCTACTGAAACGGAATTGACAACCTTGCAATAAATAGGTTAGGTTGCATCTCATGCCTTTCAAAACACACCGTTTAGGAGAGATAAAAGGAGAGTAATCCAATGAAATTACATGAGATATTTGTGAGAGAAGCTCTAGAATGTTTACTTTTATTAGAAGAGAAATTATTAATTGTTTTTCTATTAATAAAATATTATTATGATTTTTATATTATATAGTAAATGTTTTCTCGTAAGCAAATTAATCTAATTTTTAGTCAACCACGTAAATTCTTAAATGTATTATTATTTATTTTCCTTGTTGTCTTAGAGTGGTGACTTTTACTTAGCGTGGCTGCATTAAAGACTAGAATTAAGTGCAAAGAGGCAAAAGTGCCGTAAGCTTTCGGAAATCTAGATTAGTCAGCACAGATAACCACCACCACCTTTCCATTTCTTTTTCTTTGTTTAAGTTAAATTAAATTGATGCTCATCTAATTTATATTATTTGGGCTTCCTCGATTTTATTTTTTTTTCTTTACATCTTATCGTCCGCGCTGTTGCTGGCTGAAAACAATAATGTCTGTATGACAACTTGCATGCCAGCCCGCAGAGCAGATATACAGGTCATCAACATATTCCACACGTCGAATCAAGTGAAGCACAAGGAGGGAGAGGCAGCACCACCAGCCCCTTTTTGTCCTAGCACCTATTTTTCAAATCACGTGTCTCGCAGCCTGATTCCATGATGCCTCTATGGGGTTTGAAAAATAAATGCCTTGGTGGCAGTTACAAAAGTATCTGATTCCTTTCCATTTTTCACCGAGCATACGGTAAACAATCACTCTATATATATATATATATATATATATATATAACCCAATCTTGGCCCAAATTGTGTTTTTTACCAGTGTGCTTGGCAAAACACACCCTTAAGCCTTGGTTATAATTTTTTTATTCATTTTAATTTGATATTTGATCAATCTGTTAAGAGTTCTTCATTCAGTTGTTTTCTTCAAAATAAATTCCTAGTCACTAGGAAATCAGTTGCTTTTACCTATTTCTTAAGAGAATCCCAGTAGATTAGGAAACTGTTAGTCATGGGATATTTATTGCTATTTTTCTGCATTTCAGTTATTTGTAATTCTATTTAAGCTAGACTTATGCTCAATGAATAAATGTAGTTTTTCCACATATCTATCAAAGTTATACACTGGATAAATCTTTCAGTTTCTAACAAGTGGTATCAGAGCCTTCATTGGGGGTATCTGATTTGAGAAAGCAGCAGCTTTTTTCTTGTAGCAGCAGGATTCGATGGCCTCTGAAAACAACTATGTGCAACCTGCAATTCCACGTTTCGATGGTCACTATGATCATTGGAGTATGTTGATGGAAAATTTTCTGAGGTCCAAAGAGTATTGGAGTCTTGTAGAACATGGCGTTGTTGAACCAGCCAGTGGAGGTGTGATGACAGAAGCACAAACAAGAACATTAGAGGATCAAAAGTTGAAGGATCTTAAAGCCAAAAATTATCTATTCCAAGTTATTGATCGTGCAATTCTAGAGACTATTCTTCACAAAGAGACTTCTAAGCAGATCTGGGATTCAATGAAAAAAAAGTATCAAGGCTCAGCAAAGGTGAAAAGGGCGCAGCTTCAAGCTCTTCACAAAGAGTTTGAGACTCTTCACATGAAAACAGGAGAGTCGGTCAGTGACTATTTCTCAAGAACTCTTGCAATCGCAAATAAGATGCGAATCCATGGTGACAGGATGGAGGATGTCACAATAATCGAAAAGATTCTTCGATTAATGTCTGCAAAATTCAACTATGTAGTCTGTTCAATTGAAGAATCGCATGACATTGATGAGCTTTCAATAGATGAGTTGCAGAGCTCATTGTTGTTACATGAGCAGCGAATGGTGAGCAGCTTACCTGAAGAACAAGTTCTGAAGGTGATAATGCATGGTGGTGAATTTTCAAAGGGATATGGTAGAGGCCGTGGTTGGGGTCGAGACAGCAGAGGTCGAGGCAGAGGACGCACAAATGACCAAAGACCATTTGACAAGTCCAGAGTCGAGTGCTATCACTGTCATAAATATGGGCACTATCAATATGAATGCACAGCAAAGGATGAGAAGGCAAATCTTGTAGAGATAGAAGAAGAAATGCTTTTAATGGCATATCTTGACAAAGATGAACTTCAATCAGATAAATGGTATTTAGATTCGGGTTGTAGAAATCACATGTGTGGAAATAAGACACTATTTTCAGACTTGGATGAAACTTACAAAGATACTGTGAAGCTTGGCAATAATTCATGCATCTCTGTCATGGGGAAGGGGAATATCAAATTTCATATGAAAGACAACACAATGCAAACAATTTCTAGTGTCTTTTATATTCCAGAACTGAAGAGTAATCTTATTAGCATGGGTCAATTGCAAGAGAAGGGATATACAATAATCATTCAAGCAGGTTGTTGTAAAATTCATCATCCAGAGAAAGGCTTAATTGCTGAAGCAAGAATGACAAGTAATCACATGTTTCCACTATACATGCAGGACAATGTTCAGACGTGTCTCTCTATAAAAGTGCATGCTCAACATGGTTATGGCATTTTCGTTATGGACATCTTAATTTCAATGGCTTGAAGACTTTGCAAGAGAAAAATATGGTGATAGGCCTTCCTAAAATCCACTGTCCCACGGAAATATATGAAGAATGTGTTGTTGGCAAACAACATCGGGTTTCCTTCCCAAAAGGAAAAGCATGGAGGGCTGAACAAAGGCTACAATTGATTCACTCAGACATTTATGGACCAATCACTCCAGCATCAAATGGCAACAAAAGGTACTTCATCACCTTTATAGATGTTATAGTCGAAAGACATGGGTTTATTTCTTGCAAGAAAAATCTGAAGCTTTTGTTTTGTTTAAAAGATTTAAAGCTCAAGTTGAGAAAGAATCTGGAAACTCCATTAAAATCTTTAGAACAGATCGCGGTGGCGAGTTTAATTCACATGATTTTACAAGCTTCTGGGAAATGCATGGAACACAAAGGCAACTTACAGCTGCGTATACACCACAACAAAATGGCGTGGCTAAACGAAAGAATCGCACGATTATGAACATGGTTCAAAGCATGTTGGTGAATCGAAATATTCCAAAGAATTTTTGGCCAGAAGCAGTCAATTGGAGTGTCCATGTACTGAATCGAAGTCCTACATTTGCTGTGAAAAACAGCACACCAAGAGAAGCTTGGAGTGAAGCTAGGCCAACGGTTGATCATTTCAGAATTTTTAGGTGCATAGCATATGCACGTATTCCTGATGTAAAGAGAACAAAGCTGGATGACAAGGGAGTGAAGTGTGTGTTTCTTGGAGTTAGTGAGGAGTCAAAGGTGTTCAAGCTGTATGATCCCATTACCAGGAAAATAGTCATCAGTCGTGATGTTCAGTTTTATGAACAAAGCACATGGGATTGGAGGAGCACAACCACTCATCAAAATACTATTAATCATGATGCTAATGCAGGTTATGAAGAAATGGAAGAGCAGTCCATGAATGGTCAGAGGATTGAACCTCAAATTGTGTCATCTAACAATGATAACGATATAGATGAGCAGTTGCAATCTCCTATTGCAGGTCTATCAAATACTTCATCAAATGTTCCTATGCCAAGTGAACATCAGCTAGCAACAAATCAACGACAAAGAAAGATGCCTGCCTGGATGCATGATTATGTTAGCGGCAATGAATTATCTGATGATGAGGATCCCATTGTACAATTTGCTTTGTTTGCAGATTTTGATCCTATTAAATTCGAAGATGCAGTGAAGGAAGAAAAATGGAAGAAAGCAATGGATTTGGAGATTCAAGCTATAGAAAGAAATGATACTTGGGAGCTCACTGATCTTCCTAAAGGGCAGAAGACTATTGGTGTAAAATGGGTTTATAAAACCAAGCTGAATGAGAAAGGAGAAATTGACAAACACAAAGCTCAGCTAGTGGCAAAGGGTTATAAGCAGCAGTATGGAGTTGATTACAAGGAAGTTTTTGCTTCGGTGGCCAGGCATGACACCATTCGTCTTGTAATCTCATTGGCAGCACAACATTCTTGGATTATTTTTCAAATGGGTGTAAAATCAGCTTTCTTGAATGGAGAACTACAAGAGCAAGTTTATATTGATCAACCATCTAGATACGAGAAACAAGGAAGTGAGAAGAAAGTTTACAAATTGAAGAAGGCTCTGTATGGACTGAAACAAGCTCCTAGAGCTTGGTACAGCCGTATAAATGCCTATTTCTCAAAAGCAGGATTCCATAAATGCCCACATGTGCATACTTTGTTTGTCAAATCTGAGGATGGAGGTAAATTTTTAATTGTATGTTTATATGTAGATGATCTTATCTACACCAAAAATGATGGCACAATGTTTCAAGAGTTCAAAAATTCCATGAAGGCTGAATTTGAGATGACAGATTTGGGAATGATGCGTTATTTCCTTGGAATTGAAGTGGTGCAATCATCAGCAGGAATCTTCATTACACAGAAGAAGTATGCAAAAGAAATGTTGGAAAGGTTTAATTTGCAAGATTGCAATCCGGTTAAAAATCCAATTGAACCAGGTTTGAAGCTGCATAAGGATCTTGATGGCCAAAGAATTGACAACACCTACTACAAACAAATGGTTGGAAGCTTGATGTACTTAACAGCAACCAGACCGGATGTCATGTGTGCAGTAAGTCTCTTAAGCAGGTACATGGAATTACCAACAAATCTTCATTCCCAGGCTGCAAAAAGGGTGTTTCGCTATCTACAAGGCACAACTAATTTTGGAGTCTTTTATAAGAAAGGAGCGGTTTCAAGACTTATTGGATTCACTGATAGTGATTATGCGGGTGACTTAAATGATAGAAGAAGTACTTCTGGTAGTGTTTTTATGATGAGTTCAGGAGCTGTCTCATGGTCATCAAGAAAGCAGCAGGTAGTTACTTTGTCTACAACTGAAGCAGAGTTTATAGCTGCAGCAACGTCTGCATGTCAAGCTATATGGATGAGAAGAATTCTTGAAGAATTACATTTTCAGCAGCATGAACCAACAATAATCTATTGTGATAACAGTTCAGCAATAAAGCTCTCAAAAAATCCGGTTCTACATGGGAGAAGCAAACACATAGATGTGAGATACCATTTTCTACGTGATCTTACAAATGAAGGGATAATTGATTTAGTTCACTGTAAAAGTGAAGATCAGGTTGCAGATATCATGACCAAGCCCCTCAAGTTGAATGCATTTGAAAAGCTGCATGGTTTACTTGGAGTGTGTTCATTCAATGCAGTTTAAACAAGCAAGGTTGACAGCTTGACAGATGTTGTGATGGTTCTCTAAACTGTTTTTACAGAAATCAATTTAAGGGAGGGTGTTAAGAGTTCTTCATTCAGTTGTTTTCTTCAGAATAAATTCCTAGTCACTAGGAAATCAGTTGCTTTTACCTATTCCTTAGGAGAATCCCAGTTGATTAGGAAACTGTTAGTCATGGGATATTCGTTGCTATTTTTCTGCATTTTAGTTATTTGTAATTCTATTTAAGCTAGACTTATGCTCAATGAATAAATGTAGTTTTTCCACATATCTATCAAAGTTATACACTGGATAAATCTTTCAGTTTCTAACACAAACAAATCACTTTTTGATAACAGAAAATTTCAAAAATATTTGGGGGCCTTCGTTGATTTATTTGTAGGCTCCTCGCACTTTGCTTTATTTTTTTTCTTTGTGTTTATATTTTTTGTAGATGTGCTCAATCTGTGGACTATTACTATTAAATGCAAATATGTCATGTATTGTTTTTTTTACTTCCATCTAAAAATGACAAATAATAATAAAGGATAAACAAAAAAAAATGACATAGAAAATTTCTTCTTCAAATTCATTTTTTTGCGAAAATATTCACTAACGCCTGAGTCAGGAGTATTGTATTTTTTGGATGTATGCGATATTTACCAACGCCAAAGTTGGAAATATTCATAGAAATTATTCACTAATGTCAGAGTCAGGAACATTAAAGGAAGAATTAAAAAAAAATGAGAACAAATTCTTATGAATTTTAGACAAAACCAGCAATACAGTCTGCCTTAGGTAGGACGCTTAAAGGGTGATAGCATCTTCCTTTTTGCGTAACTAGTCTCGTACCATAGAATCTTTGTTGACCAGTTAGGGTTTCTAGTGACCTTGATACTAGGTGACGACTCCTTGAACAAGATATTTTCCCCTAAAAAAACAAGATGTCAGATATATATTCCTTTTCCAATCGAGATTATTTTTTTAATCAGTCGCCATGATGTCTGGGTGTGATAGATGACCTAAATCTGAGATAACAAGTCCTCATCAATCAAGCAACAAGAAGATTAAGAAGAAATGGGGGCTTATATTTCAAATCAGGTAAAGATGCATGCATATTATCTAACCTTTGAGACATTGGACAATGAGTTTTGCAAAGTTCATTAGAGAAATCTCTGACGGGATCCATCAAATGGAAGGGGCCGCCAAAAAAAATCTTTATATTTTTCCACCACCTATCATTTCTCATCCCTAAGGTAGTGCATTTCCTAACCCTACCTTCTTTCGAGCGCGCCTATAAGCCCTCACCTCCTTTCAAGTGTGCCTTTGAGCCTTCGAGCATTCAAAGTTATGTGTTTCCTAACCCTACCTCCTTTTGAGTGCACCTCCAAGCATTCATCTCCTTTTCAAGTGTGCCTTTAAGCCCCATCATGACGTCCCTTTAAGACATTTCTTTTCTTTCTTGGGTGGTTCACCCATTACAATGAGACCCTTTCCTTTCTTTTTCCTAGATAGGTCACCCATTACAATGAGACCACTTCTAAAAAAAATGATGATGAACTTTCTCTCTATAATTTTCACCATCTGGCGGGTCGCCTAGAAAAATGTGACCACTCATGAAATCCTTCGCGTTTCTTCTTCCTATCTGGTAGGTCACCTGAAACAATTAAACCACTTGCAAAATCCTTTTTGCGTTTTATTCTTCATTGGGCAGGTCACCTAGAAAAATAAGACCACTCACGAAATCCTTCGTGTTGCTTCTTCCTATCATGCAGGTCACCTGAAACAATTAGACCACTCGCGAAACCCTTTTCGTGTTTTATTCTTCATCGGGCAGGTCACCTGGAAAAATAAGATCACTCGTGAAATCCTTCGTGTTCCTTCTTCCTATCGAGCAAGTCGCCTACAACAATTAGACCACTCGCAAAACCCTTTTTGTGTTTTATTCTTCATCGGGCAGGTCACCTGGAAAAATGAGACCACTCACGAAATCCTTCGTGTTGCTTCTTCCTATTGGGCAGGTCGTCTGGAACAATTAGATCACTCACGAAACCCTTTTCACCTTTTATACTCCATCGAGCAGGTCGCCTGGAAAAATGAGACCACTCGTGAAATTCTTTGTGTTGCTTCTTCCTATCAAGCAGGTCACCTAGAACAATTAGATCACTCGCAAAACTCTTTTTCCCTTTTATTCTTCATTGGGAAGGTCACCTGGAACAATTAGATCACTCGCGAAACCCTTTTTGCCTTTTATTCTTCATCGGGCAGGTCACCTGAAAAAATGATACCACTCGTGAAATCCTTCGCATTGCTTCTTCCTATCGAGCAGGTCGCCTAGAACAATTTGACCACTCATTAAACCCTTTTCGCATTTTATTCTTCATCAAACAGGTCACCTGGAAAAATGAGACCAATCGCAAAAATCCTTCGTATTGCTTCTTCCTATCAGGCAAGTTGCCTAGAACAATTAGACCACTCATGAAACCCTTTTCGCATTTTATTCTTCATCGGGCAGGTCGCCTAGAAAAATGAGACCACTAGTGAAATCTTTTGCGTTGCTTCTTCCTATCAGGCAGGTCACCTGAAACAGTTAGATCACTCATGAAACCCTTTTCGCTTTTCATTCTTCATCGGGCAGGTCACCTAAAAAAATAAGACCACTCGCGAAATCCTTTGTGTTGCTTCTTCGTATCAGGCAAGTCGCTTGAAATAATTAGACCACTCGTGAAACCCTTTTCGCATTTTATTCTTCATTGGGCAGGTCACCTGGAAGAATAAGACCACTTGTGAAATCCTTCGTGTTGCTTCTTCCTATCGGGCAGGTCGTCTAGAACAATTAGATCACTCGCAAAACCCTTTTCACCTTTTATTCTTCATCGGGCAGGTCGCCTAGAAAAATGACACCACTCGTGAAATCCTTCGCATTGCTTCTTCCTATCAGGCAGGTCGCTTGGAACAATTAGACCACTTGTGACACCCTTTTCGCATATTATTCTTCATCGAGCAGGTCACTTGGAAAAATGAGACCATTCGCGAAATCCTTTGCGCTGCTTCTTCCTATCGAGCAGGTCGCCTAGAACAATTAGATCGCTCGTGAAACCCTTTTTGCCTTTTATTCTTCATCAGACAGGTCCCCTGGAAAAATAAGACCACTCGCGAAATCCTTTACGTTGCTTCTTCATATCGGGCAAGTCGCCTGGAACAATTAGACCATTTTTCTTTAAAAAAACAACAAAAACAAAAAAAAAAACTTAAAAAAAAAAAGAGGAAGGGTTTTCATAATTATTCTTCTTTACAAAACTTACTATACAAAGTCAAAAAAATAAATTTTCTAATTCCTTTGCACCGTAAGCATTGTAAAGAGGAGGCAACTGTTGTAACCTAATTTTGGCCCATTGGCTTTTTAATTTAATTTTACAGGGTTTAAAATATAAAATTAAAATATCAGAGTTATTTTGATGAAAAGTGTGATTTGTCATCTTGCGTTAAAACTAGGGACTACAATGTACTTTTGTGATTCTATCCTTATCTTCAAGATAATCCTTGTCTTCAAGCTAATAACAGTTATCTGCTTTCAAATTTGATTCTTAATCAAATTCAAACTTCAAAAAAGAGAATGAGTTTGATTAAAACTTTATTTCTCACATGCGAAGGGACTTTGGTACTATAAATACAAACCTCAGTGTATGCAAAAAAGAGGGGGACAATCAGAAGAAACTTGAAGAGAGGCCATCACAAAAAAAAAAAAAAAAAAAAAAAAAACCCTAAGAGGAGGCCATTAAAAGAAACCCTGAGAGGAGATCATTAGGAAAAATCGAGGAAAAAAAGACAGCTAACAAAAAGAACGAGAGAGAGAAAAGGAGTTAAAGAACCCGAAAAACACAAAACAAAACACAACAAAGAGGCAAGAGGAAGAAGGAACTGAGGGGAGGAACACAAATGCAGAAGGAATAGGACCAGTTTTCCTAGCAACGAGCGCCTGCATCAATCTTCGCTCAAGAAGTTGGAAATAGCAATCCAACCACAGGTAAGTCATTTCGTCCCCTCCTTTTCACTTTTAATTACCCTCTTCCTGTAGCAAGGGTGCGCGAGTAACTCGCGCACGCTTGCAAAGAAAAATATACCGGTCGGGTTACTGGTCTGAACCATATATATGATTGGATCATAATGTCAAATACCACCCTAATCTCTTGTGATCAAATCTCTAATCCCATTTTGATCTCATCGAGAATTTGTTTTTTCTATTTTACTTATACAATTTTACCTTTTTAATTATGATCATAAATTAATTATATTAGCCTATCCTTGATTCATCATTGTTTTTAAACATTTTATCCTTAAAGATAAGGCAGTTAGGATTACAATTTTATTGTTTAGTATTATTGTTTGTTTACTACTTTCAAAACTTAAATCAAGATGCTACTTGTGTAAGAAGTAATATGTATTTGCTAGTAGACATAATCATGATGTTGGATTCATTTATGAATAAAATACATACAAGTATAATTATGTTGTGTCAAGAGAGAGCTTAAAAACAAGCAACACAAGACACATGCTTGTAAGTGCTGGTTTTGTTTTTATACATACATAAATTGGTTGGGTGGGTTCATTTGAGTATTTTACTAATTAAAAATACAGGTAGACACATGTTGAGCATGCGTCATCTACTTGGTTGTCTTCGAATAGCATGTGCAACTAATTCCAGCAGCCAAAAAGGTCCTTTCAAGGTGGCTTCAGCTTCGTCTTAGTATCTCCCCATTCAATATGTGGCATGTGCACTAATAAGAGGTTTAATTTGTCACCGGCTATCTTTTTTTTTTTCTTCTTTCTTTCCTCTCTAATTTTCAATGTTTGTGCCCTGCCACCCGATTTTTCAAGTCAACCCCTAAACATCTATTTATTTTTTATTTAGACCCTAATTTTTTGTTTTTTTTTAATAATTCATTGAATTATATTTTTCTTTCGATTTCATCCTCATTTAATTTTTTGTAGTCTAAGATAATTTTTAGAGTTGCTTTTCTTTTTCGATTCACCCTCCGTAAATTGTTTTCCTAATTGATTTCATTCTCATTCCTTTAATCATTATTTATTTTTTTTGCAAAATTTTCAAAAGCAGTATTTTTATACCCAATTTAATTCTTCAACATGTAACTGATTTGAATTTGAGCTTGGTTAAGCCCCGTGTCTAAGATTTCACTAGTTGTAAACTTTGGAAATTAACCTAGCTTCATGAGGTTTGCCTAAGATTGTTTTAGTTTTTTTATCATTTTTTTAAGCTAATATTTTTTATTTCACCATTCGATATTTATTTAATTAGAGATTGAGCATTGTTTTTTTTTTCATGTTTTCTGTGACCTTGATTTTATCATTTTTTTTATTTAATTTGGTTACCTAAGGTCTTTTTATTTGTTATTCTTTTTATTAAGTTTATTTTTTAAAACAAATTTTATTCTTTAATTAAATATAATTGATTTATTGATTATAGGTGGATGCTCGTATCATTTTATTTTGTTTGATTTGCTTTTCAAAAATGTTGCTCTAGCAACCCATGCAACTTCTTTTTATGTTGTTGTCCATAATTTTATGGTCGGGTTTGAACCGTCTCATATAGCTTCTTTTTTTTAGTGATGGACGATATCCATAATAGAATGAGAATAAGTTGCTAATGATCCCTTTTTTTAGCACAATATCAGTAATTCATTTGTTTTGGTTGATTGTTGCTAAATGTTTTTTTAATGTTTGTCTTGTTATTATTGTCTATAGTTTAAATCAAATTATTAAACTACTTGATTTTATTGAATCCAATCAAATTGATGACACAATTATTATATATTTTTTATTTTTTTATAAATAATATTGTCATCCAAGCTTCTTTTTTTTTAGTGATATACTAATATTTCTTTATTAATAAAATTTGTTCTATCAGCGTTGTAAAAAGAAAAAAAAAATATCTCACCCTCTTGCGACAAAAAAAAAAATTGACATCAACACATTCCCGGCAACTCCACCGCTTCATCCGTATTTGTTTGCTCAAATTCGTGATCAACTTTTAATTAAAAAAAAAACAGAAAAAATTATTTTAAATGACATCATCCGTAATAAAAAGTTATCCTTAGATGCTCTCGGAGCTTCCAAATCTTCAGGGGCAAGTTCGGATTCTGCCATTCCTCTCAGGGGTTCAGGCAGTGCGCATAACGATGCCAAGATATCTTGAATGTACTGCTTGCTGCACCAGCTTTTTGTGTGTAACTTCTCTATCTGCATTTCAACTTAGAACCTGTTTATTAATTGGAAAATAATTTTAAAAAAAATAAATTTAAAAAAAGTAATTATTTTTTAATATTTAGTAATATAATAAAAAATAAATTAAAAAATATTTTCTAATATTTGGTTATATTATGAAAAATAAATCAGAAAATAACGTATTAATATTTTTTTAAGTTTATTAAAATAATGAAGAACAAATCTTGTAAATTAAAAAGTTAAATGAAAATAAAATTAAAAAAAATATAATTTTATGAATTATCTCAGATAAAATAAATAATAATCAAAATAATAGAAATCAAATCTAAAAAATTAAAAGATAAAAAAATTAAAATAGTAATAATTAACATTTCATAAATTATTTCAAATAAAATAAGTAACTATCAAAAAAATAAAGACTAAATTTGATAGATAAAAAATTTCAATTAAAAAATGATAAGAGAAAAGTAAGTAAAAATTATAAAAATAAGAATCAAATTTAATATAAAAATTAAATTATAAAGGATGAAATTAAAAAATAAATATTTAAAAATATATATATACAACAATTAAAATTTTAAGAATCAATTTAATATAATCAGCAAATAATATAATATATCTAAATTTTTCATAACTTTTAGAAAATATTTTCCGTTCCAAACCAATGCATATTTCCCCTTTTCTCGTTGTTTCTAAAATTATTTAAATAACCAATTTTATATGTACTAATACTTGCACTCAATTTGTCCTACTAAATATTAATATTATAGCACTGTGAAGAGATCTTTGATTTTTAATCTCTTTCGATTTTATAAACTCTGATTTTTGACGTTTTGCTAATCAAAACGTTCTCTTGAAGTTTTCACATTCTCGCCTATTACACCTTTCAAAACTCCATTCTTAATTTTAATTCTAAAAAAATTTAAATTTTTTTTTCAAATTAATTTTTTTATATTTTTAAATTATTTTAATAGTTGATGTTAAAAATAAATTTTAAAAAATAAAAAATATATCATTTTAATATATTCATCACTGAATGTTTTATGCATATAATTTCCACGATATTTTATGTGTATTTCGTTGAAACCTAGCCCACCTCAATTATGACGACTTCAAAAACTTTTGACATGTTAAAGGATAGTAAGGTCGTGGAGGTCCAGTATTTGGCTACTGATGTGTACTTGGCAAGTATCAGCCACCAAATGATCATGGAATGTAAGAACAGTATGATAGCTTCGTTCCGTGTTTGACTAGCTTCGTTCCATTACTTGCTATGGAAAAGCTCCTTTGGTTGCAAATGAATGAGTGTCTGATTTCCGACCACATTTAATTAAATAATTTTGTAGGACACGTGATATTTTCTAGATAGCATTGGTTGCCAAAGACTTCGCTACAATTTCTCGGTTATCATCCATCAAGCGATGGTGATATCGTGGATCTGTATATTATTTCCCACGATATCACCATCACTTGATGGATGATAATCGAGAAATTGTTTTTGCCTTCCTTAGAAAATTGCTTGCGCTCCATGATAGTGGACAATCAGCAGAGGAAAAAAATGAGGCAAGAAACAGAGGCAGAGAGCCCTGGTATCATGTAAAACGGAGAAAGAAAAGATTTGCCAGAAAAGTTATTTTCATCTATATACAAGTATTTTCCTATAATTGTGCTTAGCTATTTTTGGAATAAGAATTACAATAGGAATAGATACCCTTGACAGCATATTTTTACATATTTTTTTCCTAATCCATTACGTAACCATGAGATATTGTTGATCCTTTCTTAACAGAAGCCCCAAGCAACCTACACTTCCCATCAGACGAGCTGCAAACTGTATCTATTAGCACATATTCATTGCTATTTTCTAAGCTATGAAATGCTTCTTCTTCTTCTTCTGAGAAACATATAAATTGCTTAACCCTTCAAGTAAGCTGTCCCCTGTTCTTGTTAATAATAGCAATAATAATCTATCTGCATTAAGTTTGTAATAGCGGGGTAGATGTCCTCGAGAACAGCTGCCATCAGACGAGCTACAGAGGAAGTTGTAATTAGAGCATGAACTGTATCTGTCCCCGAGAACAGTTGCCATCAGACTTGCAGCAAAAATGTCAATTTTGGAAGTTAGTACTGCCGTGTTTCCAACGCTCACTCTTGTGTAGAAATATTTGCAAGTGAACCTTCAGTTCCATATTCAGCACCACAGGAAGAGTGGACAATATCTATACGTGCATCCAAGTTCCGAAGACTTGGAGGTCAAGGACAGACCAAATGAAGATTGGTTCTCCCTTGTTGATGCTGAAAGAGAGAGACCTCTTAGGACGACCAATCCCACAGTGTTGCAAGAACCCTCAAACTCCAATCTCCATTGTTTGTCAGTTTTCTAGTAACTGTTCAATAAAGCTGTTGCTAGAACGTGTTGACTGGTTTACAACTTGTGTTAGTGACTTAAGGGACCTCTCCTCGTGTGGAAATATTCGCTGAAAGGATTTATTGGTTGCTGTACAGCTGCGGATTGGACACAAGAAGGTGAAGACGACTTTTTGTTTATCATTTGTTTTTTATTTCAATTACGTATACATTATCCATAGTTTAAATTATTCTTGGTCTAGTTTCTTTGCTTTTTAAACCACAGCCATTATCAAGCTGTAATTGAAGATTGGAAATTTCCATGTCACCTTCTTGTCATGTGAATGTAATTAGACTTTGTGTTATCATTTTTACCTAAAATAGTTGAAATGTACGACATTGTCCCTGGAATGCTGGTTTTTCTAATATGATGATATCATTGTCAAAAAAAAATTCATTCACAATTGAATTTTACAACTGAGATGATATATTTATATTTATCATTAATTAATAATTATAAGAATTAAATAATAGATTAAGTGAGCAAGTGATCTTGAGATACACACCGGGCTGCATTACATACGAGAGTCTCACCATGATGTATGGCATCTGTGACTGTTTCTAATTCCAGAGATATGTTTGATAATATGATTGAATCAGGAAAGGAGATCAAAGTTTCCTCCGTAATTGTCATGCTTAACGTTTACTGTATGAATGGTTTGATAATATAAATTTTAGAAAAATAAATTATTTTTTAATGTTTGATAATGTAATGAAAAATAAGTTGAAAAATATTTTTCAGTGTTCGGTTATATTATGAAAAATGAGCTGAAAAATAACTTATTAATATTTTTTTAAGTTTATTAAAATAAGGAGGAACAAATCTTACAAATTAAAAAGTTAAATGAGAATGAAATTGAAAAAAAATATAATTTCATGAATTATCTCAAATAAAATAAATAATAATCAAAATAATAGAGATTAAATCTAAAAATTAAAAAAAATTAAAAGATGAAGAAATTAAAATAATAATAATTAACATTTCATAAATTATTTCAAATAAAATAAGTAACAATCAAAAGAATGAAGACTAAATTTGATAAATAAAAAATTTCAATTAAAAAATAATAAAGGAAAAGCAAGTAACAATTATAAAAATGATGATCAAAGTTAATATAAAAATTAAATTATAAGGGATGAAATTGAAAAACAAATATTCAAAACAAAATATATATATATATATATATATATATAGCAATTAAAATTTTGAGGATAAAATTTGATATAATCAGCAAATAATATGATATTTTTAAATTTTTCATAACTTCCGGAAAGTGTTTTCCGTCCAAAATAAAAAGGAAAATACTTTCCTGGAAACCAAGTCAAATTTTTCTTTGACTAGAAAGTATTTTCTATTAACAAGAAAATATTTTCTATTAATTAAATTTTTTAATAACAAATAAATACAAAAAATTTTAAAAAATAATTTTTTAAAAATTACTTTTTAAAAAACAAACACTCTTTTAGATATGCATATATTCGGCATCAGCGATCCTAATAAAGCACGGTTGTAGTACTTTAACTCCTAGTGTAAAACTAGTCACATTCTTTATGGATAAAGAAAATTATCCTCGTCGCCAAACCTAACCGGTTGTTTCTGCAGCTTAACCAGCTTTTTTTTATTTGTTTCAGTGATAAGATTGCTTGATGGCTTAAACGTGACATTCTAGTTATGGACCTTACCAATTTACATGTAAGATTTAATGCTGCTTCTCCTTCCTTTTGCTACCTAAAAAACCAAACCAGATAAAATGAGATCATATTTCAGCAAATTTATGTGGCTGGAATGGTTTTGGTGTTTTGATTAGTATATTCATATTGTGGTAAGTAAAAACCCAGTAGCAATCCTGCTTGTTTTGTTTTCTTCTAGCAGCCCAAACGCGTAGAACAAATTTCTTTTTTCCTCCTTTTCAAATAATTTTGAACATGCTCTTAAATTCATTGTTTGCTGAAGGGTTATATGCATTTCAAAGTATTTTTGGTACACTGCAAGTTAATATGCTTGCTATTTGACCCAAAATAGAGAATTTTAGAAGTAGAATTCCTTTAGCATGTCGCAGACATCTCCCACCAGCTAGGACGCTAAATTATTTCATCGTGTAACTTGACGTGATAAAGGCAAGCCCTCCTGAGATCCTTGATGTAACTTTCTCTGCTTCTTTCTCACTTTAACATGTGAGGTAGCTTTTTTATATATAAAATATTACTGTAAAAGCGAAGTTTAAATTAGATACCCATGTTTTTTCTTCATTAATGGTTCATGGAAACTTACAGCTATTATATGACTTGGAGCACTCGATTGTTGTTTTCATTCCCTTGGTGATGGTGCTGCCAATTGGATGCTGCATTGTTGGCCAAAAAGCAAATCTGCCATAGTTTCTGCCAGCAGTGTTTGGCATTACATTTAGAAAGCTCTTATAAAAAAATTTAAAATTTATTTTTTCTTAAAAAAAAAATGAAAAAAACACATTATTTTAATATGTTTTGGAATAAAAAACATTTTAAAAAACAACTGCTAATATATTCTTAGATACTATTCTCGGTTTCCGCTACAAAGCTGTACACAGATAACAAATGATAACAGAAAAGAAGAAAGAGCCACCACATATAATGAGGCTAGCACGCATGGGATGGGGATGTTAGCTCATGATCAAGGTGTTGTCAAAATACCAATTCAATGCCCACATCCAAAAGAAATCAACTGCCGTCATTCCATTGAATCCTAGCAGACTAATTTGGAGTAAATGGGTCCACATCTTGTAACTCTGAGGTCCCTTTAAGTGAGAAATTTACACCGCAGATTGTCAACAGGCGAGACTACTTTTCAGCTAAGAATAACCACGAACATACACAGCAATGGGAATTGGGTACAGTTTCTTGCGTTACACTACACGTTTGAACAATACTTTAGAACCGATAGGGTCAGTGAGGGCTGCATCTTCTAAACAATGACTAATTGGATGATATAAATCCTGTCAATCCTCGTCGGACTCTGCAATCAGCATTTTGTCCATCAGAATCAAAGTGTGACATATATAATAATACAAGGAAACAAGGTCAATTCGTTTGTTAGAGTTTTCAGACTTGAACAACTTTCAAAAGTATGACATAATAAAGAGCATGCTCATCCACTCATCCATGCAGTATGTAAATCAAACATTGCGAAGGCACTGAATATACTTTTGCATTAAAAGCATACCATGTATGGCTTCCATGTTGTCTTCCTTGTACACACCAAGAGGTGAACCCCGCACGGAGAGAAGCATTTCACCAGGTTTGGGAAGCCTTAGAGTTCTTGGTGTCATGCCAATGGACAGTCTCTGACTGCTGGCCTGCATCAACAATGAAGGCATGTCAGAGACACTGGACATTTTTGGTGATTAAAATTTAAGAAGGCAAATTGAATTGCCTTCTGGATGCAACATCAGATCACATAGATGCAAAAAGAGAGAATGAAACTCCTTCAGCTTCAATGTGATATTCATTAGAACCTTAAAAAAAGAGCTCACGGGACATGCCCTGGATCAGTCAATTCATAGCAATGGAGCTGCCTAGCAGCCCAATGAAAACATCATCCAGGGGAAAAGGCTTTCATGAAGACTTTTGTGCAACAGAAACATGTTTTCCTAATGATTCCAAATATTTCCACCTGAATAGGGTCGCAGGCTATATGTTATGAAAGACTCAATTGCCAATGGCAATTTGATTTGATAAACAATTATCTAAACTTCCAACCACCAATTAATAATTTTCTCAATGCTCTTGACTGCTCCAAGAGTTTTTTCATCACAACATTCAATAAAACACTCTAGACAACGGACAGCATGGTGGTTCTGGAAAAATGCTTGGGTGACGGACAAGCCACTCAAATACAGCTTGCAGCTTGCAATACATTACTGTAAGAGAAGCTAAAGAAATTTATAGAACCTAAAAGGATAATCATGTCTTCCACTTGATCATTTATGTTTCTCGCACAACTTAATAAAAGGAAAAACAAGAGGATGAAAATAAGTTAAAGATCGTGGAGAAGCTACTAACCCCAGGAGTTTGGAGACCATCACCATCATGCATCCGAAGCATCTGAGAATCAGATTGACCCTCCAAAACCTATGAAAAAGAAATGTTAATTGATGTATAATAAAGAATGGAAGTTTGCCTTAATCATTAACACCAGGAGGTGTTTGGATGACCTACAAATGCATGCCTTTACAAGCTTAATGCATAAAGAAACATGTTTAGCTACATCTGAAAAAATGGACTTTTTTTGGTAAATGAAAAATAAGGAAAGAGAAGGTTAGAAATTTTTAATTTCTTCACCGTTCAAGGAGTGTGCTAATAAGGTTCAAACTACAGACTTTTCATCTTCAAACAACACACATCAACCAGTAAACTTGTTTTAATGATAAGAAAACCTTCCTACCACTGCAAATGCAACAAATATAAGGAGGAAAGATAACTCTTCACACCCTTCAAATAAGGAATCGAATGGTTGTAAAAAAAACTCCGTTGCCATTCTAGTTTCATAAAGTAAAAAATAAAATTATATAAAACATACAAAGTCCGTCATCTGCAAATGATCAGCTGCGCCAAATATGCTTGTTTTCACTGCCACCAATCAAGCAACCCGTGTCAGATACGCGACTAACTTCTATAAAAACAAATTCCCATCTCCATTCTCCATTTTTTTGTTTTACCTGCATCGCTTGATAATCCAAAATGACCAACAGATAAGTTAGCAGAACAACTAGGATAAGCCATGGACAAACGACGTAAGAGAGAAGCATTAACGTTTCCCCCATCTGAAAAACCATCAACATTGTCATTAAACTTCACAAGAAACTCTCCATTTTCCTCATTTCTTTCAATAGACAAGTTGGGCAGGTTTTCTTTAAAAAACTGCAAAACAGGTGTTTTCAGCTGTTCCTTAGTAAAATACGATCGCAGCAACCGCAATTCTGTTAGCAAATGCTCGATTCCCACATCACGCATTGCCCTAATTGCCGCAATTTGACGCTCCACTGCACAAAACAGATTCAAACCCAAATTTAACCCCAGAAAAAAAAATGCGTTTTGTTTTATAATTCAGATACGACTGACTGCTTAAAAAATAGCTAACTAAGTAAAAATCAACCCAAGAAGAAAATGAAAAAATGGGTTCATAATCTCCAGCGAAACCCAATTTCCTTTCGCTCAATTCACTGCTAATTTACTTGAAAATTGAAAAAAAAAATCAAAGAAGCAGAAACTTGAAAAAAGAAGTACCCGCTTGGTCAATTAATGGGAATTGTTCGGGTTCTTCAACCTGGGGCTGGTTCTCTTGTTTACTCGAGGCAGATTCTTTGACAGTCTTTTTCACTCTCCCTCTAGCCATTTTGAGCCAAACAGATCTTAAGGAAGCATAATACAGTAGGAATTAAGCAATCAATTTGAGATAATGTGAAGGAACAGAACCACAACGGATCTGTTGATTTTGGAGTGGCAATGCATTTTTTTTATCCGTTTCGGAAATTCAAATCTTGTTTTGTTAAAAAGGAGAGATGGAGTAGAAGCCCTAAACAGAAAGGCACAAGATCATTCAAGGCAAAAACACAGGGCCCATTAATCCAAGTCCTCACATAATTTTGTTTGTGTGACCCCACAAAACTTGCCTTTTCAATCCAATCCAATTATATATATATATATATATATATAAAAAAAAAAAAAACCTAGAAACATTGTCGATTTGAACAGTGGCTTGATATTTTTTCGCCTGCCTTCTCGCTTGATGGGGCACATATCAAATTGTAATATGTGAATGAGAAAATCAACACAGATTTAGCAAATACGTATAAAAGCATAATTTTAATTAAAGCGGAGTGAAAATGCCTGTTTCTCCCGTATAGAAATTGTTAAATTTGCAGCAACCTATTGGGAAAAGAAAAACAAATAAACAGAAGCAAATCAAAATAATGTAGTGAAAGCCATATTGTTTAATAACATGACATGATTCTTCATCATACCCTTTTTTTTTTCGATTGTTTTGGTCATTTTCTTTTACTAAAAACATTATTGTCATAGCCATTTTGCACCGTATTTTCTAGCAATGTAAAAGAAAAAAACACCATGCAGAAAAAGCTAGCACAGATAAACATGCAATATTATATTGTAAAATGAAAAAACATGAAAAATATAATTTAATTAATTAGATTTTAAATTTATTTTTTAGAAATTATTAATTTAAATCTTACAAATATCAGAACCAGAATAAGTTTACATGATCATTAATTTTAAAACTTTTAAATTAATTGAGATATATATAAATTAATTCAAACATCAACATTAATAATAATTAAAAAAAAAAAACAGCAGCAAACAATCTCAGTTTCTTATTCTTTTCTTCTTAATTTCAGATCTTTCCAAATCATCTCTTGCGAAACTAGATGTAACCATTTGATATGGCAGGTAGCAGCTTCTCAAACATTAAGGCCATATTTTCTTATTTGTGATTTCTTTCAACCATGGGCTCCACCATTAACATTGTCAATGAATATCCCAACTATTCAGTTTGTGGTTACTGGCAGTAAGGAAAATTTTGTTGTAGTTCATGCCTTCAAGAGCTCAGGAATATTATTCAAGATTCTACGAAAGATTTTCTTTCCTTTAAATACTGAATTCTTCAATACTTGGAACAATCATCTGGAATTAATAATGTTTGTCAGGAGATTGAGAGAGATTGAGGGTAAATACTTAGATGATCTTTTAGCTGTAACCATGAAAAAGATTTTGTTAGTCGCTTCACTTGTTCAATATCCTATTATAGAAGATATGATAAAAAATCAAAAGTATAGGCTCAAAATGTTTTTTGAAAATATGATTATAATTATTTTTTTAAAAGTATTTTTTATTTAAAAAAATATATTAATAATATTTTTTTATTTAAAACAAAATTATTTTTAAAATTAACACATCAAAATAATTTAAAAAACATAAAAAATATATTAATTTAAAATAAAATAAAAATTCAATTTTTTTAAAAAATACTTTTAAAACTTAACTTCACTCTTTTATTCTTAATTACAGGTTTTAAAAAAATTAATTAATATCTTTCCTTATTTTATTTTATTTTTCTTTTCAATATATTTTTTGTTTACTTTTTAATTAATATCATCTCTCCTATTTTTTAAATTTATTTAGATTACATTACATTTTTAAATAGTTGTTCTTTTTTTTACAAATTTTCAAAGAGGTTGATACAATTTATCTAAAACTCTTTTTCTTTTTTTTTTCTTACATAAATAAATTATATTTATATAATGCATTTATAAAAATAAAACTTATTTATTCTTGGAAAAAAAGAATAATTTTTGCAGATGAAATAAAAAAAACTTCAAGATTTAAAAATAAGGGTTTAATATTTGTATATGTATTATTTTTTAATTTTAGGAGAAAAATATCCTTTTATTTTAGTATTTTATTAAAATTAATAACTCTTTATCGGTTAATTTTTTTTGTGTAATTAAAAAGAATCATCATATTTAAAAATGTATTCATAATATTAATATATTATTTTATTATATTTAAAATTAAACTAAAATGCTACCCGCAACGACTTGATTAGACTAGTGTTGACTCAATTATTTGTACCAGGAAAAAAAAAAAAACCAACAAATATTTTGTAAATAATTTAGTGGTAAAAGTTGGAAAAAGAAAACTAACAACCCAACTTAAAGGCCATGAAATCAAATCAAACTCCAGCCCAAATACACAGAATCAGGCCCACCCTGGGAGCCCACCAAAAGCTAAAAACCCTAGTCCTCCACATCCTTTCACCCTATATAAATGCCTTCACTTTCCATTCCTCATTTCGTCTCCGCAGCGCCACCTCTCCCAAAAAACCCCTAACCCCCGCTGCTGCAGCAGCCACAACAACCGTCACCATGAAGTACAACCCGAGAGTCTCCTCCTCCAGGCGCAAGAACCGGAAGGCCCACTTCTCGGCGCCCTCCTCCCTGCGTAGGATCCTAATGAGCGCCCCACTGTCCACCGATCTCCGCCAGAAGTACAACGTCCGATCCATGCCTATACGCAAGGACGATGAAGTCCAGGTCGTTCGTGGGACTTATAAAGGACGTGAGGGAAAGGTGGTTCAAGTTTATCGCAGAAAGTGGGTAATCCACATCGAGAGGATTACACGTGAGAAGGTGAATGGGTCTACAGTTAATGTCGGTATCAACCCGTCCAAGGTTGTTATTACCAAGTTGAGGCTTGATAAGGACAGGAAGTCTTTGTTGGATCGCAAAGCAAAGGGACGCGCTGTTGGAGATAAAGAGAAGGGCACTAAGTTCACTGCTGAGGACATCATGCAGAATGTGGACTAATTGGTTTGTCTGCAATGAAATATTTAGTTGATTTATGTTTACAAGGCCGATGTTTTGAATGATTTAGCTATTTTCTCGATACTACTAGCATGCTTTCTTTTTTGTTAATGCTTGGAGACTTTAAGGTTTCTACTGTAACCTGGATTTTGTTACTTTCTACTGTGACCTGGATTTTGTTCTGGCACTCTTATTGTTGTCTTTTTGTTACATTTTACTGCTGAAAGTGTAATTGGGATTGTGTTTGTTTGGATGCTGTAGGTTTAGACCAGAACTGGGTAGCTGTGGGTTTGTGGCTTGAGTAGCTGGGTTCTTGCATGTTATTGTGTATGCTTTCGAGTCTAAGTGGTTGAAACATTAGTAGGATTTTTTGTGGTCAATCATTTATGGGTTTTAGATTGGAGTTGGAACTAGGTAGTTGCTCTGAATGTAAGCAGGGATAGGGCTAGGAATTTGGTAGGGTGTTGGGACAGTGGTTTGTTTTTAATTAGGTTATTCAATTCGTGTTAGGAATTGGTATGCATTTTGGTCTAGGTTTGTGCCATAAACGTTTTTGTCTAAGTGGTGGTCTTCACTTTGTAAGTTTAACATATAAACATGGGAATATATTTGGAAATGTAGTAGCTTAGGCTAAAATTAGAATGGCACATTGTGGTTTTAAGAATGCTGGAAAATTTATATGCCAGTCTCAAATATGTCAGTTGTGATTGCTTGAGTAAGAATTAATTGGATGCCTCAAACATGATTCCAATGCATGTCATTTATAAGTGCATGTTGCTTATGAGAGGTCTTCATGATTGCAGAGTTGGATTCTCTTATGGGATTCAGAGGTTTTTTTACCTTATTAAGCCATCATCATTGCTGATTTTGTCATCTAGTATAGATCATGAAAACCTTGAATTGCACATGATACGGTTGCCTTTGCATGTGCAGGCTTGGTGATTTATATATTTTTTCATCTAATTGTTTGCTATATCATAAGTGGATTTGTAGATCTTTCCAGGATTTGTTAAATGAATCTTGTTAAGTATACAGAAACGAGGTGTGTGATCCTAGACAGCTGTTGTTTGTACCCTATAACTTAAACTTGACGGCGGCATTTTATGACAAGATATATATCCCTTTTCAATTATCTTACCGTGTTTCTTTACCATGTTCATTGACTATTGGAAACAAAACAGTTGTTCGTCTTTGAAGAACACCTTTGACATAAATGACCTAGGATTGATTGCAATTGTGCCTGCATGTAAACTTTTGGCATATTTGTTCATGCTTTGTTGCAGCTTTTCTAGTCATTTGTATTAGTTCTGATTTGGGTTTATATCTGTAGTAAGTAAATTGTTTGGTAAATCAGATGCGTGGCCTCTTGTTTGAGATTCTTGATGTTAATGGTGATGATATTCTAGACGAGCGATGAATAGAGAGCTCTGCTGAGGCCAGTTAACGTGCAATTTTATTAATATCAGGGTTAGGGTTCCACTGAGGGCAATATATATAGCTTTCTAGTTAACAAGAACATCAAGATAGCACAATTATCTGATCCTGCTGCGACGGAGAAGTGAATTTTTTTCTCCGTCTGCTTTCAGCTCTGGAGTAGTTTTTTATTTCTTTCTCCGACCTCCGCCTTTCACCATGTATCATCACAATAACTTCCGGTTGCGACAAATGCTTAATCTTGGAGACTTGCACAGGCCTGCACCGATTTCACCTCCAACATCAGCTAAACATTTCAATCCTTCAAAACCATGCTAATCCTGGATCGATCAACCAAAGCCCTTATGATATCCTTGTAAAATATATCTTGTATTCCTTTATTTATTTTATAACAATCAGTCACAATTTAAACATAGCTCATTTACAAGATGAAGCGTGGACCAGATTTATAGCCTCAATAAACAACTTTAACATGCTGAATTCAAGGCAAGCTTGAAAAATCTAACAAAATTCAAACCAATCAAGCTTCATTCTTGTGTACGAGGCTCGTTGAAGATGAACTAAATTCAATCTTTCTAAATTAGGGGACTGGAATCCGAGGACATCAAAGTTCGGGTGGGCTCCATTTTATCATGCCTGTGGGCTTTTCCTCTAAAAAAAAGTCAACCGTGGGTAATTCCTACTAATTTACTTATTTAAGCCTCCATTTCCAACCTAGCAGCAGCAACAACAAATTAGATTATTGAGCTGTTGGAATTAATTTTAAAGTTTAAATTCAATTTATCCTTTTCATTCTGTATGATTTGTTTATGATATAGTTATTCTTTAAATCTCTAGAATTATCTCTACATTAGTATAAATACATGTATTGAAAGCATTACGTAATTTATAAGAACTACTCACTCGTTTTATTATATTCCCTATTTTAAAAATCTTGTATCATATAATTTTTTTATGCTTTTGTTTCATCACTCACATTCAAGTATAAACTTTGTCATGTATAGTTTCAATCGAGTTTGAACTGTTACTCTTAATAAATAACTGTTTGACGAATTTAAGTTAATAACATATCTGAAGACTTTGCAAGAACTCCTTTCGAAACATTTGAATACACAGTGTGGGACTGCAACACCCGTTTTTTTCCCTGCGGATTACTGCAGCGTCATTCTTTCGGATGGATCCGCCATCAACTTCGCCCATATCTCTGAATCGACGGAAGCATCACCAAACAGTCTCGACGAGGGCGCTGTACAGCTTCTGGAGGCAGCTGCTTGAGCATCAGCCAAGCCGGGTTTCAAACCTTTATTATTAGGATCAATATCGAGTCATTTCTTGTGTGTAGAGGCAACGTTACTAGACAAATGTTATCAATTCTATTAGGCTAAATCTTTATATACTGTTTGTGATTTTCAGCTTTCCAGATTGTTATCTACTTCATTAAAGGTTACTTGACCACATGATCAAGAAATTTATATTAGTTGGTATCAGAGCTAGGCTCTAAAAATCAAGTTATATCCTTTATTTTCTTGTTAGTTTCGGCTTTCTTAGCTTTAGTTGTCTTCAATTCGGTTTTTTATTATTTTGTGTTCAGAGCTTAGTAGTTTATGTCTAGGGTTTCTTAAATAAATAAATGGTATTATTTTAGTTTGTTTCTATCTCAGAATATATCAATAGTATAAAGAGTAAAAAAAAAAATGAGAAAAGAACATCCAAAAGTCACTTTTGTCGAATCTACCATAATACACAAACAAGGGAGAATTTGGAACAAACCAATTCCTAAATTTCTAAAATTTTATATACTAATTCTAAAATTCCTAAACATATCTCATATAAAATTTAAGCTCAATTTGAGATCTTTTGCTATAGTAACTAAGGTCGAAATTAAAACTTGTCATAACATTTTAAATTCGTATCAGAAAGGAATTTCAAGTCAAATAAATTTAGAAAATTCTAAAGTTTTATATGTTGGGTTTTAAGGTTCTCATCGCATCCCATATAAAAGTTGAGGTCATATAGAGTTTGTTTACTATAGGAACTAAATTCAAGATTGAAACTTGTTGTAAAATGTCTAATTCGTGTCTGTAATTCAAACTTGTTTTGCTGCTGTTATTTTTCAATTATGATAATATAATAATATCATAATT